>CM042756.1:17865560-17873060 GCA_022496165.2 Catalaphyllia jardinei
GAAGTTACGTAGGAAATTAATAAACGATAGGCGTTTCAAAACTAACAAAGCCTAGGTGGTCACATTCAGGATAGCATTTATATAGCATAGTGTCCAGTGTTTTTCCTATATGTCTTATTTTTATGGCTAATAATGCAGCATTTGCTAAAAATTGAAAATAGATTTATAGCCTCCAGATGGTGTTTCAGATGTAGATGTAGTATAAAGCTATTGGTGTCATGACTTTGATGTTTAAAATTGACAAATAATATATTAGGGACAGTACACTTGTTTTATCATTTCGTTGTTCTCTGTTGCTTAGTGGTTTTCTGACCTATTGTATCTAGTTATACAAATTAATGTAGTTCAGGTCAACAGATGATGTTATGCAAAATCCATTGAAAATAAATTAAATATCCAGACATGTCCTTGCACTAAATTCTTGCTCAATTACATGATTAAATTTGAAACTGGAAGATGCTCATGTCATGAAGTTGATGTTCATCAAAGAAAAGAAAGTCCAATTAAGGGTAAACTGTGGTTGATAAACCATATGGAAGATGAACAGATTTCTGTAGTTTAAACGTAAAATAGAGGGTGATCTGTCATTTTGAATTTCACTAGGGATTTGTTTTGTTCACTCCTATCTGCTGGTTTGATGTCGAAGTTTTGAAAACATAGCATAGCTAATGAGCAAGATGAAACTTTGGTAGTTCAGTTGCTACTGTTAAAACCAGGGAATTCAAATTGATGAATTCAGTGTAGAATCTTGTTTCTGAGGGAATATTCAAATGTTAATTTGACAATTAATTCCCCATTGCTCTTCAGTTATTTTTCCTTTTATACTCCAATGTTAAACAAACTGATGTTGTTATCACAATTACAGCTAAGAAGAGTTATAACTTCAAAATCAAAATGACTGTGTTGTTATGAATATGTAAATTTCTGTCAATGTTGCTGGACTAAAGCGGTTGATTGGCATAGCTAATAGCATGTAGAGGCTATCTTTGTCCATTAAAGTAGTAGTGATTCTCTGATTTTGTTCCTAACTTTTTAAACAAGCACGGTGCTGGACACCCTGCATTTGCAAAGACTGGTGTCCTTAAAAATTAGTTTATCCCCCTCAGTGCCAGTGCTTGCATTTACAGGAACTGCTACAAGAGACACAAGGTGTGAGATAAGCATCTAGGGGCTATCAAATCCAGTGGTCATTGAATGTAGTCCAAATATTTTTATGCTTCACATAGCAAATTAAATGCAGTCAGGGAAGAAAACATAATAATGAAATTTTTGACCCAATTGTCGCTGATCTGAAATTAGAAAAGCTAAATGTGCCTCTCACCCAGGTCTTTGGGAACATAGAGGCCATCTTGAACTGCTTTCTGTGCTTTGCCAAAGCAGTGGGTTAAGAATAATTCTTCATTAAGCTGACCTCTCATGAAAAAACATTTTTTCTAACCTTAATGATAATACAATACCCCAGACAGGACAGGTAAAGAATAATATAGTTGATGAACTGGTAAATTGTACGATAACCATGATGTCACATGGTTCTGTTTGCAACTGTGGCATTTGAAATTTGATTTTAATAACATCTATAGAATAATTCACATTTGGCTGTCGCATAAAATGTAAGAATACTGGCAAGAAGCTGGGCAGACAGACAGGGCTGGACTACCAATCCAAGGAATGCAAACAAAAAAAAAATTGATTTTGATCATGATGTTCCCATCAATCAACACCCTGATCACACATGCTGTGACTTTCACAGGGAACATTCTCAGTGAGAAAATTGTGAGCTATAGCACTTGGGTTGGAACACTGTTTATTTGATCATGGCTCACAATACATTCTCAAAGCTGCCTTGGCAACTTCATATGGATTGCTAAATTAGCCAGTAGCAGCAATGGCCTTCTTCTCTACTGGGGACCAATAGAAAGCTTAAAAGTCTTAGAATTACATACACAGATAAACATGCAGTCTGTTATTACATGTGTATTCAACAGACACATGCATTAATCAATTTCACAACATATTTCTCAGAATCTGTCATTAGATCATAGCAAGTTTGTTTTAATTCAGGAGTAAAATCTAGCATGTCACAGTCAGATGCTTTAATCATGCATCTATCCATGTTTAGCCTGTGGCAAGGGAGAAGTGCAGGCATGGGGTGGGAATTTTGGTATCCCCCAAAATATTCAACTGCCCCCTCTCCCCAGAAAACATGATTGGTTGAATAACATAAAGATGTGAAACATCTAAAAAAATTCCCAGCCCACAAGGGAGGTCATGTCAATCAAATCCACACCACATTAATAGGTAAAAAAAACCTGTACAGCAACCTCTGCTGACAATACATACTAGGACTTCCATCTAGATTGGCTCTACAGGTCTTCATCAAAAGTTGGGTTCATTACCATTATAGTTTATTAACAAGAGACACTACTTCTGGTTAAATCTTAAAATCAAAAGCTTTATTTCATTTGAACTCGACAGTACATAAGCTTAAATCAGTGCATAGAAAATTTAAAACATTATGCCATCTTGTAACTTTACAAACCTCACAGTATCAAAGACCAGAATTTGTTTTTCTTAACTTGATTCACCAGCTGGAAGTGCCCGAATTGATTCTGGAAGAATTGTTTAAAACCTTGCTGGCCGCGTGGGAGTCCAGTGGCATTTCATAATTTTTAATTTCATACCTCGCTGTGGATTTCCGTTCGATTGCTTTGTGATACACGTTCTTTTACTGCAAAAAGGACTTTCCTCCATCTTCTTGCCTCTTATGTGGCCTATATAGCTGGGTTTCCTTGTTCGGTGCAAGACCTCTGAGTCCTCAACTCTGAAAATTGCTTGCGATTTCAACAAATGGTAGACTGTCACTTTCACAAACACTAATTAAGACCAGTTACTTCACAGTATAAAAATAAACTCGAAAGGTTCTCTCTCTCGGATAGCTCCAAACAAATCATTACGATTGCTGACGAAGCTGAAATTACTGCATCTATGAATATGTTGTTGATTTATATGTCGAAGCAAAGACTTTCTCTATGGAACACCAGGACTGTCTTATGTCAATTTGCTTTATTATATGTAGTGCATTTCCCATTATATGCAGTGCTTTGTTTATTAGATGCAACACTCTCCTCATTATATGTGCTATTTATGATGTTATTATATGCAGTGTTCTTGTCGTTATATGCAGTATGTGGTGCTTATGTCATTATATGTAGGAATTTTACCATTATATCTACATTTTGTCGTTATATAAGCAGTGTTTTGTCATTATATAGGGTAGTTTTCGCATTATATGGTGTACAAACAATATTACCTTGTGAGGATTTCGCTTTATTTGCTGTCCTTTCTTCGTTATATTGAAACGTTTTTATGATCGACCCACAAGCTCCTCGCAGCCTGACGCCGCCATTTTGGTTTGTTTTCGCGGGAAAGTTGAAAGCAAAATGGAGAGCAAAATGGAGTCGATGGCCTGTATTCTCAAACGACATAAATTAGGTCATTTAACTGAAGTCTTCCAACAGGAAAAAATCACACCAGATATAGTTTCACATTTATCCGTGCATGAAATGAATCAATTAGGTGTAAATAACAGGGGAGACATGATGAACTTACGAATGGAATGTTCGACTTATGGAAAACGGTAGCCTCAGAGACAAGTCTTGGGCTGTGGAGCTCCTTCATTCAATATCCCAAAGTCCGTGCTTGAGTATCATTTGCAAGAAGGATTCAAGATCAAAGATATTGCATCTATGTTGTCTGTGTCAGAAAGCACAGTTTATCGAGGAATGCAAAGCTATGGACTGAGTGCCCTCGATTTCAGTGACATTTGTGATGATGAGCTGGACCTTCACTTATCAGAATTGTCGAAAGAGTTTTCCTTCTGTGGAGAGGGATTGATGACCTTTCTTCTACGAGAAGGGGGTATCAAAGTTCAAAGAATGAGGCTGAGAGATAGCATACATCATGTGGATGAGAAAGGAGTAAGTGAAAGAAAGAAAGGACGCTTGCAACGCAGGGTATACAATGTGCAGGGCCCAAACCATTTGTGGCATATTGATACAAACCACAAACTTGTAAGGTGGAACTTTGTCATAACATTTGCAATTGATGGTTACAGCCGACTGCCAGTTGTTTTGAAATGCACGGACAATAACAAGGCAGCAACTATTCTGACGTGCTTCTTGGAAGCAGAAGAGTTATACGGCGTACCAAGCAGAATTTGAACTGATAAGGGCCTTGAGAATGTTAGTATTGTTGCTTACATGATATCAAGAAGGGGAGTCAACACAGGAAGTGCTATAACCGGCAAGAGCACCCACAATCAAAGAATAGAAAGACTGTAGAGGGATGTCTACCAAGGTGTCTTGGCATTATACTATCAGTTATTCTACTTCATGGAAGATGAAGGAATTTTAGACCCCCTTGATAACCTTCATCTGATTGCTCTTCACCATGTATATCTGGCAAAAATCCAAGAAAAACCAGAAATCTGGAGTAAAGCTTTGTCACAGCACAGAATTCGCACCACTAAGTCGTCACCAATCCGAATGTGGATTGCAGGCCAACTTCAAAACCCGGTAGGAATAGAATTAAGACATAATGAGATTGACGGTTATGGCACTGAAGGGTTCATAAGTCATGACGATTTAGAAGATGGCTCTGGAAGGCCAATATTTGATTCCCTTTCCCTTGATGTTTTGAGTGACAATTGTAAGCAACAACTGCATTATGAAATTCCAACAACATGGACATCCTCGAACTTTGGAATTGATGTTTATCTCAAAGCTCTTAGCATTGTGAAAAATAGCTAAAGCAGTTCAGTTATAATTATCAGTGGATGTAAATATCCACATTATCATAACCTTGACACAGAAGAATTGTTTTTGGTCCTCTGCAACGACTGGCAGAACAGGTGGGGGATTGGGATGAGTGCTTGTATACTTAACTTTTATTTCTCATTCATTGGTACACAGGAAAGCACATAGGCATTATGAATTTAATCAAACTGCCAAATGTATGTTTACAGGGCAGGAAATGGTGCTTCTTGAAATAACAATGTGTAAATGCTGATTTGGAAGTTCAGCAATTGCAATTATATTGACTACTTCTTTGTGCAGGAGATTCTTCTTTCTCAAAATAGTTCTTCCAATGAAGAAGTTAGATTTACATTATTTGTTTTTGAGGTAATTGTATTAAAAATTTTTTGTATTTTATTGACATTTCTTGTTAGACTTTTAATGACTTTTAACATGACTATTGATAGTTACATGCACTGCTTTTTGAGGTTGATTGCAAATGAACTCCAAAGAAAAAATTGACAAAAAACTTCATTTTATTGAAATGTGAGTTGATATTTTACTACTCTATCAATTATTATACTATTGTATGATATTATTATTATTATTACTCATAACATGATATAAATAAAATATATGTCACTTCATTTCATGATAGCTAGCATATCAGCATTAAATCACTAGATAATCACATTTGCTTAGCCAATGATTCTAACAGTAATTTAACACAACAGGAAAATCCAGCAGGGTTGTCAAGTATAAAAGCAATGGCAAGGTGCCCTGAAGACAGTCCCTCTCGCCCCTCAAAAAAGATACCCATGGAAGTAAACTAAACCTAGAATCACTCTTTGCACAAAAATCGAAAACAAGTATTGCCTTAAGTTACTAATATTGACTTGCTTACTTTAAGAGTTGCACAGCCCTAATGCCTGGTGTTGCTCACTTTCCACTCTTACAGTAGCTTCCTTGAGTCATTCCAATTTGTCATTGACAACCCCAGCAGCCGGGTTGTTCAAAGAGTAACACAATGTATGGTTATTGTTTTCTTAGTGCTTTGGATTATAGAGACACTTTCATACAAGATAAATGGAACCTACCAGTATCTCAATACTGAGCTACTATTACTTGCCCTTCACACAACCTGGCCCTGGAGTATTGCACTCACTAATATACTGCCAACCAGGAAAACAAAGTCAGGGCAATGTAACGCTACAAGTCTAAAGAATTCTCGAATATACCTTATGGTGCAAGAACATGAACTGGTTCTAATGGCAATCTCATTCAAGATTCATTTCATGCAGTAATGCTATACAACATGACATGAAAAGAAAGCTACTATCAACTACCCATAATTACTCGATTAAGTACTGCATATTCATTTGCCACCCTTGATTACATGCCTCATTCACATCATCAGACAGAACTGCTTTTTGGGGTCAAACTAAAAATAACGAGTACAGTGCAAAGTCAGTCTATCTTTATCAGTCTCAGAATTAGCTCTCCTGGAAGAATTGGCTATATTTTACAAATGTTATGATTTTTTTAAGGAGCGCCTCCCTGAAGTAAGCACCATCCCTAGATAAGGCCGTAAGCGAGGCACTAAACATTGAAAGGGTGCCACAGCACTCAATCGAGTCATGAGGGTATACATATTTATAAGTTACCAAAATATGCATTTACAAATGCATAATCAAAACACTGGAATAAGGCACCCTCTGATGGAAGAGGCTTAGTTAGTGTTGGTCTCACCAGCTTTAGACAGTTAATGCATGTATTTGCGTTGGAAGAAAACTTTTCTCTGCTTCAACAAACATAATAAATGGGTGATAAGAAAACCCAAGAACTGGCTCCTCTTCTGCTGCAGTTGCAAATTTGAGAATGTGGGGTAGGGATACACTGCCTCTTTGGCCACCTGTGTAAGATAGAAAGGTTTGAAATGTTTCAATATCCCACATTAGACACAGAAGAGCTCTGCGTAAATAGACGAAATACTGTGGCAAGACATGTCCTGAGGTCACATGTATCCTGACTTGTGGAACAAAATCAGCATGAGTACTGTGAACTTTTTATATAATAGTTAACGATGATGGTGATGATGGAGGTGGCAATGGGTATATAATATTCCGCAGAAGATATCTGTGCTGCTACTATAACCCTCACCCCTAGAAAGACCATGGCTGGATAGTACATACAGTAATTTCAAGTATACACCTGCAGCCCTTCTCAGATACTTGATAAATTTGGTATACACTGCATCTTTGAAATGTCTTCTGGTAGAACCCTCCACACTAAAGTCTGGTTTAAGTAGCTCTGTCAACTTTCTAAAAGTCAAGATACTTGCTGGATTGGGATGTAGGAGGTGGAGAAACACAGGGAACTCCTTGGCAATCTGTGACAAAAAAAATGTGATCGTAATTTGCTGACAGGAGAATCAAATGGCACTGAGTTCAGATAATTGAGACCTTTTGTAAGATAAATTTCTCTGTTAGTTTTACATACCTGGAAAATTCCCAGCTCAGCCAAACCATTCCTAAGCTGCAATATACACTGGGTAGGCTCAGGAACAGAAAATATTTCTTGGAGATTATCTTCTCCAAGAAATCTTGGCATAGGTCCATTTTGAAGCGTGGTGAGGCCTGTTAAAATAAAGAACAGAATGATAATGTCAAGAGTGAACACTAAGACTAGTGGTAGGCGGCAGACGTAC
>CM042756.1:17903331-17939288 GCA_022496165.2 Catalaphyllia jardinei
TTTCTTCCAGCCCATATTATATGAGACACCAGTCTTTACTATTTTGTCTTCTCCTCCACAGTAAATATCTCACAGCTTCATTTCATGACTTTTACCACTGCCACTCTATCCCTTGGTGTTTATAATTCTGAACAGGAAGTGATGGTAGGCCGAGAGTTGCAATCCAAACCTGAATGTTGAGCATGCCCAAGACTGGAATGGAAGACCCTGAGACCAAACCGTGAGTTGATGTCAAATGTTGGCAGCCTATTACACCAGTTCGATGGCATTTTGCTAGACTAGTGATGTTCATTTCATCACAGTGACTGCATTGTACTTTTAAAACTGGGCAAAAAACTTTTGACTGAATATCTTCTGAAATATTGCAAAGGTCCAGTGGTCCTTCTTCACAACTCTGACACTTTTGAAGGGAGGCTACTAAATTCTTCAGGTTTACCAAGTAGGCGTGGTCAACAATCTCCACCTATTTATACGGCAAACTTGATCATAGAATACGGCCTTCATGTGAGACTTCCCTTGATAAGAGAACACTGGAAACAGCTTCATCACCCTCACTACTATTCCACCGCTTCCCTCTCATTTCACTCCACTGGTGTCTTCACCACAGCTTTACTTTGTAGTTTAGAATGTATACCATTTCTTTTCCTTCTTGTTGACAATGGGCCTAAAAGTAATCAAAAACACCACACAGTTGTGAAATATGGGAAAGTGTTGTCAGAAAACATGGTGCATTGGAATTCATGCTAGTACAAAAATTCTTAATAATTTGCATGCATAATGAGACAAACAAGCAACCAACAAAAATAATTAGCAGGCCCTGAAAATGTGAAAGCCAAACTTTGAGCAATCTGATATCAATGTTTGGCCATCTTATGTTATGGGTTGCGCCACGCTTCCTGGTATTTAATTTAAAATTTGAAAGTTGCATTTTGCACACGGGCGCGAACTTGAAATGATCTTAAAATCAGCATTAAGGCCGCGTGGCTGTCATGTCCCAAGATGAAAGATGAGATGCACCTCCTGCCTCTTCCTCTGTTTGTTCCCATTGCAGAGTTTGATCCCACGGACCAGTGCATCGGCAGCAGTATGTCCGTTGGAACTGAAATGCTCTGCGATGAGAAAACCAGGCGCATTCTTGTTGATGCTTCAGAGATGTTCACCAAAATGTTCCCTCAGAGTGTGCCCAGTCTCGCCGATGTAAATGGCAGGGCAGTGACGGCAGGAGATGCAGTAAATCAGACCAGAGGAGAAACAAGTGAAGGAATCTTTGATGGTTAAGCGATCCTTTGGCCCCAGGAGATCGGTTTCACTTGAAATATGGTCACAAGTACGGCAATGTGGGTGTTGACATGGATAGGTACCTGTGGGTACTGCAGCCTGCTTTTCTGCCGTGTGAACTAGGGATGTTCACAAGTTGTCATCATGTCGAAACGCAACCATTGGCGGTCAAGGAAAGATGAGGCTTGCTGCTGGGTCGTCAGCAATCACTGTGAAATTGTCAAGCAGGATTCATTATACTTGAATTTTCAAAGGATGGTATTTGAGTATTAAAGGAATCATGCTCGTCTTTTTCGCCGTTGAGTTTTTTTTGGAAAGGGCATCGCTTTGAGACAGGTGTTGAGGTCGTGTTTGAGAGTTTGAGCGCTGTAGCCATGTGTCTCAAAGAAAGAGACCATCTCTTAGGCTTTGTTTAGAAAGTTGGTTTGGTTAGAACAGGTGCGTCAAAGGCGTAGAAGCTGGCTATATGGGAGGCTTTCTTTGCAGTGGCGGGGATGTGATGAATTGTAGTGGAAATAGCTGTGTGTATCATTGGCTTTTTAGTGGATGTAAGTGCAGTCGCCCGAAATGCTTAGATTGATATCCTGGAAAGGTAGTTCAGTTTCAGAGATTGTATGTGCAAATTGCAGAGCGGGATAAAAATTGGAGACAAAGGCAATGTACTCCTCGAGTTTGATGCGGCTTCAACACTTGATGCCTACCACATCGTTGATGTATCTCTTGTGTAGCTGAGGTACTGTACCAGTGTATTGTTGCCAGATTTGTTCTTCTATGTACCCTACATAAAGACACGCATAATTTGGGTCCATTTTGCTGCCCATGGCCACCCCTCCCACTTGGCTGGTGTCATCATTGTCAAACTGAAAAGTTTTAAAAATTTGAAGTGCATGGTTAGTGTCCTTGATGTATGTTTTAAGATTGCACACGAGAGGTGTTGGGCAATTACGTGCTGAAACAATTGGTCTTCTAGGATTATTCTCCTTGTGGATCTTTGGTAGGAGATAAAAACGTGATGTTCTCGGGGTCTGTTAAATGAGATTCTTGTTGGCTTGTATCATTTGTTGACGGCTGATTTGATCACTTGCTGGTATTCCTTAACAGGGTTGTGGTCAACGTGTTCATAAAACCTGCTATCAGATAGCTGCCTGTGTGCTTCGGCATCGTACAAGGGCCGCGACCATACAACAGCAGCACTGCCTTTATCTGCAGGGTTTATTATGATGACATCATGCTTGGTGAGGTGAAGTAACCCTTGTTTTTCAGAGGGTGGCAAGTTATTTTGACGTGTCCTTGTCTTAAATTCAAGAGCATTAACAGCGCGGAGGCACCGGTCTACATAGTGAACTATCGCTGTGAATTTGCCGTCCGGTGGTGTCCAGGTCGACTCTTTGTTGTTCAGGGGGTAAGTTATAACTTGCACCCTTTGCAAAAAGTTATATATTGGCGAAACAGGCAGACGACTAGGCGACCGATTTCGAGAACATCTTCGTGATGTAGAGAAAGACGACAAAAACGCATCTAAACCGGTCGCTAGACACTTTAATCTGCCGAATCATTCTACGCAGCATATGACAGTCTGCGGCCTCTCCCTACATCAAGGAAGCACAGAAAGCCGCAAAACTCTAGAACAAAAATTTATTTTTCAAATCGGCACTCTTAATCCTCACGGTATCAACGAACGTTTTTCATTTAAGTAATTTATTCTGTTTTTCACGTTGCCAGGCACCAACCAATAGCGTAGCTCCATACTTCTGTATATAAACCACACACAACCCACAATTCCTCGATTCGCTCCGACGAAGGGCTAGCGCTCGAAACGTCAGCTTCTGAATCTCTTTACGGTGGCTAATTCACATTATCAACTCAGTTGATAAAACCAAATTATCTTTGTTGTTCAGCTTAGCAACTGGGTCACAAGTGTCGGGTGTGGCTTGGGGCTCACTCGCTTCTTCATCGTGGAAATGGGCATGGTTACAGTAGGTTACAGTATACCTTCAGTTTGATACCGTAATTTTCTTCAAATCTGGAATTGGTCGAAGTGTGGCCTTTAAATTTTTGAAAAATATATTGAAAAAGACTAAATATTAGCCTAGAAATCGCGGTTTCATGTTTACGCTGGAAGTAAAAGTTTACCCCTTGATTGACAGTCCTATGATGATATGCAATCAACCGAGATGACTTTTGCAGGATTATACAGATGTGAAGAATCGGTTACTCAGTTGATCAGCCACCATGCAAGCATCTTCCTTGGTGTAATTCTTTTAGGTTAGAATAAACCTAGACCACGGAAATGTCTGTGGACCAGTTCGAAGAAGCAAAGGAACCAAAAATGAAAATACAGCAATGAACGAACAAGTGAAAGTTGGCAGAAAGTTGAAGCTATGGCTATGGGATCAAGCCTGCAAGAGATCGCGTCAAGAGTTGAGAAGGGCTCTGTAATGATAGTACATGTTCTTTGTGGCTGGCTTGCCTCCTCTTATCCAATCTGACGTGCTTTTCTCTAACATATCAGCTGAAGAGTTTTCGTTGAATCTGTCATAAATAAACGAAACAGTTCTTGCCATTTCACATGAAGGAATGGCTTGATTGCTGCATGATGTTTGTTCATCCTACAATTACGGCAGTGATATTGGACTTGAAAGGCTTTCTTATCAATCGAAAATTATTTCTATCAAAATCAAAATATCACTATTACTATCAAGGGAGAAAGTGAAACATGCCCAATTTCTGAAATCGGCATGATCATTCTCTCTCTAAAGTTTATCGGTTCATTTGAAGCTGCCACGTTTTCTTTTACTAACTTTTTTTTCACCCAGCCACTTTAGTTTGCTTTCTAGCGGTCATTCCCTTTGTTGCCTTCCCCATTTTGCTCCAACAGCTTCAAGAAAAAAATTAGCAGCCAAAAAAGTTCTCTCCGCTTTGAGTACAATGCGAAACACTAGGGTTGATTGAAGATTATGCACGTAAATTTCACCAGGAGCCCAACGGAAGTAAACTTTCCAAGCGCTGATTGGTTGAGTTGTCTGAGAACCCAGTTGACTGTGTTTGTGGGCGGAGTTTGTTTGCGAAGCAAGCAAATTTTTTCAGTGCTGTTTTCTTGAAATAATTTTTTTACCAGAAGGGGAGGCTTTAAAGAGCTACAAGTCAAGGAGAATTTGTTTGATTGCTCTCAAATTTGGACAGTAGCTAGTTTAACATATAAAAAATAAAAATGTGTTTGCAAATGTTTTATTTCTTAGTACTTTTTTTCAATAGCGATTTTTGTACGATCACTCCATATTTTTTAATCGTATTTCAGAAATTTTCTGTAACTGTTCACTGAAATTGGCAAATTGCAGACATATTTTTTAGCGCTTTGGCCCCGGAAATGAAAGAACACATTAAATAAGCGAAAACCAAAATTCACTTTGACATGTACATGACTTTGTAATGTTCAAAGGTGATTGGGGTGCTCACATTTACAAGTTGTAAAAAATTTGACAATTCTTTTTTTTTCAAAATTTTTGGTATAATCTGATAGCCAGTCCCAGAAGCTTTAATTTGATATAGGGGTTGAGATATCTACAGTTTAAACACGACGTGCTACCTTGCTTGTACGCGAGACACCCCTGTAGGTGTACTGAAACCTTAATCACAGTATATTTTGTGATATAATAACCTCAATTTATTGTAAAACAAGAAACAGCCCACACTTCTTTGCTTGTTTTTATCTTTTTTGATTTCTTCAAGATGGCTTTGGATGACTGCAAGTTACTTGGACAAGCTGGCAACAACAATTTGCCAATGTCTGCATTCCTTGCTACTTTGAATGAGGACACTCAAGGTTGTAGAGCTAAAACCAAAGTGTGTGTTTTGTTATAGCGAAGCTCTGGCGTCCCAAAGGGCTGCCATTAGCAAGCCCCATTCTTATAGTTACCATGGCAAGCTGTTTTGCTTGTGGGCACATATGCACAACAGCAGCAGCAACAGAATTGTGCAAGATGGCGGCCATACTCCACATAATAGGTTGACTGAGACATGCAGCCTTGGTTTTGTACTTCTTTGATATTGGACATCCATATTCACAATTGACACCTGTCAAAACAAGGTGCCTGCTGACCAGTATCATTACCCCATATCGTGTGGGCTCAACTTGAAAGCTCATTGAGGTCACATGATTTTTTGAAGTTTACCACTGATAAACTGCTAGTTTGCGAGTGGATTGTGGGCTCTTGTCAAGAACAGGGTTGGGTTGTGTAGAGGCTGGTTAATGCTAATCCAAGAATACAATTTAACCATTTTTACTTTGTTTTGTGGTTAAACTCAAAACAGGAAACAATACACAGAAAACCTCACTACAAAGTTATAAAACTCTAATCAAAATTCTACAATAGGCGACAAAAGTGTTGAAACACTTGGCAGTAAAATTCGATTTTAGAGCGTCTTGAACACATTTTTTCCCCCTTTCCCCCAAAACAATGTTGATTTTTCTATTTCTTAGACAGTGCATATCACAAGACCTACACAACATTGAATTGGGGGGCTGGGGGTATCAGAGAATTAACGCTAGATGTAAATAAAATAGAACAAATGCTTGAGTATCTAAAAGCGTCTTTTCCTAAAAGTGTCTCAACTACTTTTTTTGCTGATTGTACCTTATCCTGGGTTAGCTTAATCGGGCCCTGAACAACCCAACCCAGGCACTACCAGGTACTCTTTTAGGCTGGCCTAAATCAATATATTAATTATTATACCAAAACACATGCTTTGGTTTTGGCTCTACAACCTTGTATGTCTTCAATAGGGTGTCTCGAAAACACAGACCTCGAAAACGCAGACCACAGACTGCAGACCTTGAAAACACAGACCTAAAAAATGCAGACCTCGAAAACACAGACCTCAAAAACATAGACCTCAAAAACATACACCTTGAAAATGTTGTCTATTTACTAATTGAGGAGCTTTGCCCTTTTATTGTGTGGCTTACACAAGGTGTATAGCCACATTATGTTATCTCCTGATTTCATTTTTTCTGTCTATGAGAGTCAAGCACCTGTCATGTGGTCTAGTGTTTACAGCAAACTGGTAGTACTGGTTGTAATCTTGGGTTCAAGTAATTTTTTTCAGGTGATCGTATCATGAGTTAGTTCTCCTGGCACAAGCGAGCAGACACAGACCCAGCTTGTGTTATAAGTACAGATTGTGCAAGAGCTTTTACGCTCTTGCACTGGTTGAATCTTTGGTACGGGTTGCACTGTTGTGGTTTTCACGATTGCATTGTGGTTTATCCAGTACCGCATAAATTTAAGCTGACAAGGAAACTCGTTATAAGAACATATGCAGGGTTCGTACGGGTCCTGGAAAACCTGGAAGGTCCTGGAATTTTATTATGGCCACTGGTCCTGGAAAGTTCTGGAAATCTGTTAAACTCAACTAAAAAATATGAAGTGTATGGATGGCAGTAAGGAGAATTAACATTGAGATCTTGGAAGTGTAGGGGTTAATGTGAATTTTAGAGCCCTTGAAAAATCAATCTGAGTCCTGGAAAGTCCTGGAAATTTGTTTCTAAAAAGGGTATGAACACTGCATATGGTTTGTACATATAAGTTTAGGCCAATAAGCATGTCCCAGACGCGATAGGTCAAGGGCCTGGTATTGGATAAACTTGTGCAAACAGGCAACTCAAAGGAACTGCTCCAAAAAAAAAAAATGATAACAGCTAACCTTTAAAACAACAATTTTATTAATTTCCGTAGAAGTACTTAGCGTTGAAAAATGTCCTTAGAGATAACAAGGTGTTTATTGATGTTTGCGTACGTTGTTGATGTACTTTAGTCATCACATTTCACTTTATCCACACTGATGCAAGTTTCCTGGAAGAGTTTACAATTCTGAATCATATTATTTCATGCTGAGGAAGGAGGAAAGGTTTATTTTAAATATTGTTGTTTTCAGTAATGTAATGCCTTTTGAACGCTGACGTATAGCATTCTTTTGGATAAGTAATACCTCAATCATTCATGCCGCACTATGTCGTGCACGGGTTAAAAACGATCCATATAAAAGAATGATTAAACGTTCCAGAGAATTTTTTTTTAAATCCAAGAAACACAAACACTACCTTTCCGTAAATGGTTTCTTGACAGAAAAAGAAAAGCAGTGAAGAAGGAAACAAAACATGAAAAGTATACACCAATGGGATTTGAACTCTTTTAAGAGTTCAAATGCCATTTAAAACCTCTCACATTATGATCCAGCAGGTATCACACTGAGATACTTGTGCATTACTTACAAGTACTTGCAAGTGTTAATCTTTTGTTTACGTTCCGCAGGCCCACGTTTTTCGCCCACCCTATACCTCAGTTCTGACAAAACAAAATTATCTTGCCATATTTGACTGCAACACAGAGAAAACCTGTACAAATACGTGTAATGAAAACATGTAGGTGGGCCTTAGTTACAAACTGAACATTTTTTTATTTTACAAATATCACAACACAACCCTGAATGGAAAGGGTTTTATGCGCTTGTTCAAAACCTACACTGCACTCACATCACAAGTACTTCGTTAACGCGCAATGCCTCATAACACCCTTTCATAATATATTTTTCAAGTTCAGTGGCAAACAGCCACTTTGATCTAAGTTGTATCACCCCTTCACTTCTTCACTTCATGTTAGACATTTAGAAACCCGGCAGAGGCAGGGACACCCATATGAAAAGGCAAGCAATGCTTGTCAGAAGATATAAATTTACTTCCTAAGGGAGACTAATATATGATCTTGAGCTTCATTAGAACCCTAAAAGATACCACTTAACATGGAAGAAGTGCTATCACTAACCACTACTCAAGATAGCATACTGCCGCGTGCCCATCCACTAGATAACCTGGTTTGTTTTGCCAACGCCTATCTATTAGATAGTGATTTATCAGTCAGATAGCGTTCTTTCCATTTTTTGACCAACCGGGTCCTGTTCTGATTTGGAGTATTCTAAATCGTGAAATTTGCTCAACGGGGATATAGGGATCTGTGCCGCCCTCCTACTATTAAAACAGTGAAGCCTTGGAGCCGACTGGCTCATAGTTGCCTGAGCTTATGGTTGTTTCTGAAGCATGAAGCGGCTAGAAGTATTTCTACTCCCCCTGGATGGGATGTTAGTCCATCACAGGTCACTCCCCAGCAATTTGTCAGGCTTCCCCAACAATATATCGGTACCCATTTTAACATTTTCTTTAAAATTCAACGTTAGTGAAACATCTACTAATCGTGTACATGAATCAATTTTTTTGTCAGCGAATTTACATACTGAAAAAACTACAGGATTCCAGTTATATGTTAAAAATCGACTCGTAAGTCACACATGTACGCATCGCGGACCTATTTTTCCTAATAGGAAGAAGAAAATTTAAAATAGCTCAAAACGCTCATTGCGACCGATTAGATTATCAATAAATTGAGCTTACCCAAAATTTCCAAGAAGGCGGACTCGTTGCGGATTTCGGACTCTCTTCTCCTTTGATTGTAAGTGCAGCTTTCGTTTGCAGAAAAGTGAGCATTAGTAAGGTATTCATATCCATTAGCAAATTATGCAATGAAAGTAATGAAGATATGCTGGCAAATGAATGCACTGGTGGGAGACAACCACACAATACATCGACCGGAAGTCACACAAGTGATTAGGATGAAGTTTTGCTACAAAAAAAGTCGCAATTAAATTAGTTAATAACCGACCCTTTACAATCACACAACAAAAACTATCACTACCCTCTGTAGAATCAAGAGAAATAATGATTGATAATTTTTTTAAACATTGGGAATATACTGTAGGGTACTTTTCAAAGAAGGTTGTTGCCTTGTTGTTTGTTTATACTTGTTTATACTTATACATAAATTTGTGCTTTTTAAGAATCAGTGGTCTTTTTGACATTTCATGTATCAAGAACAAAGTTATGCAAACATTTTGGTGAGAGACAGGAATAACAATGCAAAAACTTGACTTCCAGTTGATGTTTATGGATCAAGTGTTAACCTTTATTTTTGCGAACCTTTGCTAAAGTTTCCAAAACCCATGAACGCAAATTGTTTTTTTAAGAGGAGCAGGCTAATGTTTAGTCGTTGCTTTTGTTATTTAGTCTCTATTGGTTCAACTATCCAGCTAGAATTATTTTCGCTAAGGTCGCAGTTGCCAGCATTTACTAATAAATATATCTGACTGTATTCCCAAAAACGTGCCCAGAGAATTTGACCCGCCACTGATAATCTTGATTCAATTCTCTCCTAGAGCTAGCTATCCACAAGGCTTATTGTAGCTCAAATAAAAGGAAATGACTCTTCTGTATGCCTTTTGAGGCCAGGAAAACTAAATTCACTGTGTTTTCGTTGAACCACGAATTGTACAATTTAATTAACAGTGCTTTAAAATGAAGTTCGAATCTAAATAAACACGAACGTGCAGATATCAAAACCACATCGGAGAACTGATCTATAGCTTCTCTAAAGGCCTAAATCGTCCTGAATGGACTAAGCAAGAGTTTCCTACATGGAGAATCGATTTCATACAAACTCGGACATAATTAATTGCTGCATGTTGTCATGTTGACAACAGGTCAATTATTAACCAGAAACCACAGCAATAATTCTCGCCCGCGCTAGAGAATTACAGACATGTCTGATAGTTAGTTAGGCCAAAAACGCCTGAAATTGATGAAACAAGGAAATGAAAGGTTTACTCACGATCGATCAGCCTTTGACGTGCATGCTTGCCTTCACTCCGGCTGTTCGTGGCCATGGTTTGCTTGCAAATACCAATGTCCTGGATGTACTTTGATTCCCACGAGCAGCAAACTAGGACGTAAACTCTACAACAGTATTTTTTCTAAGTCTTAGCCCCATCAAAGTTCAGGCCAAATAACGCCAACAGCAGCTAGAAATGTCTATCAATTGCACGTCTAAGCCCTAAATTGATGTGGCTAAGGCTTTTTGCTGTCTAAAGCAGGCACAACTTATCGTTACATGCAATCGGTCCCAACGGACTTCGATTACAGAACTAAATGACGTCCCGCGCCTAATACATCTGAGGACGGCTTCATGCACGACGATGCTTGGTAGCAAATCATTAGACTTGCACCTTCATTGTACTTAATGATGTCCTCCGGTAGACTTGCTTTAGACAGCAGTTATAGAAAGCTAATTGATCAACGCCAGCTCCGAGTTACAGCGCAAACTGATATTCAGCCGAGTGTAGCCTGGGCAACACTTAATGCCAATTGGATAAGAGGCATAGGGAGAGAGAGGACGGGGGGGGGGGGGTGGTTTATAGATGTATAAAAAAATAGGTCACATTTCAGACTAGATAAGCTCTACAAGCTTCTTCCATTAAGAAATTTCCCCCACCCCCCACCCTTTCCAAGCACACACACAAAAAAATATCACCAGTTACATGACACGAGGTGTTCAAATCTGTGGGTACGTTTTTGGAAATACAGACAAATATATTTGTCAAAAAAAAAATTTGTTGCAGCAGAATTCTGGTGTGGTTAATGGGCCTTCTCGAGGTTGCACGTTCTTGTATAGAAAGGACAAGTGCATTCCAAAGAACCCTCCTGTAAACACTACACAAATTAAAGATTCCTTTAACTATCAAATTAACTAATTTAATTGTGATTGTTTTCGTCGCGAAACTTCATCCTGATCAATTGTGTGACTTCCGGTCAATGTAGCGTGTGGTTGTCTCCTGTGAGTGTTTATTTGCCAGCATTTCTTCATTACTTTCATTACTTTCATTGCTTCATACGAATACCTTGTCCGCGTCCGCCATCTTGGAACTTTCAGGTAAGCTTAATTTATCAATAAACTTGAACCAGTCCTGATGATAGTTTTGAGCTCTTTTAAATTTTGTCTCTCCCATTGACTTAATGAAAAAACAAAGCTTGTCAATTAGTAAAAGGACAACATTTCAAGGTCTGTGTTTTTGAGGTCTGCGTTTTCGAGGTCTGCGTTTTTGAGGTCTTTGTTTTTGAGGTCTGTGTCTGTGGTCTGCATTTTCAAGGTCTGTGTTTTCGAGACACCCGTCTTCAATCAAAGTAGCAAAGCATGCAGACTTTGGCAAATTATTAATGATGGCTTGTACAAGAGTTGTTGCACATTATATCTTGAATCTTATCATGGCCAGTTTATCATGGTAGAAAATATTCTTATTGCAACCCTACACATATATCCCATCATTCATTTATGATAAACAATTTACTTTTTTTTCTTCTTAGGTCTTCTTAAAGCCTCTTCAGACATTAGCTCTCACTGCGCAAGCCATGTGCATTGCTGTAAGCCCATATATCCCAGGAGAAGCTATCACTGTAACAGAAACTGGCAGAGTGCATCTTTGGTCATCTGAGCACTCACTAAGGACCGTGCATCAACCTAACCATGTTATGAGTAATGATTTTTCATGGTACCAGTGTGTCTTTGCTGCAAATCCTCGATGCATTGCAATGGCAGATGCAAAGGGAATGGATTTGCTGGATTTCAGAGTAAGTAATTTGAGTCTAACCTATTTCTTGTTCTTTTTCCAAAATATAAACAGGCCTTTAAGGTTACTGTAGACCTTCAAAGGCCAAATTTTGCAATTTTTTTTTTATTTCTTCCTGATACAGCTAAAATATCAATTTAAAGTTTGGTGAAAAAACAATTTAAAATCATTCAATGATCGTGAGATATCGGGGTAAAACTACTTTGGAGAAGAGTTAATAAATAACTATAAATGCATTATAATCCCATTAAACACATCTAGTGCCTGTGAATGTTTCGGGCAAATCTTATCTGGGACTTAAATTACAAACACTTGCATATTTAGTTTAAAGTGAGCTGTTTCGCGTTGTTAGGCCGTTGGTATCAGTGGATTTTTTAATGTATAGTCCGTGAAAACTTACATTATGAATTCATCAAAAAGAGAGATGCCTTGGACAAAATCTCGTAAGAAACCCGGGCCAAAGAAGAAGGAAAAAGGCGATTGTTGTGCCCAGGTACAATGACGTAAATGGTGAATCCTTCGTGGTGGCTTGCTTTGTTTGACACTTTGCTTTGTCCACACTCGATTCCAAATTTCTAACAAAGAAGTCGTCCATATGTGGCACAATTTAGGGGAACAGATTTTTTGTAGGGTTGTTTGTAGGGCCCTACAAGCCCTACAAGATGATATGGCTGGTAGTACTTCAAGATACCGTTGCTAAAACCATCATATACATACCTTCATGGACAATTACGTTGCAAAGTCCGGCACGTGTATTGATGATGGCAGGCAGTAGTTGAAAAAACATAAGAAGAAGCTCAAATACATAAACGCTCTAAAGCTCCATCCAGCAGCCCAAACCAAGCCCTACATGCCCTAAAAGTTCCACATGTCCTACAAGCCATGCAAGCCCTACAAGCCCTACATGCCCTACAAGTCCTACAAGTCCTACAAGTCCTACAAGTCCTACAAGCCCTACAAGCCCTACAAGCCCTACAAGCCCTACAAGCCCTAGCTGGACCAGCTTCGTTGGGATGTAAGTTTTATGACTAATACTTAAGAATGTCTACGTTTGTAATGAACACTTCACAAAGGATTGTTACGAAGTCAGTTACAGATACGAAATGGTGGGTGCAAAAACAAGAAAGAGGAAACTTAAATAAAGCAAAGTGCCTTAAAAGCCACGTTTAAAAACCATCGAAAAGTCTTTTTCTAACCAATCATTTACTTCTTCGTTTTTGCTTTTGCTATCCTCAGGATTAGGAACACGTTCTCGCACAAAGGTCAGCCATGACCTCGATTACAACCAAGCTTGCCAGGACAAAATAGCTCTCACAGAATTGGTTGAAAAAATGATATACAAACAATGGTAACAATGAAGCCTAGGCCTTAAACAACAGAGCTTCGTGCCAACAAGAGAGAGAGAATTTCGTGACAGTTATTAACATCTACTGCGATTTACTTCGATGATCGCTCTTCACTTTCATCTACAACCGCAGTACAAATATGAATTATTTCATATATACTTAACATCTAAAACTGCAACTCTTTCACACACCTCAGGAGATCAACGACAGTTCACAATACGTAACTCAAATTTGTTTCAAACGTATTCTCCTGACGAATGCTCCCCCTCCCTCCCAAAAAAACGTTTCTTACCAAACAAACGTTGGTCTATAATAAAATTGCGTTTGGGTGAAGTTTCATTTAAATGAGATATCAAAGTGAAAGTACATACGGACTGACACTGGCACATGACAATAGAATGGAGATAAGCCACGTTTGGTCGAAATAAAGTTATTCAGCGTCCTGGGAATTCTTTTGTATGACTGGGTTTTTGAACCTTTCTCTTCATGCCTTGGGTGATCTGCTGCAACTGTCCCAGCCGCATTTTAACTTACTCTTTCCGCCATGTCTAGTTTGCACGTGAAACCACAGTGCACATAAGATATTGGAATGAGGACATGCTTCGTTGCACTTGAAAAAAATGCCCATCATCTCACGTTTTTGGAGGCAATCAGGTAATTTAAGATACACAGTGAAGCATGTACTACTTTAAAACCAGAAAGGTGATGTCATTTTTGATACTTCCCCACACATTAGCTGACCTGTTATAGTAAATGTGCCACTCAAAGGGGCCGGGAAGGAGAAGTGAAAGAATACCAAGGGGGTGAACTCAGGGGAGCCATTTAATTTGGGTACGTTACGCCCTGGTCAAATGGCCCTGAGAGTTGACGATAGTCATGATAGTTGAAACACGCGCTTCCGTTTGACCACCAACTATCATGCACTATCATCGACTATCATCAGCTATCATTTATTTTGAGCTTGTTCAAATTCTTCATGATAGTCCATGATAGTCCATGATAGTTTATCTCGTTTGACCAAGTGTATGATAGTTTATGATAGTTTTTGCCTATTTGGAATGATTGCCACAACAGAGATGTCACAGGAAAGTAAGGAACGTTTGCACTCAAAATTTTCCCCACATACAGATGTTTTTTTAAAACCTGCCACGCAGAAAGGTAATCTACTTTTGCCAAAAAGCTAAAGAAAATGGGGGGTCACCGACTTGGTGTTGAAGAGATCAAGCCCGGAAGGATACCCTAAATCAGAAAAAATCAGGCTTCTTTAGCGAATTAGGCCACAGTGTCTGTAAGCCCAAAAATATTGCAATTAGATCGTTGAAGTGAAATGTTCTCTACTAAACTTTGTTTAAGTAGATCTATTAATTTAGTCAACTGTTGAGGTTCCTTAAAAGTTCGCGACCATAGTTTCACGTTCCTTGCAGACGCAAGATGGCGGGATCCCATGTCCCGTGGACAAAAATCTTGAATTTTTTTTTAATTTCCCACATGGAGTTTTTGCTCATTTTTGAACAATCCAGAGATAATTGTAAAGAAAATGTGTTTCTGACAAGAAAAGTAGGGGTCACCCAACATTTAATATCGGTAAATCCAAGAAAAACTATAGCAATGGCCATCTGCCCTATCGTTGTTCACTTTTTAGTACTTAGCGAGTACGCTCGATACATGACATGCATGTGTATTTGCGTGCACAGTAAGGATGCGCAGCAGCAATAGGCATAAACACCTTAAGCGGGAAATGGAATTAGCTGCTCGCACGACTTTGCTCGCGCAACTGCCAGTGAACTGTCGTAAACTATCACAAACTTCTTTGGTTATTTGACCATGTCAGTGATAGTTAATTAACAATTAGACTACGAGCCCGAGTTTTCTACGAGCAGAGAGTCGACGAGGCGAAAATTTACCGTAGTCTCATTGCATAAAAAGAAAAAATGTCAAGTAACGCGTAGAAAACAACTGTTTTGTTATGTTAAATCAGGTTCAAACGCGATCTGCGATGTGCACTGATGCATAACTGTTGACTATCAGCAGATAGAAAACGGTAACATAGCCAATCAAATTCACAGATTCACAATAGACTATGGTAAATTTATGCTAATGATAGTTAGGAGAGAATCAACTATCATCAACTATCATGGGCCGTTTGACCATTAGAGAATGCAAAAAATCTTTCTTCGCAAACGTTTGGAGACGTTAACCACAAGTTATGGATTTTAAAGTGTCTTGTTTCTAGTAAGTTTGTAATCTTAAAAACAACTGCGTTACTGTCAAACCATCAACAGTAAAATAGGAAGCTGTTCTTTTGCACAAGAGATATCTAGTATATAGTTCTTTTTAAGCGGACGTTTCCGTTTCACGAGGAATCATGAAGTGTGTCATCAGTTTACTCTGGAATTTGTTCGTACGGTGTAGTTTTTCCTGTTACACCGATTGCAGTGAAAGAAAATATGTTAAGCACTGTTGTTGTTGCCCATTTGTCCGACACTTGGAGGGTAGTAAAAACATTTTACTTTAAAATATAACTTAATAATATTTTCGATTTCATTTACTACGATTTTCGCAGTTTTGCAATGCGCTTGTTGAGCAGAAACCGTTTTCTCTAATTCTTCAATCGCTAGATTAAATTGGATTCTAGCAGGAGCCCATTACGGCTCCTGATTCTAGTTTACCTGTTTTTATACCCCACCTTCTACAAGACCTCTGTTTTCGTAGGGTTGATGTCGACTTACACATTTTGGTAATAATTTGCCATGCTACACTGAAGTAAACTTGAAACTTGGGGGGCGGGGGGGGGGGGGGTGGATACTTAACAAAGTTTTTATACGAGGAGACTCTGCCCCGAAGGCCAACCCCTTACCTTTTTATACTCTGTTTTGGCAGAAAAGGTATCCTTTTTATATCCATTTTTTTGAAAAAATGGCACCCCTTTAAGATATCTACTTTATGAAGTCTTGTTCTCATTTTCATGTAGTGCTTAATAAATAAACTGATACAGCCATACAACCTGTAAGGGGTGTCTATTCAAAAAATTATAATTAAAGGCCCTTAAGCTTTTAAAAACCTAAATGACTGATTTTCTCTACCCTTTTGTATACCTCAACCTGAGAAATCCCTACCCTTTTATACCTGAAGCCGGAAAAAGGTACCCCTTTCAGGCAGAGCCTCCCTTTATAGGCCATTATAGGGAGTATCCCCTGGGATGTAAAGCTTGTAGGACTTGTAGGGCTTGTAGGGCTTGTAGGGCTTGTAAGACATGTAGGGCATGTAGAGCTTGTAGGACATGTAGGACTTGTAGGGATTGTTGGGCATGTAGGGCTTGTAGGACATGTCTGGCTTGTAGGGCTTGTAGGACATGTGGAGCTTGTAAAACTTGTAGGGCTTGTAGGACATGTAGGGCTTGTAGGACTGCAAACCTTTGTTGCGGTCACTTGGGGGGTCACTTGGGGGGTCCGAAGCTTGTGTCTCATTGGTCAGCGGCATGACTCAGTTGATCGCCGCTTTGATGAGGTGTGATAATCTTTCAAAACTTTAGGAGGCTAAAACTTGAGAAGGGATTGGACATGCGCAAGGCAGAGAAGTAGCAGCGTGGACACGCTGTCCACTTAGGCCATGTAATTTTTAAGCATTTAATGGCCAAATCTGTTGAAAGTCCTATCAGCAAGAGAAGAAATAGATCTTCGAACTCCTCTACAAACACAAAAAAGCCTCGAAGCTCCCAGAATTACTCTGAGCACCACCACGTGGAAGAGGACGGTAAGCCGCCATTAGCAGCGCCGAACATCATGCCGAGCAAAGATATCCAGAAGACACTTCAAGAAATACTAGAAAAACTAGGGAAACTAGATAATATTCAGAGTTCAGTCTACAAACTTCAAGCTACGCTGCTGGACTTAGAAACAAGAACTAAAATCCTCGAAGTCTTCCAGCACAAGGCAGGCAAAGACATCAATGACTTACAAGAGAGCCTTAGTTTCACAGAAGAGAAATACAAAGCCAACCTTGCGAATGTGGATAAGATACAAGAGAATATCAGCCTCAAGATCGCAACCATTGAGGAAGAAAACGGAGAGCTTAGTGCAAAAGTTAAAGGCTTAGAAACAAAAAATTTGTACCTCGAGGCATATTCCCGAAGGGAGAACATCAATTTTGAAAACATCAACGAATTCGAAGAAGGCAGCGGTAAACACTGAACAAGTCCTAGTTCGTTTGTTTATGGAAACCGAGCTCGGTTTTATGGACGCAAGCAGCGTAGAAATACAACGAGTCCACCGGCTGGGAAAAAAGAAGGAGAATGAGCCAAGGCCTATCCTCGCTAGATTCTTGAGATACAAGGACTGCGAGAAGATTCTATCGCTGGGTAGACGTCTTAAAGACACCCACTACAAAATGTACCAAGTTCTGCCATACGAAATTGTCCAGAGGAGGAAACGGCTAATGGCTACTTTTAAAAAGCCAAGGCAAATAAAATTCCCGTAGCTTTCAGCAAGGCTCAACCAGATAAACTTTTCGTTAGAGGTAAGCTGTGGCCCGAAGGAAAGATCCTGGAAATCCCGTAATGTAGTATTTCTTTCTTTGTTTAATACCTTCGATTAACTTTAGGAACATAAACTTTGACAAATATTTGTTTTCATTTTTCTTGCTTAATATTTTGAAGCTAAATATTTCTCTAGTTACAGCTTATGCGGATGGTCGCCCCGCCTTTAGATAGTAAGATCGATAACGCGCATCCAAAAAATAGGTTTTTATCGAGCTTATGCAATCAACCTCGTAAGCATTTGAATTTCTGGGTTTTATTTTTGCTTAAACAAAATTCCAGGTTTAATTGCAAAAGCCGCTTCGTTTGTGTATGTTTATGTGTGTCTTTGTTTTTACTTTCAGCTACGAGTGTATTGTTTAAAATAAATGATGTAACAGAGAATTAACTCTGAAGTGTAAATTTTAGTGCTAATTTAACCCATGAATAACCCACTGGGCGTTAGCCCTAGTAAAGGGAATCAGGGAACCACACGAGGTAAAGAAAAAATCTTTTGACCTCAGTGGGAATCGAACCCGATTTTGTGCCCGATGTTGTGCCTGCTACGCGGCACAACATTCATATGTACCCTTACTTTCTCTTCGCCGCGATTCACCATCTAAATCGACCTCGACTTTCTCTGTCCGAACTCGTAGCTCAGTCGGCAGAGTAACGGTAGATCTATTCCGGAGGTCGTGGGTTCGATTCCCACCGAGGTCAAAAGATTTTTTCTTTACCTCGAGTGGTTTCCTGATTCCCTTTACTAGGGCTAACGCCCAGTGGGTTATTCATGGGTTAAATTAGCACTAAAATTTACACTTCAGAGTTAATTCTCTGTTACATCATTTGTGTTCATAGTGCTACGCGGCACAACATTCATATTGTCTAAAATACCCTTTTTGCACCACCAGCAAATTTGCATACAAAAGGGCAAACCAATTTATTCTGTGGGTCCTGTGCCACTTAAATCATGTATGAGGTGTCCGTATTACAATCGCCGGAGATTTAAAGTTTAGCTCTTTGTGACGTACTGTAAGGGGTCTAGGAGAGGTCTCAAAACGAAAAGAAATTTTCAAATGCCTTAGGAAAAAAATTCTCATTTTACATGCTCCAAGAAGTACATTACACGGAAAGTAACATTCACCTATGGACGGCTGAATGGGGATATAAAGCTCTTTTTAGCTGTTGCTCAAGCAACAAAGCAGGTACATGCATACTCTTTAATAATAATTTTGATTTACAAATCAACAAAACACGCTCAGACCTTAACGGTCGCTTTATCATTTGTGACATAAACACAAATGGTACAAGTTTCACTCTCTGTAACCTTTACGCACCAAATGAAGATAAGCCTGAGTTTTTCAGAGACATTTCCAACTATTTGCAAGATTTTCAATGCGATGAGATCGTTATTGGGGGTGACTTCAACTTAGTCATGGATATTAAAAAAGATAAGAGAGGTGGGCGCGCCTGCACGCATAAAAACTCCCTCAAAGAGGTTAAAGGAATTTGCGAGATGTGGGGTGTCTTAGACATATGGAGAGTATTGAACCAAGAAGAAGAAAGATACACGTGGCGACAGAAGAAACCGGATATTCGATGTAGGCTCAATTTCTTCCTGAGTAGCCAGAGCTTAATTAGCAAAATCAACACCTCGGATATTGTTCCTGGATACAAAAAGGACCATTCAATGATAACCATGGCAATTGTAACAAGTTCAAACCCTAGGGGCACGGGTTTCTGGAAGTTAAATACATCCTTTCTATCAGAAGATAATTATGTCACCAAAATCAAAAATACGGTTGAAGAAACAAAAAGTGAATATGCAAACAACCCTTCAGTCTCTCCTGCTCTCCTATGGGAAATGATAAAACTAAAGGTAAGAGAAGTATCACTAAACTACGCAAAACAAAGGAGAAAAGAAAGAGCCGACCAGACAGACGAATTAGAAAAGACCATAACCACCCTTGAAAGAACACTGGAAGACAAAAATATCGAAAGACAACTACGTGAACAAATTTTAGATGCACTGAAAAGTAAAAAAGAACAATACGAAAAGATAATAGAATATCGAACAAAAGGCGCTACTTTGAGGTCGCAGAGCCGTTGGTACAACGAAGGTGAGAAAAATACCAAATATCTCCTTAATCTGGAAAAAAGACATTATAAACAAGGAACAATAAGCCAGCTGAGAATAAATAACGATAACTTTATTACAAAAGGACAACGATATATTAAAAGAATGCCTTTCTTTTTACAAAAATTTATACACAACAAAACTGACTGATGGACAAAATCCATCAATCAACGAATTTTTCTTTCCGGAAGTAGGCGATGTACTTCTCTCAAAAGCAGAAGAAACTTCCTGTGAAGGCCCACTTACAGAAACAGAATGTTTCTCTCCCCTGAAACAAATGGCCGACAGCAAAACTCCTGGGACATATGGTCTACCAGCAGAGTTTTACAAAATGTTTTGGAGTGGTATTTTGGACCCTCTTATTGCTGTGCTTAACTTTGCATACGAAATCGGTAAACTACCAATAACTCAGAGACGAGGAGTAATAAAACTCATTCCCAAGAAAGAAACAGACCTTAAAAATCTTAAAAATTGGCGACATTTATCTCTTTTAAACTGCGATTACAAAATAGCCGCAAAGTCAATCGCAAACAGAATCCAAGCTACTCTCCCAAAACTCATCCACAATTACCAGACAGGATTTATCAATGGCAGGTTTATTGGTGAAAACATACGTTTGATTGATAGCATCATTAACTACACCGCTAACAAAAATATCCCTGGTTTGTTCTTTCCGTCGAAGTTCTAGCTAACGCAATTTGACGGTAAACCTAGTATTAAAGGTATTTCAATCAGCCAAAATGAAATCAAATTAAGTCAATATGCAGATGATACCACATTAATTCTAGACGGCTCACAAGACACGCTTGAAGCCTCGCTAGACATTATAGAAAAATTCAGCAAGATGTCTGGCCTCGGACCTAACAATAAAAAAACCGGTGCGTTATGGATAGGTTCAAAGGCCAGAAGCTCAGAACTCTTGTGTCCAGAAAAAGATTTCAAATGGCAATAACTCAAAATCAAAACACTAGGAGTCTGGCTCTCAATAGACCCTGAAGTAACCATGATTTTGAATTTCGAAGAAAAAACTGAAAAAGTTCAGAAAGTACTTAAAAACTGGCAGTATCAAAGATTAAGCTTACTTGGAAAAATCACTATATTAAAAAGCCTAGTCGCCTCCCAGTTGGTTAATGTCTTTTCTCCTTTGCAAACAAACCACCAAGCTATCAGAGAATTGAACGAAGCTTCCTATCATTTCCTATGGGACGGGACACCTGACAAGATTAAATGAAACGTCATAATTAACGAGTACAGTGATGGTGGACTTAAAATGATTGATCTTTTCTCTTTCAATAAATCTTTAAAAACTATCTGGATCAAAAAATATCTTGATAAAACAAACATGGGAAAATGGAAACTTTTTTTTGACCTAGAACTCGGCAGATACGGGGGGGAAGCTGTGTTTTTGGGTAACCTAGACAAAAAAGACACGAAAAAACCACTTTCAAACTTGTGATATATTTGATAACGAAATATTGCTGATTCGGGCCGAGGTAAATTTTAATAATAACATCTCTTCCTTAGAGAACTTTAAAGCACAGCGTCTCTGGAATAATTCTTTGATAAGAATTGACCACAAACCTGTATATTTTCGAGAACGGTGTGCCAAAGGAATTTTGACAGTTGAGTCTCTTATAAAAGATGAGACCTGTTTCCTCTCCTATACAGAATTTTTAAACAAATACCATTGCAAAAGTTGCCCACTTGCTTTCAGCGGGATAATGGCAATGTTAAAGACAATAAGGAAGAGATTCAAGGAAAATATCGACAATCTGGAAAAAGTTGAGGTTGAATTTTTCACTAAAGCTTTCCAAAAAACGAAGAAACCCAGCAATTTAACGTACAGAAATCTCATTGCAACAAAGAGTGCAAAACCGAGAGCTTCCCAAACAAAATGGTACACAGATTGCGACCTCAATGAGGAAGAAATAGATTGGAAAAAACATTTCAACTTACGAGAACATGCACAAAAAGTACCAAAATTAATATTTTCCAATTTAAATTTCTTCATAGACGTCTGCCTACAAATTCATTTTTGTATAAAATTGCAATTAAAGATACTGATCTTTCCACCTTTTGTAAGGAAGAAGCAGACACTTTGCTCCACCTTTTCTGGCAATGCAAGGTGACTTGTCATTTCTGGGGAACCTTTTTTCAATGGCTACAATCATGCTCTTTAATTCAGAAGGATATTCATCTTGCCATGACCACTGCTTTAGGGCTGAGACCAGACAGTTCAAATACAAAACTGCAAATTAATTTGTGCTGTCTCATGAGCAGACACTACATTTGGAAGTGTAAGTTGAGAGATGAATTCCCAACCTGCCACATTTTTTGCTCCTCTTGAAAAAAACTTATGAAATCAAAACAAACAAACTCAACCTCCAGCCTGAAAAATGGAAACCTCTCCTTGGCCACCTTTAAGGGGTTAAGAGCGAAAGGAAAAAAAAGGGAAAAAAAAGACAAAAAAAAATAACAAATTGAAAAACTCAAACCATGTGACCTTATCAGCGATATTACCGACACAGGGACCTATCTATGCTTGTTCAAATATGTAATTAGATTTTGCAGGGTAGTAAATAATAATACGTGACAGCATTTAATAACAATAGATAATTATAAACAACGTAAGAAGTGTATGTAAATATGGCATATTAATGTAACTCAACCTCGAAGCTGCAAGTAGTGTACTGTAGATTTGTCTGTTAGTAGGTAGATTGTAATGTGTAGGTACGTAATGCGTAGTTCTGTTATGTAATTGTAGTGAATCTGTAATTGCTTGTGAAATGGTATAAACTTGGGCTTTATGGATTTCCTTGCTTCAAGCGAATTAATGCGGTACATAGATTTGACGGATTCTTATGAAATTTGGCCAAAATGTTTCTTGGTTATCAATGCACAAAAGTGTGTGAGGCTTTTTTGATTTTCCAAATACTTCTTCTTTTACGCGCTCTCATGTGATGAAGATCAGCAAATATTCAATTCACCAACTTCAAAATAGCTTTTCTCGGTAACCAATCGGAATATCGAAAAAGCCTCACACTTTTGTAGTCTATCATCTACTGATTGACACTGTGCAGTTTATTTGGTCGTGCATGCCAGCAAGAAGGCAGGTAATTCAGTTTAGCAAATGGTGTCAGTTTTGCGTTTGAAGGCTTGCGTGCACTTACCATTAAATCAAATCTTTAAAGTGTTTATTTCTTCTGATTTTACATTTTGATAGCTTTACGATGACATATACTTTTCTATGGTTATAGCACAAGCGATACGCATACGAATGATTCTTCGGAAGACACCCCTGAAGGTCTACAGTAACCTTAAAATCATTTTTTATTTCCAAAAATATCTGGTTGTTACATTTTCTTTTCAATTTGCATGCATGTAAACAATGCTCACAAGTTAACACTATTTTAACCCTCTAACTCCCAATGTTTTGAAAATATGCAGCTTTCACAGATGTGAAGATATGACCGTAATTGTCTCTTGTTATGGCAAACGGATAATTTTTGAAGCCAGTTAACTGGCTACAGCTCTGAATTATCATTGCATTACATTTGGCTATTTGTTTAGCAGCAAATCTGAAAATGCTTGTTTTCAAACCAGTAGAAAACACACATCTTTGCCTTGAAATTTTTTGATGAAAAAGTAATTCTAAATCCACAAATATACATTTAAAGCGAACTTCAAGCCTTTTCCTTTCTGTTTAGTAAGAGAATGTCCCATCAAACCCTCAGCAGACTGAAAAATTACCATTCGATATGCTTGCAAAACTGTAATTTTCCTATTCCTAACCAAAAGGAATGCCTAGGAAATATGCAATGTCAACATAACCTACCCGTATTTCCTGTGTTTTTTTAGTGTTGAGCCACCTAATTATACTGGCAATAGATTGCACCAGTTGCGTTCTTTTGAAGTCAAAATTCATTCAAATTGCCTTGGTAGGTCTTGGAATCCACCCACACTACAAAACGGCCAGAGAGACAACTCCACTCATCAACCGCCATTTTTCTATACAAGTAGTTTTGGTGCTCTAATAACTGTCAAATCATCTCTCACCTCTGGTGTCTTTCAGAAGTATGCCTCTATGCACCATTCTAGCTTTGTGATGCCAACCTGGGGACTTCTGCAGTGTAAAATGACTCGAAAAACAATAACCAGATTCGAGTTAGTTTGCTTGCTTATCAAACAAGCAATGGCCAAATGCTGAGGTGACAATGAAAATTTGAGCGCTTGGTGTTGTCAAACGGCAAATATTTTCAATTGCACTTCTTTTTTTAAATTCTTATACATTTCATATGTTCAGAAAAAACCTTAAAGAATTCACAGGAAATTTGTGAGTTAAAGGGTTACAAATAATTTAACAGAGAGATCTCTAATTAGTCCTTGTTGAAGATTCACTGGAGTATCTAAAATTTCCTCCGTTAATTTTTTGTTCAATACTCCAGTTACTTATTTCTTTGAAGGGGCATTGTCACGCTATTTGGCAACTTTATAAAAGCTAGAAGGTACCTTCGCATTAATTGAATTCCAAAACTAATGATCTAGTTTTGTTATCGAAGACTATTTGAAGGTACTAAGACTGTTTCCTTCGCCTGTCGCTACGGATGGCATGGACGGAAATGGATTGACATTTGAAAAAATTGTCAAAATTTTTCAAGTTTTGATACCATGAGTTCCAAAAATCCTCAAGAAATTTATTATGGTAAGCCCTCTCTGGTAAAAATTCATTTGATATCTTTGTCGGGGCTTTACAGAAGCTTTTTGTGTATGATTAAAGCCTTAAAGTACTGATTTTAGCACAGAACTGAGCTAAGACAGCAAAATCCTCGTGGTCAAAGCGATGGGAGGAGAGTATATTCCTATGATTTTAAGCCTGCAATGAATTACAACATCTGAAATATCATCTAAAATAGTTGCTGAATTTGGTTTCTTCCCTGTGAATACCAAAATGAAAGCACAGTGAGCTTGTGCTAATGTTTTTGATTCCGTCAGTTAAAATCTTACATTATTTCCTTTTTTATTTATTTTCTTCATTTGTGATTGCAATCTTCTGTTGCTAAGGGAAGACCCGACCCAAATCTGGAGTCGATGGAAATGTCTGTGGATAGCACGGCCATCCATATGGCTTTGAAGAGACTTCACTGGTCTCAGCGTGTCGATCAATAACTACTTATAGTGGATCGAATCAATAACCTAACATTTATGGAGGGTGACACCTATTACTATGGAAGCAAGGAATGTTCAAGTTAAGCTTACTTTCAAAAGTAATAATACTTCTATATCTGCTTCAAGCAAATGATGAAATTCGTTGGCTTTCCGTCTTTGACTTAACCTATGAAACCCTGTGAAAGACGCCAACTACTACCCCTGACGAGTATATGGGTAACGGTATTAATTATTTTTAGTGTCAGTGGCTTTCCAGTTATAATTAAATTTCAACCTGCAACCTGCAAAAAATACCTGCCGCTGTTAACTGTAGTTTTGCAATGCATTACAGGGCAATTGGAAAATTACTTTTAGCTTTGCGTATTTGTTGCCCCAAAATGGTTAAATCAAGCCTATTTTGTGTAAAAACAAAGATATGAAAAGTACTCAGGGCTTTCATTTAGCACCGGCGGCCGACGAAACTCGTCGCCTACTTCGTCCATAAAAGTCGGCTCTTTTCACCCAAAAATTAAAGTAATATAAGAGAAATGCATCTAAAACTGGTTGATACAGTCGGTTACTCTACTCAACTGCTGCCTACTTCAAATGTTATTGAAAGCCCTGGGTACTAAATTTACTACTAAATTTTGGTATGTGGGGATAGGAGATGGAGTAAAAAAGCCCATTTTACAGTTCAAAGAGGATCAAGGAGATAGGTACCAAAGACACGATCCGGTATGATCGAGAGATTTCTATTTACTTTTTTCAACTGGAAACGTTTTTGCCTCTATTTATCTTTACTCTATTTTCAGTCAATTTGTGGTCTACTTAAACTGTGTCGGCCGACTGTCGGTAATGTGTGAGTAGTCTGTTGGGCGACAGGTTACCGACAGCCGTATATGGGAGCCATTTTTCACTATTGCCAGCCCATATACCTTGAATACACATATCATTCAAGTATCTGAGCCATGAATTTTCAGTATTGCTCTCAACAAATCTCTCTGAGTGATCTCTCATATATTGAACTCCAGCAATACGGACTTGCATATGATGGTTGCTATTGCCATATAATTGATGTGATACAGATCTAAAGAAACAGTCACCTGCACCTCCAACATCTTTTGCCTGTAAACCAAGTTCATGTTATCTAGAGCGCATCAAAAGCACAGGAGAAACCAACTGCATTATTGAGCTATCACTTTGCATAACAGGCTTAATTATTGTTTCATGAGAATCAGTGTTGTTTTGAGTAGGTCCTGGATTATTCTTGACATCTGTACTTAGTTTGAAATTAAAATAATTAGTCATGTGACTTTCACCATTACAAGAAAACAATGATAAATATTGACGTGCTTTACACTTTAGTTTCATTATCAAGTGTTAAAGCTGACTATTGAAAGACAACAAATGTGTTTTCTTGGGCACAGTCACTTTAATTAAATAAAATATCTTTGGATTGTGTTTTTTTGATTACATTTATAACGTGTATTATAAAGCTTTCTAACCTTTTTAACATAGCTTTGAAGCTTTGAGGACTTCGGTATAAGAATTGACGAAATCCTTTGGAGAGAAACGTTTTTAACATGCTACTCTTATTCTTGAGACGTCTTAGAAATCACAGTGAAATTCTGCTTGGTTCACAGGCACGTCTATAGCGCTTTGTAATAAACTGACAGGTCGTTCCCCAAAAAGTTACAATCTTTGTTGTGAATGCCCTCCATTGCCTCGTACTTTTCTCAAAATGGCGAATAAGAATTCAACTGAGCCAGCAACACATCTGACAAGTAAAGTTAGTATGACAATGATTTTGTCACAGTGGAAAGCAGGGCCCTGGAAATGAGACGTTGAAAAAAAGAAAGGAACAGACAGCATTTTATGACCGGTTCCAGCCTTCAGCTGGCCCTGGTAATTAAAAAAAAAAACAGTTCTAATTCTACATACACATTACTTGCACAGCATCATACATGACCTCAATAATGGTTTGGTTTGATTTGAATTGGAGTACATTAACCTTGAGAACACCATCTATGTTTCCTTCATTTTGAAGGTAATGGACTTTTTTAATAGTCAACCCAATTTTTTGTTGTCTTACTCACTGTCTGTAGTTGATGACAACAATAATATGAAAGAATACCGGCGGGGCTAAAGTACAGGTCACAGGTCACAAACAAAATACTTGTGAATTCGTGTTTGGTTCGTATCATTTACTTCGTATTTTTTTAGTTTGTATTCTCTGTTCATGCCTACTAACTTGATGATGTCGTCCTATTTCTCTAATTTCCTAGTTTGAGATTTCAAGATTCTTTAGCACTACTTGTTCTAGTAAAAATTATTTGCTAATGGTTTGCTGGGACGTTACTAATGGTCTCTAATAGCCCTGATATCCACCCTACCCCGGATTAGAAGTCGAGCACATGGTCGCACAAATGGCCGAGTATAAGGTGATTTGTCGCTTTCTTTTTGTTTTTTAGAGGATCTTGTACTTTTATTACCATTCTTTATCCATATATAAACGCTATCTGTTAGTGAAATAGCATCGTGTGCGTTTTACTACCACGAGATCATATCACTGATGTACACGCGTCTTTTATGAAAAAAGACTGCGTTCTTTATTGCGATTGAGCGCCAAGACGTCGATCTAAATAGCCACTCAAGGCGCGTTAAAAGTGACTATATTTCTTAGTATATTGTCTATTCTTTTAACCCTTACCAAACTCCTCGTCTGTAAACGGTGTGCGAAAGAAGCATGGACGGTATAAAAGTACTTGCGTGCTTTTGTTTTATAATTGAATGATTCCGATCTGTAGGTATGTCGATTTCAAGTGAGAGTCGAAATTAAACCTCTGTTACACAGTACCACAACACTATTATTTATTTTGCTATTTTGAAATTAAAGATGGAAACACCACTATTTCTAAAATCGTAGTGGAAGAAAATAATTTTAGTACGTTAGATTAACTGTCACTAGTGTTTAGTGCTTAAAGAACTGACAAAGTGTTCATTATCAAAATTTAAAATACTCAGTTACAATTCCAAATGCGGTCAAATTATGATTGTGTAAGGGTTTATCCCTTCAGTATAAAAACCACTAACTTGAGAAACGTGAACACCAACACCAAAAACGTTTAAAGTCAAATATTTAGGCTAAAATATTTCTTGAAACCTCAAACTAGGAATCTTAGAGAAATAGGACATCATCGTGTTAGTAGGTTAATACGAAAGAAATAGATACGAACCAAATACGAACTCACCGCAGATTCACAGGTATTTTTTATTGTGACCTGTGACCTGTGACCTGTGACCTGTGTGACCTGTACTTTAGCCCCGCCGTTAGTCCTTCTCACACAGCAACTGTCACATGCATTTGAGGTCTAAAATCTATAGGAAGCTACTTGCTGAAAATGTCAAAGTTCATGTGTCTTATGTCATACAACACTAAATGCCTGTCACCACAATGCCATTCATTGTTACCTTACAGGTTAAGAGATTGTTCCAAAGATTATTCTTCTCCATCCCATCAAGTGAAGTTGACTCCTTTGAATGTATATCCGCCATTCAGCGCCACCCTCAAAATACCCATCACTATATATTAGGTACGGACCAGTCAATCATGATTTTAGATGATCGATTTCTTCACCACCCAGTCCTTAAGTGGAGACATCATAATGAAGATCCAGTTCAGTTCATTAATGTGGCTTGCAATGTAGTCCCTGAATGCAGTGACACAGTCTTGGTTATATCCGGTTCATATCATCGACAGACGCACTGCTTTCAGTATTCTGGCAGCCAAGTAGGAGTAAAAGGGTCATCCCCTCTTAGTACAGAACAACAGTGTTTACCACCTCAATCAACATCTCTCCCATGGAAGGTAAGTTGCTTACTTGACATTGAAGTAAAAGCTTTGAGCAAAGTTCATAGGTGATGATACAATATGAAGAGACTTTGACAACTTTCTTTGCTTGTTAAGTACTAGGAGGCAAGAAGCTACACAATTGTTTGATAGTAAATGGGACTACGGTCGATGGGTGTTCCTTGGGTCAGAATGAGTTAAGAGTGGCCTTTAATCCATTGTAAATGCCGGTAACCTTTTTCCTCAGTCAGACTGTTTCAAAAACTCTGTCATAGTTGACCACTGGTTTTATTGACAGACAGTCTGTAAATAATTCGTCAAAGTTGGTTCATGCTTTCAAACATTTAAATAATCTTATTCACTATGTAGCACTGGTCAAACACTGTATTAAATTATAATTTATTCGAGGAATCACCTAGACAAAAATAACTTTGTGACTGAAATAAATGAAGAATGGTTCTCGAGTCAAATTACTCGGAAAAAGAAATTTTCTGAGAACTTTTCCCAACGGTAGTCAAACCCATGACCTTCCTGAATACCAGTTGGATGATCTAACCACTGAGCTATTTAGGACTCCCTAGACAAAAATAACTTTGACTGAAATAAACGAAGAATGGTTCTCAAGTCAAATTACTCAGAAAAAGGAATTTTGTGAGAACTATTCCTAATAACAGTCACACCCATGACCTTCCAGAATACCAGCTGGATGCTCTAACCACTGAGCTATGGAGGACTCATGGCACATGTCCTGCCATACAGCAAGGATCAATATGTCGCAATGATAAATGTGGATAAATGATAAGTGAACTAGTGACTTGGATAAAGTGAAATGAAAACGAAGCATTCTAAATGAGTTCTTCATTTATTTCAGTGGTCAAGTTATTTTTGTCTAGGGAATCTTCCGTAGCTCAGTGGTTTGGAGCATCCAACTGGTATTCTGGAAGGTCATAAGGTTCAAGTCCCATTGGGAAATTAATTTTTGAGTAATTTGCCTCGAGAATGCTTCATCATTTATTTCACTTTGTGCAAGTCACCATTTCACCTATCATTTATCTACTTTATAATGTACCAGTCAAATCGAAGCTTCAACATCCCCCCCCCCCCCCCGGGCATACCCTGGGCCTTTGACGCCTTTTCCTGCCCGGGAGGGAGGGCAATTGATCACCACATAGCGGGTGGGGAATTTGATCGCTAGCCTCGATTTCATGTTACGAGTCGCGCTGATTTCCACGTGGGTTGATAAATCATGGCTGAGACAACGAAGACAAACTTTGATGAATTCAAAGGAAAAGACTGCATATTTGTGGCAGTTTGGTTGAAAACTAAAGGCCTACACAAGCTTTTTTCCGTATTTTAAGGTGTTTAAGGATAATTTGTATTTATCTTTGAATATAAAAATATATTAAATAGTATTTACAATATAAACAATAATTCAATGCAATTCCGACGTCACGTGATACGATTTATAGAGGTCAATTGCTTTGACCGACCCAGTGTATTTATGAATAGTTTAATACATCTTGGGACGATGCATAAATACAGAATGAATGTATGGAATGGTTGTTGCATGAAACAACGTAAAACCTATAGTGAATTCAGTTACTATTAAAAATGATCTTGGCCGCTACTCGTGAAATAATAGTGAGTTCATCAACAATGTTTGACTTGATGTGTTTATATAAAATATGCCCAAAATCTCGTGGCATGTAAGCTCGTTGTCTATTAAACCATCTTTACACATACACAGCTTCAGAAGCATAATAAGTTACTGAAAAGTTAAAATGGTAATCTGGTAATTTTCCCGAGGGTGGGGGGCATTTGAACAGCTTTTCGGCCCGAGGAGGGGGGATTTAAACAAAAATTTTCCAAAAATTCAAATGCCCAGGGGGTTGCATGATTTGGAGGATGTTGAAGCTTCGATTTGGCTGGTACATAACTGTAACATTACTACTAAAAGTACTTGCATGGGCAGATTTTCAATAATCAGAATTGAAATAAATTAGTTTGTTGTTTTTGTTGTTGCAGGTGTCATCCTATAATGAGTGGTATTACACAGGACTTAGCAGTGACTTTGTGTTCTCACCAGCAACCGCTTCAAGGCTTTCGCAACCACTCATAGGTGTCTGCACCATGCCTCATACCTCCCATCCACAAAAGGGGTTTACTGTGTTTCAAATGTCATCTACTGGGGACTTGTTTTACCAGCCATTTGTCTCGCCACAAGATGACAAAGATTTGGGAGGAAGGTATTTCTGGAATAAAAAGAGTGGTACATGGAGGAGTAATGAGCTTGGTCCTGAGGCTAAGATTTTTTGTCAACAATGGATAAATACAGCTGATCCTCTCAAGGAAAACGTTTTGAAAACTGATCCATTCCAAGTTGAGTATGTAGAAACTGACAAGAAAATACTATGTCAAAATTTGAAAACTTTGCTAGAATCTCATCCCTGCTGTGTGTTATGCAATGATAGACAAGGTTTGGAAAACACAGAGCTGGACCAAATGAAGCCAGTATCAGAAGTTTGCCAAAGGTGTGGTGTGCAAACTAGTTACAGTGCCAACCTTGTGAAAAATCAGCAAAGTAATGGAGTTCTTACAAGAAGCAGTTTGTGCCTTCAGTATCATATGGAAGACCTTGGGATTTTTCCAGACTTGAAGAAAGCTACAGATCCTCTAAGTAAAAGTCTCTGGGTAAACTGGAATAGCAATGAACCAATAGCTTTGTTTTTATCAAGTGACCAAGAAACAGAAAATCAGCCTGATGTTCAGGGGAAAACTGTAGAACCATGGCAGACACTGCTTTCAGAGAATGTAAGGTTGTCTACATCTGTCACGAACGATACTATTGTTCTTGAAAGTTTACCTCGGAAACAAAACACGCCATGTAAATCACACTTGGAGAATCTGACACCAAAGGGGAAGGCTGAAAGCAAACAAAATCGTCATGTTATGGGATTTTAGCTGAAAATCAGTGATAAAAAAATCAATTGTAATTAATTTAAGTACAGTTCATTTAAACTCATCAGCTGTGTTTTATGAATTGGTCAATTCCAATAGCAAGTTTGTTTCATGAGTTTCCAACAAATTCTTACAACTTCAACACGACAAATTGATCTTTGGAGGGTCTTTCCTATGTAAACCATTTTGAACCATAAACAAGTAGTCTGTGTGAGAAGAAAAATGCCGTTTACTATTTTCAAATATCTGTTTTCTTTTCAGAGACCTAAAGTGATGACGTCACACACTAAACCAAATTTTGTTCAAACATGTTGAAAAAAGATATCTCAGTCAATTTGTATCAGAAATGTTTGATTCTTTGCAGTAAGATTCTACTAAAATTATGTGCTCCATAATACGACCTTAACAGTTGTGTTACCATGGCAACATACTGGGTTCCAGACCTCCCTCATAATAAAAGCTTTTCTGGCCACCTTCGGCTTTCCATTCTGATATTTGCCAAAAGCGCTTCATATGGACGATTCAGCAAGCATATAAATATGTTAGGTTGAGTTTGTGGGCTTATTTAACATTTTTCAAGCTGAAAATCACTAACATATTGAAATGGGAATTGGAAAAGAGTGAATTGCCATGAGAATGGAACTTTTCCAGCCATACCGGTAGGTATTTCCTGTAGAACTATGAGCCTACCACGTTTCAATGGTCCGCGCTGCAAATTGGCAAAGGTAGATCTATTTTAATAATCAATATAATATTGGGTTGAGTGTATGACGTCATCAGTCATTTCATTTGCATATTTTACCCATTTTTAAGTATCTCCAGAACTAATGCAGATATTTGCAAAACGGTAAACGGCGTTTTTATTCTTTCATGGAATTCTATGTGATAGACTAAAAAAATCAAGGGGTAAAAATTTGATCATAGTACCACTTTCAGTAAATATGTTTCAATACACTCGCGTAATAGTCGCTGTTCAAATCTTATTGTATTGTGAAATGAGAAAAACATAATACAAGTAAATGTCTTTTAGCTTAAAGTTTCTTTTTACTGTAGCCGAAAAACAATGTATCTTTATGCAGCTTTTTACGCTGATTATACAGCATACGCATATGGCTTTTTTTCACGTCTTGTTGGCAAATTTATCTTGCAAACTGAGTTTAGTTAGTTGACGATTTCAATGAAGCCGACTCTATTCAGAAGCCTATTCATGCCATTTGAATTTTCATTAGAGTTTGAAGCTAACTTTATTTAGCCGTCTTTATTTTGTTCCTTTCATGATCCAATCGTGTATTGCGTCAGTATTACTATAAGTAAAGTACACTGTTCATTGTAATACGATTTACATCTCGGTGGAGTACGGTTAACATCTCAGCGGATCACGATTTACAACTCGGCGGACTACGATTTACGTTTCGTCGTTACGGAAGAGTTGTACTTGAAGACAAATAGTGAAGTGCGAAGAATAAACGTGTGAAGTCCAAATTCTCTGTGTGTCTTGATTTCAGTTGTAGCAGATCCGACGGTACTTTGGAACCCGTGACAAGTTCTTTTCCCGCAGCAAGCGAGTCGCTCCGAGCTAATTCCCAGTCAAGCGCAGTTGTCCTGCCAGTTAGGCCTCTTCCACGTTCGTTTTCTCCAGTTAGAGTTCAGAGCGGAAAAATCCGTTGTCACAGTAGAAAAGCCCGTTGTCACAAGGGTATTTTTCCCCGCCGAGCGATGGCCTTTCGCCAAAAAAGGCGGCCCCGAGCCACCTTTGTGGTGTTTCTCCACGTAAAAGCAATTGGCCTTTTCACGCATCAAGAAAAATTCGTAAAACAGCTTCACGTTCACAGAAAAAAAGCAAGCAATCACGTTTCACGTAAAAATTGAAAGGGTTCCACTGAAAATTACAAATCATATTCACGTTGCACAAACATATCTCCAAATACCATGACAGTCATGAAAAATGTTTTGCTGGTTTTCTTAGTTGGTACTTGGAGGAAATTGAATAAACACTGTCTTCCTTTTGTCGCTGCCGAGTAAAGAACGATGACTAATGGAAAGCTGACGTCACTACCCGAAGAGTTTATCGCCTCAGTATCGTCTTACTCCCTGTAACGTGCTGTAATAGCTGTTTAAGTGATCACTAAGATTGAATTAAATACCACATTTGTAGTTTAAATTCTTGAAGTATCTACACAACTGTACGTTACAATGTAAGTAATTCGTTACGTATCCAAATCAATTACAAGCGACACCATCATCACTACCATCACATACAAAAGTATTTATATTGAGATCAACACCTTTCTCAGTGGATTCAAAACCATTGAAAAATAGTATACGGAAAAACCGTGTCTAAACTCTTACAAATACCTCTCTAATCTCAGATCTTCACATTTCCGGGTCCTAAATACACTTAGGGCTAAAAAAAGCATACTATGAAAAGAGAGGCAGGCGGAAGGCAGGCATTCCCGGAGTCATCCTAACCCTACCACACCTGCAACCAATGCGGTAGATTGTCACCGCTCTGGCATTGAACTTCTCAGCACAGCCGCCGCTGTCGCTGAGGCACAAAGACCTTCTTTAGGCTGGCGCAATATCCATAGTCGACATCGGCTGACGTAGGCCTACTATTATATAGTGGGGGCGAGGTTAGGCAGGAGAGGTTGTATTCGCATCTGACGCGTGCGCAAAAGCGCCAAAGTGCAAATTTGTCCACGATTGCAGATTCTAGGCCCTCCACGTTGCTGTCGCTGTGGTTAGTTCTCAGTACTCCATCCGCAAGCCCATCGAATGGGCAGGTTTTACCTCTAGTTTGGTATAATTTACGAGCTTCAAGGACCCTAAAATCTTCAAAAAGGTGAAAAATTATTCCCGCAAAAGTCGTTGGTTCAATAATCACGCGAAAGTAGATGCATATATCACGGATCCTGAAAAAATCGAAAACCAATTTCCCGAGGACGGAAATATATAGATTCACGAATCACGGAAAAAATAAATCTTCATTTACATTTCACGCAAAGCAAAAATGCCCATTCACGCGTCACGAAAAGGAGGGGACCCTCTTAAAAAGGCATCATGCACCTATCATTGTTAAGCCGCAGGGGAGGGGGGCATAGCCGGAGGGGTTGACCTCGCTTCGTTTTCAAATGCCCAATCCCGGGGATGTTATTATGGTTGAAAGGGGTACAAATTTCCCACTTAAGGGACCCACAGGCCCCAATGATTCCAAGCCTCTGCCACGGGCAGACGTCTTACGTCAACAAATACCCCGCCTACTACAGGCTAGTACGTGGTACAATATTCTAGAGATGCGTAAATTACACGGTCAGTATAAAACACGGACTGCGGACTACGGACTACGGACTGGGTATAAAACACGGACTCAGGTATAAAACTATACCACAAGGACAGCAACATGTTTCGTCTGCTGCACAAAGTTAAGTCCTGTTCGGTGGGGATAGTACTTGGATGGGTGGCCAAGTACGAATACCCCGTGTTGTAACAACTTTTTTGTCCCATTTTTCCCCCTTCCTTTTCCAAGGCGATATTAAGATGTGCAGAACTGCCATCCTTGTGTAATGGCGTTTTTTCTATTTATCAACGTTTTGTTCCTCATTTTTTATGTGTATTATCGCATAAATAAACAGCGGGACACCGGGGTGTGACACGTCGTTCGAATTCTCCACAATGCTCTCGACTGTTGATCTTTCAAAACATTTAATCCTGGCTTGAAGCATTCAAAAATTCGTACAGCTCGTCAATTTTGTGACTTTCAGTGTCTTCTATTTCTTTTTCGGCAATCGAGTATGGTTAAACCTGTATGAGCGGGCATTTTCGGGAAATGAGACTTCTATAATTACAGGTAGCTTCTATTTTTATTATGAAGACGTTCGTGCGAGAATTTATTTATTGTAGAACGTTTCTTCGTGTTTTATACCCAGTCCGTAATGTTTAGCCCGCGTTTTATACCTGAGTCCGTGCGCACCGGTATCGCGGAGGTCATGGGTTCGAATCCCGTTGAATCCCTGATTTTTTTCAGGCTTCTTCTTTCCAATTGCTTAAATTGGAAAATTTACTGCGAGGATAATACTTCACTTGCAGAACTGCTTTTATTGAGGTACATCACAAAAAATGTTCGTGTAGTCTTACATGACGAGAAAACAAGCGCGCGAAAATTCATTCATGACAACCGACTGCACACCAGCAACTCGATAAAGTTTAATCGCGTTTCCTGAAATA
>CM042756.1:17944288-17954600 GCA_022496165.2 Catalaphyllia jardinei
GAACATTGAATTTCAGAGAGCTCATCGAATTGGTAGGAAGAAGATGGGAGAGGCCAGGCCAGTTATCGTTCGTTTCTTGCGGTTTCCAGAACGTGAGCTGGTTTTTAGAAAAGAGCGTGAGCTGGAGAGCGGTACTGATGTAAAGGTCTACTCGGACCTCCCCAAGGAAATCAGTGAAAGAAGAAAAAGGCAATGGCCAAGGCTAAAGAAAGCAAGGGAAGAAGGAAAGATTGCATTTTTTAGCAAACCTGAGCCTGACAAATTGTTTATTAACGGACAGTTTTGTTCCTCTGTAGATTGAACTCTTAGATTTTTTAGGAACAATTTTTTTCTACATATTGAACAATTTTATTTGTATTTGATTTTGGTGTTGTTTTCTGTAACGGGGGGATTGCGTAAGATAATTTAGATCCAAAAAATTGTTCCAATCCCTGAGGCAGCTATAGGTGTTAATTACTCAGCTGCCATTTCAATTCCTTTTGTGTAAGATATTGTTGTGTAATGTTCTGTATTTGTTGTTTCTTTTGTTTATTATGTTGTTGTGTAGAAACCTCTTGTGGCCTCCGTTGTTACCATATATTAATTTATGCGCAGTGGCAATGCGAGATACTTGCATACATAACTAGTTTTAATTTGTCCCATTCGAGAAGGAGTATATAAATGTTAAATTACTATCTCTTAATGTTCGAGGGATTCGTTCTTCAACAAAGAGAAAAGCTCTTTTCACCTGGCTTAATGAGCGAAAGTACGATATCATTTTCCTTCAAGAAACCTACAGCACCGTAGAAGTTGAAGATATCTGGAAGACGCAATGGCAAGGTAAGCTTCATTTTGCACATGGTTCTAATCACAGTTGTGGGGTGATGATTTTAGTGAGAAGTGACCTTGATTTTAGTCTAAAATCCATTAATTTGGATAGCGAGGGCCGCTCAATTATAATGGAAGCTGAAGTACAAGGCTCGTTGTTCTTGTTTGTTAATATTTATGCCCCCAATAAGGTTCAAGACCAATGCTTTTTCTTTGAAAATTTAAATAAAAACATTGAAGATTTCGTCGTAAACAAAGAGCATAGGATAATTGTGGGTGGAGATTTCAATGTTACACTGGACTCTGATCTTGATTGTTCCGGTGGAAAACCTTTTAAAAAAGAGTCTGTCAAACAAATACAAGACTTATGTCTCGATTTTGATTTAGTGGACATTTGGCGAATTCGAAATCCGGAATCTAAACGTTTTACATGGAGGCAAAAAAATCCTTTCATTCAGAGAAGACTTGACTATTGGCTAATCAGTGATACTTCCCAGGATGATATTGAAAAATCGGATATTATTCCTTCAATCAACTCTGACCACTCGGCAATTTTTCTTCATCTTAACAGCTTAGACAAACCGGAATACGGCCCCTCTTTTTGGAAATTTAATGCCAGTCTTACCGATGATGACGACTTTGTTAAATTGATAAATGAAAGTGTGCCTACGTGGTTAAAGGAATTCGATGAAGTCACAGACAAAAGACTGTTATGGGATTTAATCAAGTATAGGATTAGACAAGCTTCAATAAAGTATAGTAAAGAAAAAGCGCTAAAGAAAAGAAAAAAGATTTCTGATCTCGAGACCTCTCTAAGGATTTGCGAAGAAAAATGCAACGAGTCACCAACCTTTGAGAATAAGGAGAGGCTTGAAATGTTGAAAATGGAATGATTCTATTTATGAACAGATAGCAAAAGGAGCCATTATTCGATCAAAAGCCACTTGGTACGAGAAAGGCGAAAAGAGCAATAAGTATTTTCTAAACCTGGAAACGCACAAAAAAGCTAAAAGTTCTGTTCGAAAAGTTTTTAACGATGAAGGTGTGCTAATCACAGATCCTAAAAAAATTTTGCAGGAGATTCAAAATTATTATTCCAATCTTTGTAAACGTGACCCCTCAGACCATCAGAAGATATGTTAAACTCTTTTTTGAATAACTCTGAAATACCGAAACTCGCTAATAATGAGGCTCGAATTTGTGAGGGAAAATTAACAGTTGACGAGTGTTACAAGAGTTTACAGCTATTTGAAATTAACAAGTCACCAGGTAATGATGGATTGACGGCTGAATTCTATAGAGCTTTTTGGCACACTTTAGGAAATCTGATGGTAGACAGTTTGAACTATTCTTATGATTATGGCGAGTTATCAAATTCCCAGAAGGAAGCCATCATTACCTTAATTGAGAAAAAGGATAAAGACAAACGGAATTTGTCGAACTGGAGACCAATCTCACTTATCAATGTGGACGTTAAAATAGGGTCAAAAGCTATTGCTAAAAGATTGGAAAATGTCCTACCAAATATCATACATTATAATCAATGTGCATATGTTAAGGGAAGGACTATTTTCGACGCAGTCAGAACGATAGAAGATGTCATGGAATTCTCAGAAAGGTATGATCTTGAGGGGAGAATGATTTGTATAGATTTTAGAAAAGCCTTCGATACTGTCAGTAGAGATTTTTTGTTTCGTACTTTAACTTCTTTTGGTTTTGGCCCATCATTTTTGAAATGGATTTATACATTTTACAACAATATTTCAAGTTGTGTCATAAACAATGGTTTTTCTACCCAGCCCTTTCCAGTTGATAGGGGAGTAAGACAAGGAGACCCCCTCTCTGCTTACTTGTTTATCATAGTGCTCGAAATTCTTTGTATTAGTATTCGTAATAGTAAAGACATTTGTGGTATTAAGGTAAATAATGAAGAGATCAAATTGAGCCTTTTCGCTGATGACCTAACTGGTTTTTTGAAGGACAATCGTTCTGTTGTGAACTTTCTTGAGCTTATACAAGATTACGGAATTTGTTCAGGCCTGAAGATCAACCACGACAAATCAGAAATAATGCTTTTAGGTAATTGCACTTATATTCCACAACAAGTCAGCGCCGTTTCAAGCAATTTAAAAATTAAAAAAGTTGTTAAAATTTTGGGAGTGCACTTCACCTATGACCTTCGAGTGAAACAAAAATTAAATGTTGATGAATTAATTAGTTCCATTCAAGAAAAACTGCGAATTTGGAGGTGGAGAGACTTAACTATCATCGGAAGAATTCAAATCGTTAAAACTTTTATTATTCCTATTTTCCTATATCGCGCGAGTTTGATATCAGTAAATAGGGAATTTGTGAAAGATGTGAATAAAATTATCTTCGATTTTATCTGGAGGGGGAAGGACAAAGTCAAGCGCTTCGCTCTTATTAGTGACATTGAAGATGGCGGACTTAAAGCCCCACATTTAGACTCTATAATAGAGACTCAGAGAGTCCTTTGCTGCAAAAAATTAGCAAGCGATCAACCGAGCAATTGGAAAAAAATTCTCCTGCATTATCTGGAACCTATGGGGGGTAAATTTATCTTATGTTGCGATTTTGATTTGAAGAAATTGCCCGTAAAGCTTCCAGCTTTTTATGAAGAATGCTTAAAAAGTTTCGCAAAATGCTCCGCTGCCAACCACTTAAGTGCACAGGATCAAAGTAGACAAGATCTCTCAAAAGCTATTATCTGGAACAATAAATTTATTTGTATCGATGGCAAATCTGTGTATTTTAAAAATCTCGTAGAAAAAGGAATTCTTAGAATGGGGGACTTAATCTCCAACAATAATGAGCTTATTGTGAAAAGAAGTTACAAGTTGAGAGCAATTAAACATCTCACCGTTAGATGCATTTAAACATATCTCGGTAATCGATGCCTTACCAGTTGAATGGCGCGAATCATTAAACACGCTTGCTTTTACAGCTGAAGAGCCTTTTAATTTGGGTAATGAAATTAAATTAAATTTTAATGGCAAAAATGCTTTAATCGAAACAGTTGTCTCAAAGACCCTATATAGAGAACTTCGAAATGGAGTCATCACTCCACCGACTGCCCAACTGAATTTTAATACCCTTTTTGTTAATGATGATTTAGAATGGAAAGAGATTTACAGCTTGCCATTTCGTACTTCCTTGGATGCAAAATTGCGTGAATTTCAATATAAATTACTTAACAGGTGTCTTGTTACAAATTCCATCTCCGGCGTATTCTTTTTGTGGTGAATTGAACGAATCCTTGGAGCACTTTTTTATTTGCTGTCGTTATACTAAGTATTTCTTGTCGACAGAACAAATCTCTTCCTTCAATTAAAGTATTTAACTCCAAAATTAAATTGATTTACCAACTTGAGACAATGATAGCAAAATCAAATAATAAACTAAAAGCTCATAATATGAAATGGGGCAAGTACAAAAACAATTAGACTGGTATAGAATCTCGTGTCGTTGCTGCGCTGTACTAACTAGTATTATATTTAGAAGCAGAAGAGAGTTAAGAGGAACTGTGAGTTGCGTGTGTAAATATGTGATGTACCGTGTTTGTTTTGTCTATGTGAATTATGGGTGTTTATGAAAAATTGTATGTAACTTTGAATCAATAAAAATTAATAAAACACAAAAAAAAACTATTCCATACCGTATTTTGATTTAAGCCAGGAGCCATAATCAGGGACGGAGACCGTAAGTCTTGGGATCCGCGCGGACCCATGATATGGGACAATTTTTCTATTTTTAGAACAAATTGCGCCATCATGACGTCAAATTTCCGCGCTGATCCACGCACGTGTCTTGGGCTCGCGCGTGTATGTTGTCACGTTGTGTGATTAAATGGTGAGAGTTGCGAGTTTCTCTTGCCGATTTTCACAGCTATGTCAGGGAATAAGGCAGAGAAGAAGAACCAGGGCTCTTTTATGTACTTTTATGCTTTGATTTAATGGAAAAGGTGTTTTTCAGGGTCGAGAATTTCTTTAATTTTGCGCTGTGAATGAACAAAATCCGCTCACCGGCTAGTTTTATACCGGTAAACTTTTGTCTTTGTTCTGTAGAGAAAAGTTCTGTGAGAAAACTGTTTACTCCGGTATCGAGTTAATTTGTGAGTTTGCCAAACAATGCTTTATCATAACCAAAACCAGTTTTTGATAGTTTATTGTTGTTTCTGCTCGTTTGGCTGCTTTGCGAAAGTTTTTGAAAGTCTGACGCGTACGAGTAGCTCATTTGCATAGTGCACCGCATGCACTTTCAAGTCCGACTCGGTGTTTTCTAGGCTCGATTTCCAGCCGTTTTGTAAGCCCGCGTTCCTCGCCCCACACCACGGCTGGATCACTGGTCTATCCATTGTATTTCTTGACCAATCACAGAGAAGCCTGCTCAAATCGAGCAGGCTTCCCTGTGATTGGTCAATTCTGTCACTTGTCTATCCAACATGGCGGATATCAGTGCGGATGAGTTTTCTTCTTTTGTAAAATATGTGTTAGAGCGCTTCTAGGTCAAGAAATTTAGAGAAACACAACAGGAAGCCATTGCCAATTTGTTAGAAGGGAAAGATATTTTAGTTTCACAGCCAACGGCCTCAGAAACATTCGTGATTTTTAGTCCTTCCCGATCATATGCATATCCGATGTCTGATTTACCAGTTGTTCATTGGCTACCTCTCTGCTCAACTCGCTTATCCAGGACTGAGCCAGGGTCCTTACTTCAATAGGTATACAAGCAGCTTTTATTGGAGATGAGCAAAATGACGAAAGCGTTACACGCAAAAAAGGAGTCGAGGGCGGTTTATTTCATGTCGTGCTAGGGACCATGGATGTAAGCTTAACCGATGGCTACCTATATTCACAAGTACAACTTACAGGAAAACTTCAAAAGGCTTTGGCTTAGTTCCAGTAATGAAGCCCATTATGTCCAACACTGGTAAGAATTAGAGTGGTTTGTTTGTAATATTTGTCGTAGTAGATTCCAAATTGATGTTAAGAAAACACTGGATACATGAAATGTGGGCTTTATCGAAGCAAGTTCTGACCGTCCGTCACAATCTTTCACACTTAAAGTAATTGTGTAACACCTTCTGCTGGTTGAAAATAAAGGCTCACTGATTTTATTGTTCATATTGTCTTTTGATATTGCAGAGATACGTAAATGACAAATACATGTTAGAAATGTACAGTTCAGTTTTGGACCTTAAATTCTTTAACAATACAATCAAACCTATCCTATACTGTTATGGTATTATACAGTACCTCAATTTAGTTCAGCAGGTTTGTTAAGTTGTGACAATTATTTTTTTGTCTTGTGATCATTTAGGCCTTTTAGCATTCTTCATGGCTTTATGTAATTTCTTTTAAACACAGATATCAACCCATTAAATGGCTATTCAAAAATAATTTTTTTTTACAGGGCTTTTCAGCCCCCAAAAAAGAGAGAGCAGGCATTCCACAAACAGCTTTCAAGAATAAGTGAAATATATTCTCTTGAAAGAGGTCCCCTTTCATTTGTACAAAAACAATTAGACTGGTATAGAATCTCGTGTCGTTGCTGCGCTGTACTAACTAGTATTATATTTAGAAGCTGAAGAGAGTTAAGAGGAACTGTGAGTTGCGTGTGTAAATATGTGATGTACCGTGTTTGTTTTGTCTATGTGAATTATGGGTGTTTATGAAAAATTGTACGTAACTTTGAATCAATAAAAATTAATAAAACACACACAAAAAAACTATTCCATACCGTATTTTGGGACGGAGACCGTAAGTCTTGGGATCCGCGCGGACCCATGATATGGGACAATTTTTCTATTTTTATAACAAATTGCGCGATCATGACGTCAAATTTCCGCGCTGATCCACGCACGTGTCTTGGGCTCTCGCGTGTATGTTGTCACGTTGTGAGGCACAACAGCAACTAAGAAACCAAAGACAAAATATTAAGCCTTGAAGATGGAAGAGTTTGTCATTCTTCATCAGATTCTCAATCGAAAGAACATTGCATTTAAGGTCAAGTTGTCAGTGGTAATTGCAAACCTTACCTTTACCCTTTTTTTCTTATCTCTCTATCGATTATGAATTTGTTATTTACTGTCACAGTAAAACAGGTTGTCTTGAATGATACAAGGAGATCCAAAGAATACATAATTCTATGTCTTTCAAGCCAGAATTGATAAACAAAGGGTGCATTCCTTTGGGGTTATCTGGATCAGAATCAGTGATCCAAGATCTGTCTGGATCATGGTGCATCAAAAGAACCGATGAATTCATTCTGGTTATGGATTCATCAGTTTCTCTGATGCACCATGATCCAGACAGATCTTGGATCACTGATCCTGATCCAGATAACCCAAAGAACGCAGCCTAAATCAGGAGAACATTCTTAGACATTTGCCAAATCAAATGGCAACATAAGAAGTTTGATAATGACAATTGCATATGAAATGAGAGTTTGTAGTCAAGGGGTTAAAGTCATAATCCATTATGGTCCTTCAAAAAAACATTGAAACATACCACTATAAGAATGGTAGGGAAGGAAGTAACACATCTGACCTGTGGGGCCCTGTGAAGTGCAGATTTCATGTTGATGTATTGTTCTGACAACTAGGAATGTACATGCTACACTATGGCATAGGGAGGGCTTACTATTGCATTTTGATGCAGATTTAAGGGATTTGGAAAAACCTTTTGTAAATTATGTAAGGATGATTATAATGGTGATACATTTCAAAGCACAAATCTGAAATCTCAGTAAGTTTTATTAATTATTATCCAGCGAACCATCTGCCCTTGTGAGCATACCCAAAACAACAGACAAAAGTTTTTCATGCATGTATGGCCGCGTTACTGTGCGTCGAACACTTGGCATTATTTACAGATGCGGACCACTGAGGAAACGAGTGCCCTCAATATTCTATTTTGCCAGGAAAAAAGGTTATTTTGGGCGATTTTCACTCGTAAATCTACTTGATTTTTGAAGTTTGAAAATTTGTAACCGCAATTTTTGATAATTTAAAAAGGAAGGGCTAAAACTAAACTAAATATATAAAGCTAGAATACGAGTTTTATTACGCCCGTGTACTAGAGCACGACACGCAATTTTGTTCCCTTTGTTGTCGGATCATTAAAATAAGGATAGCAATTGGCAGCCTTAATCTCTGGTATCGTTTTTGCCAAGAAAATAAAGAGTTATTACATCTATTTTAAACTCGGGAGCTTCTTTCCTTTGGAAATTCTGTAGGACTAGCAACATTCAGTCATGCTACACATAGTGGTAGAACCTGCATGGTAAACTGGCAAGGTAAAGCTCTAGTTTGCTAAGGAGGTCTTGCAACACAGGCAGGCTGAAGAAGCAACGTTGGCTTATGATTCCTGGTTTCAGAAGACAGTTCTCTTTGGCGCAGGATCGACAATTTCGACTAACTCAAATATTTGTTTACTCAGTGATTGGTGACAATCGTTGTAAAGATACCCTTCGTAACGAGATGCTTCCTGACTACGATTTCTAGTAGCTTTGAAATAATTCCCTGTCTTTTTTATGCTTTTCCTTGGACTATCCAAAACATTCCCACATAGAACACATCTTTACTAACAGGTTTTTTTTGCGTGCAACAAACTCCGCCATTTTTTCCCGGCATGGTAATTTGCATAAAAACCGGATGTGACGTCACGGACAAGCACTACGGACCAGTTATCCAGCCGTAGTTGGGAGGAGGACATACGACCGGACTCCCATAACGGCTGGAAATCGAGCCTAGGTGTTTTCAGATTGTCAACAAATCGTGACAAAGTTTGTTTCGTTGTCTTTTGTGCTGAGATGCTACAACAATTTTCACCAACGTTCGCCAAAAAGCTACTAACATCATTTGTGTTTCTTTCACATACTGAAACTTTACACTGCGAAAATAAAATAGACAAGGAGTTTTGTCTCAATCGAAAAAATCGAAATCTTTATTCCAGTTGATAAAAAACGTCGTCGTAAGTTTTCTAATGATTTTTGCTGTATTCACATATTTTCAGCTAAGCTTTTAATATGTTCTAAAACATTAGTCAACCTGAAACATATTCAAAAACAAGAGTTATTATATGAGTTCGATGTACGTTTTCACACCAAAGTGCGAAGTCCAATTTCTCATGTTTTCCTAGCTGTGCAAAACACGCATCAGCGAGCGCTCTTATTCATCGACAACAGACAATTTATTGGATTTTTACACAAACAATACTAAGGCGCATCTACAGACATAAACCTATCGTCACTTATTGGGCCTAAACGCTGCTATATCCAAACATATCCAACTAGTTTTTTTTTCCCGTGTTATGGAAAAGCTGTTAATCTTCCTCATAGGTGAAATTTAGGTTAGAGTAATGTAAAGTTCTTGTAAAAGAAGCAGCCGAACTCAACTTGGTCAGCAATATAAAGCAGGACATACCCAAATGCGGCACTGTGTTCACTCAAGCTGGAGCAACTTAAGACGAAAATACTTAAGCAATATTCCAACAGCCATAAAGGCGTTGAGTTGTGGGTCAAAAGCTAAACGAGTTCGGAAATTTCGGACGCCATTTCCTCTGCGCGACATCCGCGAAAATCCTTGCAGCAATGTACGTGCGTGTGCCGCAGGCTATGGCGCAATTTGTTCTAAAAATAGAAAAATTGTCCCATATCATGGAGCCAACCCCAATACTAGAAATGGCGCGCGCTTACGGTCTCCGTCCCTGATTATGGCTCCTGTTTAAGCTAAATGTCTGAATAATTTCTAACATGTTTAAATTCACTTAAACATGTTTCTGGACACAAAAAAAGATCCAAAACGTTGCGGAGAATATTAAATAGAAATAGAAGAAAGGAAGGACACGTTGTTTTAAGCACTAAAGCATCTGTGCATTTGTCAAAATTTTACCTAAAAGTACAGGTCACCACCATCCGTTACCACACCAGTCCCAGGCCCCCCCTAAACCCCGCCTGGTGACCATACTGTATCAAACTATTCCAAACCCAAAGGCAGCAGTTAAGTCATCGGATTAGTGGCTACCTTAAGGTCCACCTTATATATCCCGACCCAAAGGTAGCCACCAAGTCAGCGGGTTAGTGGCGACCTCGAGGTCATTTCTATATATTCCGACCCGAAGGTAGGCATTAAGACGTCGGGTGAGTGGCTACCTCGAGGTCAGTATATTAACAGACAGGGAAACAGGCTATCAAAACCTTACATATATAGACAAAATAAATCACGAATTTTGTCACTCTAGTAATTTCCGATAATATCATGGCATTTTCTGGCGAATTTTTTACTGAAGAAATAGAAGACACAGAGTCGCTATAATGTAAGGGTACATATGAATGTTGTGCCGCGTAGCACTATGAACACAAATGATGTAATAGAGAATTAACTCTGAAATGTAAATTTTTAACCCATGAATAACCCACTGGGAGTTAGCCCTAGTAAGGGAATCAGGGAACCACACAAGGTAAAGAAAAAATCTTCTGACCT
>CM042756.1:17955000-17962500 GCA_022496165.2 Catalaphyllia jardinei
GTATGGCTGAGTAGGGAAGAAGGCGAGCCGAGAAAAAACCGTCTGCAGACTCTTTTTAACTTTTCGAACCCTCCGTCAGCCCAACAACGGAGTACCTGATTGGTCAATATGTGCCCGATGACGGATAGCTGACAGAAAGGTAAATAAAGCGTCATAAGTTTCGCGCGAAGCATAACAAAGACGAGCGGTGCAAGTCATGCAATGGTGGATCATCCCGATCATCGAGACGCGATCGTCTCGGAGAAGCTTAAACTGTTGAAAATCAGTTCTTTCGAGGCTAAACAGAAAGAAGCTGTTGTCGGTGTCCTTAATACAGACGCTTGACTCTCTGGTTCTGCAGTAGGAGTCTTGGCGGACTTTAGTTTTTCTCCGGACGTTGAAGATTTACGCTTCCAGCGTTGTTGAGTCTCGCAGTCATCGGAAGTTGCTTCAACATCGGCTACGACAGGGTTTAGCCTTTAAGAAACGAGATAGCTCACAGACTCTGGAGGAATAACCTCGACTGTTGGAAAACGGGATCAGAAGTCACAGATCTTTGTCCAATGTGTTGAATTCCCGGGAGTTGAATTGTGTCGCCTTTTTGTCCTTTAAATGATCACCTACAAAGTCAACAGCAATCTCCAGAGCACGACGCGTTTTTGGTTTAACTACGGAAGCAAGCTTCTTAAGCTCTGCTTGCGCAAGAGTTATGAGCAATGTTTCGTGATACTCCCGCGAGAAAAATTGATTTCAATTAGTTAATTAGATTATTTCGACAAGTGTGAATGTTCTCAAAAACATGAGAAGAGTCTGCAGTCTGTTTTTCTTCTCGTGCGTGCCGCGCCCATCTTTCGTACCATTCTCCTTTAGGCTAAATAGTCTCTCATAATCGTTCCTGAAATTCCGAGAGAAAAACAGACTGCCAGCAGTCTATTATTTTTATTACAAAGTTTACTGAAATTTAGGCTAAAATATCTATTGACGTTTACACTTCTATATCATGGCTCAAAGGCGAGAGTCACGTTTCGCGTAATGAAAGTCGGTTGTTATGACGACGGTGAATGTTCAGCTGTACCTCAAAAGAAGATTACGTTGTTTGTTTTGATTGGTGATTCTATCTGTCATCAGTCCTACGTCACTACGGAGTACCATGAGAAGCACGCGCGCTAGCTTATTGAGCCGTTGTACGCTCGCTCTCTGAGCCAACGCAACGGGGACCAAGTGTCATGAGTATTTTCCTTCTGAAAAGCCACCACTTACTGTTGATTCTTATGTTTCTTTTCCGCTTTAGTAGTTACCCATTATATCAGCCGAAAACGGTGAACCTGGCGTTAGCCACCTAACTGGTGCCTCAAATAGCCAAGCTGGCAATAATTCTCAACCTGAACTTGTTCGCCCTGCTGAAGCAGGTTTATCTAGCCAACCTGGCGAAAACCTCGCGAAAACGCTTTCAGATATCAACGTAAATTTGGGCACCATGGCCTCTTTACTACAAACGATCGTGGCACGCCACGACTCAAAGCCGCAAAAGAAACGGCGCCATAGCTTCCACGACCTTTCGAGCGCCGACTCCGAGTCTGAAGCTAAAGACCACGAGGCGTATTAAACGAAGGCGCGAGGAAGACGCATTAAGTATCTCGCCCTCGGGTTAAGACATCACTGAATTCATTAAGGAATCAAACTCCAAAGAGGTCGAGATAGCAGCTAAAACAGGTGAGCCCAACGAAGAAGTCGAGCTACTCAAATCTCTCGAGGCTGACTTAACTGACGATGAACTTGTTGGCGCCAAAATAAACCAACGCTTGGCTAACATAGCGTCTAAACGGTGGGGCATTACCCTTCCCAACGAAAAACTGAAAGCACTGCTAGCTAAACACGCTAGACCGGAAAATTGCCCCGACATCCCCACGGTAAGAGTCAACCCAGAAATCTGGGATAAAATGAATAATTTTAGGCGCAGAGCCGACCTGAGAGTCAGCAACATCCAATAAGCCTTGCAGAAAGCCACTTTCGGAATGCTCGGAACGCCGAGAGCAGATTAAACCGGCCCTTAAAGCCGAATTTTACTCGCTTTGCTCCCAGGAAAATGAGTCGACCAGTCGGTCCGACCTTCTTTTTGTGGCCGACCTAGCAAAACAAGCACGTGACGCCAAAGATACTAACAAAATTGGAAGACATAGGCGTAGGCAAACCAGGCGCGACACGCTTCTAGCGCCCATACAAGTCTCATCATGATAAGCGCAGGTCTCAAAAGAACTTTTCTCCAAAACCCGAATCGAGAGGACATAATACATTCCTTGGAAAACATTAAAAAAATCGGTAAGTAACTTCCCTTCTTTGGTACTTGATCTTAAGGAATATTTGCACAATAGATGCACTTATTTTCGAGCTGGTTGCATAACCAAGTCCATTAGCAACTGGCAGATGATTACCTCTGATAAGGAAATTTTGACGTCTGTCAGAGGGGCAACAATTGAGTTTGAAACCCGACCACATAGCATTAAACGCCCACAATCTGTGTTATCTGTTTACGAAAGTGCCATTATTGACAGCGAAGTTGCAGAACTGCTGTCTAAAAACATTATTGAAAAAACTGATCATACTCCTTACGAGGTGATCTCCAACGTCTTCATTAGACCTAAGAAAGATGGAGGCCACAGACTAATTCTAAACTTCAAGGGACTTAACCAATTTGTCACTTATCACCATTTTAAAATGGAAACACTTCAGTCGATAGTACGACTAGTCGAAACGAATTGCTATATGGCCTCGCTTGACCTCAAGGATGCTTATTACACGGTTAGTGTGAACCCCCCGCACAGGAAATACCTACGTTTCATATGGAAAATGTTCTGTATCAGTTCACGTGCCTGCCCAACGGGTTATCCTCTTGCCCCAGGAAATTCACAAAGTTGCTCAAACCGGCGCTTACTGAGTTGCACAAAAAGGGGCACGTATCCTCTAGTTACATTGATGACCTTTATCTCCAAGGGAGAACATACGATCTTTGTGTCTCCAACGTGATTGACACTTTCATTCAATTCGATTCTTTGGGGTTTACAATCCATCCAGACAAGTCTGTATTTATCCCTTCCCAACGCCTGGTTCTACTAGGCTTTATTATCGACTCGGTCGCCATGACTATCACACTGACCCCTGAAAAAGCCTTAAAAGTTAAAGAAGCTAGTGGCACTCTTATGGCACACGGCCTCCAGACAATACGACAAGTAGCCTGTGTTATAGGAAAAAGTATCTCATCTTTCCCCGGGGTCATGTATAGACAACTTTATTATAGAGCTCTCGAGCATACCAAAACCTTAGCCCTCAAAACCGCCAAAGGCGATTTTGACAGTCGGACGATCTTAACCTAAGATTGCAACAAGGAACTCCAGTGGTGGGTGGACAATATCGTGAGTTCCCATAACGTCATAACCCATGGACAGCCCTCAAACACCCTCACCACCGACGCATCTCAGAATGGTTGGGAGGCGATTTACAATGACACAAGCACTGGGGGGGTTTGGTCCGATGAGGAAAAATCATATCACATAAACTACCTCGAATTATTAGCAGTGTTAATGCGCCTACAAACCTTTTTTAAAACACATTACACCTACCTTCGAATCCTGACTGACAACACAACTGCAATAGCAGTCCTGAACCATATGGGGACTAGCCATTCAGATCCTTGCAACCTCCTAGGGAAAGCAATTTGGGAATCATTCCTAAATTGCGTGGTGGTGCATCGACCGTAACATATGGCTCAGTACTGCTCACATCCCCGGGGTTCACAATATCAAGGCTGATCTCGAATCGAGACGAACCAACGATAACACGGAACGGATGGTTGATAGGGCCCTCCTACACAGTGCACTGTCGCAACTAAGCTTGCACCCGAATATAGACCTTTTCACATCACGACTAAATAATTAATTTTCTCAATATGTATCGTTTAAGCCTGACCCAGGCGCAGTCGCCGTTGACGGGTTTTCACTCAACTTACGTCATCTTAAATTCTATGCTTTTCGCCCATTCAGTGTTATCAACACATTTCTTCAGCGAGTGCGGGAAGACCAAGCATCGGGAATCCTGATCATGCCCACCTGGCCGACACAAGCCTTGGTTTCCCCAAGCCATGCAGATGTGCGTGAAGCCACCGATAACCCTCCATCCAGCCAAACACCTCCTCCAACTACCTGGGAAACCCGAGAAACTACATCCACTTCACAGAACTCTAACGCTGCTAGTATGCCACTTGTCCGGGAGAAACTACAAAAGTTAGGTTTATCCCCTGATACCATAGACATCCTCATGGCCTCTTGGAGAAAGTCCACTGGGAAACAGTACATAACCTACCCCTCTCGATGGATAACTTATTGTAAAAACAAACAACTGGATGTCACCCATGCCACCATTAATGACGGCCTGGATTTTACTTTACAAACAGGGGGTCGGTTACAGTGCTCGATCTGCTTTGTCCTCTGTTATTACACCAGCGGATAAGACGACCTTTGGAGAACATCCCCTGGTAACCCGTTTCCTTAAGGGAACCTTTGAACTTAGACCATCTCTGCCCAGATACTCCACTATATGGGACGTTGGCATTGTTCTTACATATCTTCGATCATTTCCGGCCCTGAACGACTTGACATTAAAACAACTTACACTGAATCTTACGATGTTACTTGCCCTTGTCACTGCGCAGCGAACTCAAACACTCTCCAAACTGGACACCTCATGTATGCAGGAAACCACGACCGGAATTACATTCACTATACGGGACACCCTGAAAACAACTCGACCTGGCAAACACCTTGCGCCCATTGAAAATCGATCATTCGCCCTAGACTCCCGTCTTTGCCCGGTAACCTACATCAAACATTACATCAGGAAAACGCATTCACTGCGCAGCGACTCACGCCTCCTGATCAGTTACACGAAACCACACAAGCCTGTAACCAACTCTACTGTGTACACTCCAGGATGCTGGTATAGACGTTAGCATATTCTCGGCACATAGTAGTCGAACAGCCACCACCTCTTACAGCGTCAATGCACAACTTCCCCCAGCGGACATTCTGAAGGCTGAGGGAGCTGTTGGAGCTCACAAGCTTTGAACTCTCACGGTACTCCGTAGTGACGTAGGACTGATGACAGATAGATAATTAAACGAGACTTACCTGTAAGTTGACGTTTGATTTGAATTCTATCTTGTCATCAGTCCGGAACGAAGGAGTAACATGAGAAGCACGCGCGCTAGCTTACTGAGCCATTATTTTTTTAAAAAAAAGGCTGGTTGGAGATGACAGGAACGAAGGAGTAGGGATGGGTAAGTGCTAAAGGGAGGACATGTTACTCCTTCGTTCCGGACTGACAAGATAGAATTCAAATCAAACGTCAACTTACAGGTAAGTCACGTTTAATTATAAAAATAAAATAGACAGACCAAACACAACTCCCATTAGTCCGTTGGTGTTATCGTTGACCCAGAAAGTTTGGCTCCGACGAGTATATTTTTTAACGACCTCCCTTTCCTGTACGAAAGGATGGGAGGGTCTTTAAATGTTTTTCTAAGAACAGGTTGATTCTTTATAACGTGCCACTTTGTCATTAGGATATTCTGAAGATTAGGCACAGAAGGACGATATTCTGTTACAAACGGTGAAATCCTTTTGTGCATCTTTTGTTTATTTTGTAGCGCCGACGATCTTTAACTTCTGAAAGAATGTCTCCGAAAGGCTATTTGTAAAACAGGATAACGAGGAATGGGGAACGGAGAACGGGGAACGGGGAATCTCTAAAAGGAATCTCCAAAAATGGGAATCTCTAAAATTGGGAATCTCTAAAAGGAGGAATATCTAAAAGGGGGAATCTCTAAAATGAGGAATCTCTAAAAGGGGGATCTCTAAAAGGGGGAATCTCTAAAAGAGGGAATCTCTAAAAGGGGGAATATCTAAAAGGGGGAACCTCTAAAATGGAGGATCTCTGAAAGGGGGAATGTCTAAAATGGGGCATCTCTAAAATGAGGAATCTCTAAAAGGGGGAATCTCTAAAAGGGGAATCTCTAAAATGAGGAATCTCTAAAAGGGGATCTCTAAAAGGGGGAATCTCTAAAAGGGGGAACCTCTAAAATGGGGGATCTCTGAAAGGGGGAATGTCTAAAATGGGGTATCTCTAAAATGAGGAATCTCTAAAAGGGGGAATCTCTAAAAGCGGGAATCTCTAAAAGGGGAAACCTCTAAAAGGGGCAATCTCTAAAATAGGGAATCTCTAAAATGGGGAATCTCTAAAACGGGGAATCTCTAAAAGAGGGATCTCTAAAAGAGGGATCTCTAAAAGGGGGAATCTCTAAAAGAGGGATCTCTAAAAGGGGGAATCTCTAAAAGGGGGAATCTCTAAAAGGGAGAATCTCTAAAATGGGGAATCTCTGAAAGGGGGAATCTCTAAAATCTAAAACAGGGAATCTCTTAAAGGGGGAATCTCTTAAAGGGGAACTAAGCCGAAGAATGGCCTATACAACACGCATCACAGTCAACAGAGTTAAAGAGTTAAATTCAAATACTGTGGTACTAGAACTATCAAAGGAGAAAGAAGCCTATACATCGAGCTCCAGAAACATAAGCTCGATCAGATAGCTGCAAGAAACATAAGAATTTCACTAGGCAAGCGTATAGCTCTCTCGAAGTAAAGCTACAGCGTCTCCGAAGAAAAACGTAGGAGGGCAAATATAATACCCATGACAAGAATCTATCTACTGTACTTGCAAACAGTTCTATTCATAGCTGGGCCCAGCGTCACAATTTAGAATGCAAGTAAGCAACACATTCACAGTAAACGCCATATTTTGTCCCTCAAAAGCAAATACTTGGAGACTTAAAAAATATCTTGCAATAGTAACAAGAAGTTTAAAAAACTTACAACCGCGCTCTTTTAACTCTTTGGCGCTCACAAAAACATTACGCAATATGATTCACAGTTGGCTCAGTGCCCGGGTGGTAAGAGATTTTATTTCACATTCTTTGCTTAGCGCGGTTGCGTAATTTGTAATCGAAGAGATTTTTGTTTACCTAGCTCGAAGGAAAGAAGGCCTCACAATTGACCTTTCAAACGAATATATATTTGCATATGTTCAAAGGGTTTTGTCACTCCTGCTCGAATTCCGTCCCAATTTCTCCACAGAATCATAGTACAGGGTTAAGCGCTCCAGTTAAATTCCAAGCGAAATTCATCTCCACAGCGCACGCTACAAAGCTCTGGATTTTAATTATATTTGGACAAGTCAACACTTGAGATTATAAGTTGCGTGATCGATTCCACATTGCGATCGCTCTCATTTGTCACATAATGAAAGTGAACGGGTCACTCCGCAGCTCTTATAAGGTCTTACCTGATTGGAGACCGCCCTTGAGGTTTAACAAAAGAACAAACAACAGAAACAATGGACCCTAGCCCTAAAACAAAAAAGCTGCGACTCTATCCTCGTCAATGAATTTTAGAGCTTGTAGAAGCTGCGAGGCTACC
>CM042756.1:17965000-17967500 GCA_022496165.2 Catalaphyllia jardinei
CCGATCCAGTTAAATTCCAAGCCAAATTCATCTCCACAGCACATGTTATAGAGCTCTGGATTTTTAGTATATCGAAGGGTCAACAGATCATACGTTGCGTGATCGATTCCACAATAAGTGAACAGTACAAGTTGCGTGATTCAATGAGCATATTCTTTGCATGGCGTGATTTATAATCCGAGAGTTCTGTTTACGTCTAAGGAAAAAATACCTTGACTTATCAAACGAATATAAACTTTTATATGAAGGGTTTTTGACGAGCGCTAAGGCTAGGTTTTAACTTTTTTTCCCCAGAAAATTCCACCATTGCTTCTGGCGAAGTAAACACGATGTTATTTATCACTGTCAGCGCATTCCATCGCTGATGCCAGACGTAATACCTTTTTAGCGCATCAAATATTCCCTTCGAAAGTCAACAGAGACAAAAATTCTAGATTACGAAATCTTCTGTTTCGCACGCAGAACAAAACTACAGCTTAACTCTGGATAATTTCAGCCTTAGTAGTCAGCAGCTGGTCCCAAATTAGATGCTTTATCCTTGCATGTCATGACGTCTATCTGCGAGGGATTTTAACCCAAGTTTGACCAAATAAACATTTCACCGGGGGCCATTTTTTGTCCAAGTAGTTAGTTTGCTAACTTGACAAAACTCCGCTGAGGGGGGATATGAGGAAAAGAACTGATAATGGCCTCTAATTGGCTGATGATGACATCATCCGCGGAGGTTCCGGTCTGGTCACCGACAAAAAAATTAAAAAATAAACCGAAGCAAAACCTAGAGCAGCGCCCGCCTACGGCCGCGCGGTTAATGAGCCAAAACAATACACTAACACATGCAAATGATATAGGTGTGAAACTCAATGAAGCGACATGCAGATAACCTATGACCTATGACCTCTTACAATTTGCCGGAGCACGATCTACGGGCTCTAGGTTTCTCCTTATAACACAATACGAAATGCCCTTCATAAACAAAAGTGAAGCGACAAAAAGGTCGAAAGACCGAAAAAATGGCAAAGGTATAAATGGCACGAACTGTAGGGGTCGTGTTTGGCCTGTCTTTTTTATTTACCATCACTTAAATGCAATGGTTATTTTGAAGTTGTCTTCGCAAGACCGCATCGCGATCGAGTAGAAAGAGCACACAAAGACGGATTATACGCGAAATTCCTGTCAAAATATCTAACAACTGATCGTTGAGAGTTTCTGTGTCAGATAGCCTATAATATTGTTTGGGCTAGTAAATTCTCCTCAACTCTTAACTTAAAAATGAAGCCAATTTAAATTATCTCAACATCTATTGCGGGTTTTCAGTGTCACGCCACTCGAAATAGATCAAAATCAAAATAAATCAAAATCAAAACCGTTCAATAGATAAAGCCCAGAGTCTGGGACAAGAAAGAAAAGTAAATATGCTAAGACTCCTGCCGAGATTCCTCGTTTTAGAGATTCCCCCTTTTAGAGATTCCCCCTTTCAGAGATACCCCATTTTAGAGATTACCCCTTTTAGAGATTCCCCCTTTTAGAGATCCCCCTTTAGAGATTCCCCCTTTTAGAGATCCACCCTTTTAGAGATTCCCCCTTTAGAGATTCCCCATTTTAGAGATTCCCCTTTTAGAGATTCTCCGTTCCCTGTTCCCCGTTCCCCGTTCCCCGTTCCCCGCCCCTCGTTTCCCGTTCCCGTTCCCGTTCCCGCTCCCGTTCCCGTTCCCCGTTCCCGTTCCCCGTCCCTCCATTCCCCGTTCCCTGTTTTAGAACTAACCTCTCCCAAAGGTTATCTGGATAAACCCTCGCTCTTCGAAAGTTTCCTCCGAAGGAAAAGGATGCAGCTTTTTATCCCTACCGTGGAAGATAAACTGTAGGCGCTTTCACCTTGCAAAAGCTGCGAAATCCTTTAAGAGCGCTTTTCTTATGTGACTTTCATTTGTCACGGCCGTAGGAATATAATTGAGCCCCCTTGAGAGAAGGTTGATTTTGTCGCGTGTGAGATCATAATCTAAGAGGTTCTTTATGTGTGCTTTCTTTGATTCCATTGTTTTCTTGGCTATATCGTATTGCATTATTTTCCGGCTTTCTTTAGGGGAATTTGCAGTCAGAGACAACACTCTTAGGTAAGATTCAACTTCTTTATTTTGTTCTCTCTCTAATTCCATCATCTTTTCATTCGGTTTTGACATTTTTTCTGGATTCGTTCGATCTTATCGGCATGTTAGCTGACAGTTGCCTATTCTTAATCGGTGTAACATCAGTGCTCTGTCCTGATTCGAGCTGCTCGAGTTTTCTTAGATTGGTCGTTCTTCTTGGTGCCTTGCACAAGCTGGTAACAAAAGGAAAGGAGTTAAAGTAGTTTATGCACGTTGGTTTATCTGTCAATGTAAGCGCAAGATCGTAGAAAACAATGTAAAGTGTATATGAAATAATTCATATTTGAACTGCGGTTGTAGATGCAAGTGAAGTATGATCCTCGGAGTAAACATACTCGCAGTAAATCGTAGAAAAC
>CM042756.1:17975000-17978424 GCA_022496165.2 Catalaphyllia jardinei
GCCCATTGAATATTCCCTTCGAAAGTGAAAACAAAAATTTCAGATTACAAAAGCATCTCCTGTTTTGCACGCAAAACAAAAATACAGCTTAACTCTGAACTCTGAACTCTAAATGGCCTGTAATTGGCTAAGCATGACATCATCCGGTGACGACATTTGGCCGAGTGGGAGTACGGGTCTGCTCACCGACCAAAAAACAAAATAAACAAAATAAACCGCGCTCTTTTAACTCCTTTGGCGCTCACAAAAACATTACGCAATATTTAGCATTAATATTCAATCTTCGTTCACTGTCTAACTGTGCAGTGTTCTTCAACTTCAAACGTACATGGCTTCAAGTTCAAGATTTTCCGAGGTTGAGGAGGAAAAAATTACTGAAATAATTGACACTGCCATCCTGGAAAACACAAAAAGGCAAACTACTTGGAGTGTGTTTATTCTCAATGGTGAGTTGAACAAAACTGAGTTTTTTTGCAAGTTCTCTTTTGTAAGTTAAATTTGATGTCGAAGTGTGTGAAGCTTTGTCAAAAATGTTTGTTGTTGGTAGTAAATGCTGAATGAAAATGAGTTTTAAATTAATGTTTTCTCCTTTTAAACTAGAATGGTTGCAGCTCAGATACCCAAGAGAAAATTTGGAGAGCCTAACTAAAGAAATACTTGCAGAGCGACTAAGTAAGTTCTAACAAGACCTAAAGCAAGAAAGAGGGAAGGACTACAGCCAGTCGGCTCATGTGGCCATAAGGGCTGGATTAAACCGCTACTTGACGTCCGATAAAGTCGGAAAGACTTTTTCGATCATTGCCAATCCCGTTTTCAAGACTGCAAACAAATCGCTAAACGCTAAGCTCAAGAAAATCAAGGAATCTGGCGCGTCTAAAGTCAAACATCACAGTAGTATTCAACCCGAAGACATACAAAAATGCTACGATAGCGGCGTTTTTGGTGACGACTCGCCTCTTGCCCTTCTCCGTGTCAACTGGTTTAATGTAAATTCATATTTCTGCAGACGAGGAAGAGAAACATCAACGAAAACTGACAAGGAATAGTTTTGTGTTCAAGAAAGACGCGAGTGAAGTTGAGTTCATTGAAATGACTGAAGACGAGAAAACAAAAAAACATCCTGGTGGGCTCGGCGACAAAGCTGATGAAGCGGATCCAAAGATGTTCGTAACGGGAGAAACTAACTGCCCAGTTTATTTATTGAAAAAGTTAATCCAGGTTTTAAATCCCGGCGAAGAGGCGTTATTTCAGAGGCCCAAAAGAAAGTTCTGTTTGAGTGATTAAATCTGGTTTGACAGAGCACCGCTCGGCATAAAAAGTTTAGGAAACATGATGAAAGAAATATCTTTTGCTGCAAAATTAAGCCAAACATATACAAATCATTGTATTAGAGCGACGTCTGTGACATTGCTTGATAGAAAACTTTGAAAATTCGTAGAAAATAACAAAAATTGCTACAACGATAATTTTTTCGCAGTGGTGATCAGGAGAAAAAGGAAATTTATATTAGCAAAAAAAATTTGGGGGGGCTTTTGTAGTTTAGCCAAGATTAAAGATAAAAAAAAATCTCTTACAACGCAGGCACTGAGCCAACTTTGAATCACGCAATCTCTGTTTTTTCCAATCTTTTAAGGTAGAGACTTGTTTCCATATCTCAAACTGCCCTCTCCCTATTCACTTACACGCACGTGAAATTTCTAAGTTTTTTTGACACAGAGACTTAGTTTCTGCTTAAAGTGGTACTATGACGAAAATCGCATCTTTCCTATTGGGGCCATTTTAAGAAATAAACCAGTAGGCTGTATGAGAAGAAAAATGCCATTTACTTTTTTCAAATATCTCTTTTCGTTCCAGAGATATTCACGTTTTTAAAATATGCAAATTAGCTGAGTGATGACGTCATATACTCAACCAAATTTTGATCAAATGTGGTGAAAAAAGATATCTCAGTATCAGAAATGTTTGATTTTTTACAGTAAGGTTCTACTAAAGGTGCAGCACAATATGAGCTTAAAAGTTTTGTTACCATGGCAACATACTGGGTTCCAGACCTCCCCAATATTAAAGGTCTTTCTGGCCACCTTCAGCGTTCTATTTTCATATTTGCAAATGGTGCGTCGTATCCATGATCCTGCAGGCATATAAATATGTTACCTCCAGTTTGTGGCCCTGTTTAGCATTTTTGGAGCTGAAAGTAGCTAACATATTGAAATCAAGTGGGTGGGGACTGGAACAGAGTGAGTTGCCATGGGAACATAATTTTTATAGCCACAGGTGGGTGTCCTATAGAACTATTAGTCTGCCAAGTTTCAATGATCTGCGCTGCACATCGGCCAAGATAGCTCTATTTATGTACTTGAGATAATATTGGGTTGAGTGTATGACGTCATCAGTCATCTCATTTGTATATTTTACACAGTTTTCAAACTTAACTATCTCCGGAACTAATGCATATATTTGCGAACGGTAAACGGCGTTTTGATTCTTTCATGGATTTCTATGTGATACATCTAAAATATCAAGGGGTAAAAATTTGATCATAGTATCACTTTAACAAAAAAAATTTCGATGTCACGAGGTAGATTTGAACCCGGGGTGCCAGATCGGCAGTCTTCTACCCTAACCACTAGACCACCGAGGATTCTTGGAAGGATGGATGGCTTGATCTAAGTACTATACCGAAAACCCAAGTGCTATAAAGAAGCTAATTTAACCCTAAATCTAATCAGTATTTTCAGTGCTTAGGCGTATAATCAGTATTAACTTTGTGTACACATCACAACGTATCCAAGGGCGGTTTGAGATATGGAAACAAGTCCTAACCATCTTTTAAATTGTTTCCGGGTAATGTTTTCTTGCAAAACGTTATTGCTAAATATTACGTAATGGTTTTGTGAGCGCAAAAGAGTTAAAAAAGCCCGGTTTTAAGTTTTTTAAACTTCTTGCTTTTTGTTGTTTTGTCGGTGAGCAGACCCGTACTCCCGCACGTCCAAATTTCGTCACTGAATGATGTCATCATCAGCCAATTACAGGCCATTTCTCAGCGCTTTTCGTCATATCCCCCGTCAGGAGATTTTTTGTTAAGTTAGCGAATTAACTATTCCTGAAGAAAATGGCCGCCAACGGGAGATATGTTTATTTGGTCAAACTTGGGCCAAAATCCCTCGCAGATAGACGTCAGGACATATGCCAGGATAAAGAATGTTATTTGGGACCAGTTGCTGGCTACTGAAATTATCCAGACTTAAGCTGTATTTTCATTTTGCGTGCAAAATGAAATTTTTGCTTTTGTTCACTTTCGAAGGGAATATTCAATGTGCTAAAAAACGTATTGCGTCTGGCGTCAGTCATGAAATGCGCTGACGGTGATAAATAAGCTCTCCTCTAAATCATAGAACGCCAAGCCCCCCGTCCCCCAAAAAGA
>CM042756.1:17979047-17994047 GCA_022496165.2 Catalaphyllia jardinei
ATCAACAGCCACCCACTGGCCTTATTAATCAACAGCCACCCACTGGCTATAGACTAAATAAAAATACCCCCAAACAAAAGGTCACCTAGATTATACCCCATAACTATGAAACTACTTACCAAACAGACAGAGCCACATTTCGCACACGAGCCAAGATCACTGGTGCAAAAAAACCGGCATTGAAAAAGCGAGCGGTTCTGAAATTAATGCGAACTGCCAAAACTCTGAAGTGAAGATCTTCCCTGCCAAAAACACCATGACTGTGACGACCGGGACAGAACGTCGACTTCAAAGGAGGAAGATCCATCCAGTCCACCACAAAAGATGCAAAATGTAAACCGTCGGAAGTAAGAAGAGGCCAGAATGGAGCGGATCGCCATAAAGGAGTAATCAAAGTCCCTTTTGCACAACATGATCTCATATGCCTGAGAGCTCTCGCAACCAAATGAGGCGGCGGACAAAGCCAGTTGTTCTCAAACTCCCACGATCTTGTAAAAGTGTCCATGGCTTCACAAAGAGGATTCCAAAACCTGGAATCAAATCTGGGCAATAAACAGTTATGTTCATCAGCAAAACGATCAACGGTGTGGGGCCCCCATCTAGAATTCAAAAGCTGGAAAATGGGCAGACTAACAGACCAATCGTCAGGGTCAACAATACGACTCAAATAATCAGCTTGCTCATTACTGGCCCTAGGTACCCATTCGGGCTCGATTGAAATACCGTGAGAAACACAAATATGAAAAATGCGCCTGGCTTCTTCTTGTAAATGCAATTTTGGACTACCGATGTCAATTATACGGGCAACGTTCTGATTATCGGTGAACCATTTAACACACAACCCCGCCAACTTAGGGGCAAAAGATTCTAAAACTTTACGAACAGCTAAAATCTCACGCAACGTTGAGCTTTGATTCGCCATGTCCGAAGACCAAACACCTTGCGCGGCCACCTGAGGGCCAAGTTCAACAATGTAGCCGCCATAACCAGTGTCACTCGCATCCGAGTAAGCAATCCTTACTGTACTGGACTTGAACCAAATAGGACGCCCATTGTGCTGATCCAAATTTGAAAGCCAAAACACTAACTCACTCTTGACAGAGTCATGAAGAGTAAAAGGACAAAACCAAGATACTTGCTCCGAAATCTGGGAATACATTGATCGAGACATCAAACGCGCACTGTTGCCAATAGCCAAAAACATAGAAATAAGCTGGCCAGCAACGCTGGCAAGTTCCTTGGCCGTTACAAAACGTTGCGAAAGAATGCGCGAAATGCTCTCCTTAAGCTTCATAATTTTAGCACTCGGCATGGAAATGAGACAACGACTAAAATCCAAACAATAACCCAGCCAAACACCAACCTGAGATGGAATCCACACAGATTTTTGGTCGTTTACAAAGAAACCTGCCTTTTCCAAATCGACACGACAAAGACGACTAACTTCCTGACAAGCGATGAAATCAGGAGCGCCGCCAATACCGTCATCAAGAAACATAACGACACGACGACCAAGACCCCGCCAGTAGCCAACAAGCGCCCGCACTAACTTGGTAAAAATATAAGGCGCTGACGACAAGCCAAAAGGCAATACCGAAAAAACAAAATATTTGACACCAAAATCAAACCGCCAAGAAAAACCGAGATATTGCCGATGATCAGGAAATATTTCAACGTGATGATAACCGGATTTGAGATCGAAAGTGAAGAAAAAAATAACCCGACTGAAATAAATCAAACACAGTACGAACATCTTCATATCGAACCGACTGCTTCCAAACGAACTTGTTTAAATACGACAGATCCAAAATAAGCCTGCATTTCCCACTGGACTGCTGTACAACGTGTAACGGATTAATGAACACGGGCGGAATGTCAACTTCCATAACACATCCACGCTCAATTAATTCAGAAATGGCTTCATTGACAAAATCCTTAAACTTAAAAGCAGAAGATCGATTAGGAATAGCATAACTTGCCGGCAAATTGAAAAAAGGAATTCTGTGCCCATAAACAATGGTACTGATGATGAAATCCGAAGCCTGAACAGAATTCGACCAAAAATCAACGTGAGATTTAAGAGAGCCAACTTGAAATAAAGTAAATTCAGAAGAGCTCTCAAATTCAAATGCATCACTTGCTAGACTTATCTGATCTTGTGAAGGACCTGACGTTGGGGCAGCTTCTTCTCCAGTGTCCTTCCAATCCACACGCAAAGCAAACTCCGGCTTGAGGTCTTCTTCTGAAAACCCCTGGGATAAAGTTGGCCTGCCGAAACTGAAAGGGCTTCTGAAAGGACTGGAAAGAACTGTCAGTAGAGGAACGCAAATGCAAATAATCATTACTGGGAGCAGAGTAATTGGATTTAAACCCCGTAGATCTGGACCGCGATTTCTCTTTCTTGGCGTCCCAAGCCTTCTTGGCGGATTTTTCAGCCTTGGAAATACGCCGCTCATCGTCCGGTGTATCTGCTAAATCATCGGCCAAATACGCTGAAACAGTAGCCCAGCCACACTCTGATCGATCGGCAAGCTTAATCAATTTCTGCCGCTCAGCCAAAAGTTTCTTACCTTCCTCTAACTCCTGCTTGGCTTTATCCAGCTTCTTCTTGTCAATGGCAGCAATGGCCGAATCGAATTTGGTTTCCAAGGAGTCGTTAAAGTTAAACTGCTTTTCGTTGCCGACTTTTTTCCAACTAATCGACTGATCTTCTTTTACTTTTTTAACAACAGACCGAACAGAGTCTTCCTGGTCTTCAGAAATGCTTCTCTTGAGATCTTGCAATTTAGAATCGACGCAACTCAAAATCTTCTCTTGAGACCTCGCCAAAATTTCAATCAGCTCTGCTTTCTCCATCACCAAAACACGAACGCCGGAAAGCGAGACCGAGATGAAAGACCCACTCTTTCACAGCTAATATATATACACCCGCCAAAATACCCCACATACCAACGCACAAACAAACAAAGATAACGATGAGAGCATATTTTCCTGCTAATTCCGCTGTCAAACGCAGGAAAATACTATTCATGATTACTTCGTCAGAAGCAATGGTGGAGTTTTCTGGGGAAAAAATAAAACCTCGGTGTTCGTCAAACCCTATGCAAATTGTAGGCGACAGGCAGCACACTCTAAATCTTAAATCAGCCAACCCACAAATGACGTCAAAACTATCCAAAGTAGAGAGTGATTCGAACACGCAGTAATCTTATTTAGAAAACAGTCCCAAGGAAGCACGCGCGCTGATTGGTTAAAAAGCCTGTTTGTATAACTCGATGGAGACACAGAACTAAGCGCGCGCTGTTGACGTAGTGATGGCGCGAGCAAAGAGAATTTACATTATGATAATCAAAGTTTACAAGTTGTTTTCCTTTTTCTCGTCGTGGTGTTTTCTAAAAGAAATAGAAAACATGTACTCCGTGTTTGTATCGAGTTATACAAACACTCGTGAAAGTTTGGGAGAACTCGAAAAAGCTGTGGAAACACTCGCCTGCGGCTCGTGTTCCCACAGCATTTCTCGTTCTCCCAAACTTCCACTCGTGTTTGTATAACTCGATACAAACACGGTACATGTTTTCTATTTCTTAAGTAAAGGTCTTTATTCTTCCAAGTTCAGCTTCGGTGTCTAAATCTTTCGATGCAAATGAATCCAATAATAGAAGCAAACGATGCAAAAGATGATATTCAAAAGATACGAAAGACGGAAGATGCGATAGATGCGGTTCGATCTAGAACATAGAATAAGTAAAAAATATCTTAGAACTCTAACATACATGTTGCAAATCTGACACATATGTGCCAGCATACAGGAACTCTAAAGAAAATATAGCGACTAACGTAGCATAACTTATAAAGGAAACTGAAAATATGAAATTGACTTAATTTAGTCTCCACAGGTATAAATTTAAAATCTTTTGTTGACTTCGTAAGGAAAGGGCGATCCTTGTCCTAGCTTATTGTACTTCTGTTCTGATCAATTGTCACACCCAACATATGTTTTAATTCGCATGAAAACGAGATTAGCTATCAAGTTACGAAAAACAAAGCGATAAATAGAAAAGAGGGCGTGTAAAACTAACACAAATATATATTCCTTTGAAAGGTCAATTATGAGACCTTTTCTCCTTCTACCTAGGTAAACAAATCTCCGATTACAAATTACGCAACCACGCTATACAAAGAATGTGAAATAAAATCCCTCACAACCCAGGCACTGAGCCAACTTTGAATTTTCGTTGCGAGTTGAGAATGGTTTGTTGTTTCTCGAGCGATTTATGGGCTTTGAATAAAAGTGGGACGGGGACGTGGGACTTGGGACGCGAGGACTCGGGGACGCTGGGAGGTGGGACTCGGGGACGTGGGGACGCGGTGATGTGGGACTCGGGGACGCCGGGACGTGGGACTCGAGGACTCGGAGACGTGGGACGCCGGGACGTGGGACTCGGGGACGTGGGACGCGAGGACGTGATAAACAAACAACACCCGAATGTTCCGTTGAATTTGCAATCTACAGTTTTCAGTGGTTAAGAGAAAGGTATTATATGATGGAGCGTTTGTCAGGAGGGCTGGATGGTAAAGGATTGACAAGAAAACACAGTTATTTACCAGGAAAGTCCTCCATGGCTGCCCACGAGGTTGAAGACCCCCTACGCTTAAACTATTCTGTTCCCAGGGCTCTTACGGTAACTGTAGGCAAGCAAACATATCGGGCCGACCAAGGACCCTGGAAATCATCAGTTAGTGGTCTGGGCCGGGTTGTTGAAAGCCCGATTAAGCTAACCCAGGGTTAGCAAGAACTTTGATTTCAGGGTTAGGTATCTGTTTACATTGTTTGCCCTTCGGTTTTGAGCTGTAGTAATCTCAAACTACACCTAACGTTAGAGATGAAAAACATTTTTAAGCAAGAAAAAATAATGCCTCAGTTTACGGTTAATCCTGGGTTAACGTTAACCGGCTTTCGAACAACCCGGCCCTGCGGACAAACGCTCCATCATATAATACCTTTCTCTTAACCACTGAAAACTATAAATTGCAACGGAACATTCGGGTGTTGTTTGTTTATCACGTCCTCGTATACCACGTTCCCACGTTCCGGCGTCCCAGCGTCCAAAGTACTCGAGTCCCACGTCCTCGCGTCCCACGTCCCGGCATCCCCGCGTCCCACGTCCCCGCGTCCTCGAGTCCCACGTCCTGGCGTCTCCAAGTCCTCGCGTCCTAAGTCCCACGTCCCCGTCCCACTTTTAGTCACAAGGGACCTTTAGCACCGACAGTTTTCTGAGGCGAGTACGGCGTTGTTCGCGCCAAAATATAAACCTTTAGCACCCTACATTTTGCGACCGGCAGGTATGTTTTTCAGGTTGCAGATTGCAGGTTGAAATTTCATTATAACTGGAAAACCGCTGACACATAAAAGAAACGTACAAACGGTAGACTTACCGTGACTGTTACATGACTCCGATTATGATCGCTCAGTAAGAATACTAAACCGGCCGAAGCGATGAGAGGAGAGTATATTCCTATGATTTTAAGCCTGCAAGGAATTAATGGTTTTTAAAAAACCATCTGAAATAGCTGCTGAATTTGGTTTCTTCCCTGTGAGTACTTCAGTGAAAGCACGTTGAGCTCGTGCTAATATATTCCATCGGTAAAAGTCATCTATTATTTCATTTGTTTATTTTAACATTTGGTTTATTTTTGATGGCAATCTTCTATTGTTGAGGTAAGACCCGTGCCAAATCTGGAATCCATGGAAACAACTGTGGAGCGGCCATCCAGATTGCTTTGAAGAGATTTCACTAGTCTCAGCGTGTCGATCGATAAAGTAATATAGCGGATCGAAGCAATATGAACCTAAAATTTAAAGAGGGTGACACGCAAGGAATGTTCAAGTTAAGATTACTAATAGTTCGATATCTGCTTCAAGCAAATGATGAAATTCGTCCCTTGGATGGCACCGATAAGGTTGCATTCGGTATTTGACTGAACCTATGAAACCCTGTAGAAGTCGCCAACTGCCTTTATGTAAGAACCCCTGACCAGTATATTGCTTATTAATTATTTTTAGTGCCAGCGGTTTTCCAGTTATAATTAAATTTCAACCTGAAACCTGCAACCTGTAACCTGCAAAAGATACCTGCCGTTTTGCGACGGCAACTTGCCGAGTTCTTTGAAAATGAACAAATTTAAGAGTTGTCGAGAGATACTTTAGCTTAGCTATGCAGACAACAATATTTCGGACGAAGAATTTGTTCCATTATACAACTGTTATCGTTCAAAAAATCCAGATTTCGGCTATCAATCGTACGATGTTTTCGATCCAGCAAACCTGAATTCAGCTGACTACAAAGCCGAATTTCGAGTTAAAAAGGCAGACCTTCCCCGCCTTGCAGATGCCTTACATATTGCCGCAGTGTTAAATTGCAAACAGAGAAGCATTTGTGAAATACCATAACTTGTTTAAATGGTAATCAGATGTCTGAGTTTTTCGACCTGGAGCCGCCAACTCGAGATCTAGAGGCATATTTCCAGTAATCTATTTAAAAGCAAACAAAATAAACATTGAAAACATTTATTCTTCAATGTATACTTATGAACATTGGGCTTCCAATTTAGTCCAACATGCAGTCTTTAAAGTTCTGAAATAGATGTAAATATTAAGCTTAAATCTTATTTGGCAACAACAACAACAACAACAACAACAACAACATGTTTTGAATAAAAACACTTTAATAGCTAATCACTTATTTGGTAGCTTTTCCACAACATTCAGAAATGCAGTAATCATTTGTTGCTACTGAAGGATCATATCTTTCATCATTTGCTGTTGATCTTCCTGTTCCTGTTGTTTTGCACGTAACTCCTGCTGTCTAATTTCGCGGTCAGCCGCTGCTTTCTCTCGCGAAAAGTCGACCAGTGGTTCTGCACGTCTCGATTTACGACGTTTTGGAGAAGCTCCACCTTCGTCTGAATTGCTTTTTTTGGTCTCTTTAAGGCGCTCCATCGCTTTTATCAAACTTCTTGTTTAAGATAACTTACGTGAGGTATATGAAGTCTTGGGAGTTTTATGATTGTATTAAGTTCAAGAACTTTGGTGATTAAATAATAAAGACTGACATGTATGTTGCCGCTTTGTGATTTTTAGTCCGGTTTGGAGGGGATTGTTACAGTTACAAAATAAACATTGGGTTGTTTCAGTGTAATGGTGGCTAGTTTTGAACGAGATGAGTTTTGCGTTTTGAAGTAGTTCATGAGTCAGTAGTAAACAAATAGGAAGAGATATTTTATTTCAGGTTACAAAGGGTAACTTGATTCTTTAGTTTTTCACAACGAGTAAATTCAATTAGAGGTCACGGATCGTCGCTTCTAGTTCAAAGGACATATTTTAGAGGAGACGAGACTATTTAGATTTGAAACAGTTTTAACGTTTACAAAATAAGTGGAAGTGAAAATTGTTTTGTTCTTGTATGCAAATGTAACGAGATATTTTTATTTTTAGTAACAAAAGGTAATTTGACATTCTTGTTTTTCACAAGGGAGTAAATTAAATTAGAGGTGATGAATCGTGAGCACTTATTTCACGGAGATGTTTGCTATTTTTAGTTAGAGATGGTAACTTGACACTTCTGTTTTTCACAAGGGAGTAAATTTACTTGGAGCTAACGAATCGTCACCACCCATAAAATGTTTCAACAAACAAAACGATATATTGCTATTTTTAGTTAAAAATGGTAACTTAACACTTGTTTTTCACATGGGAGTAAATTCAATTAGAGCTAACAAGTCATGGCCTCTTGTTCTCGTAAAGCTATACATGATCCCCTTGTTTTCTCACAAACTTAAGGGCGATGTGCCATTTCTTCACCGCTGGAGATAAATATTCAAGAAGAAATGGAAGAAGAAAGATTTTCTTCAAAAGACTAATTATCATTTCACAGATAAACAAAAACTAATCCAATTATTAGATAATCACATTTGACAGGTCGAGTCACAGAACAGCACGTTCTTATTCGGTTGCCACCTTTGCCGTCAAAAACCACTTCAAATTATGAAAGGCGTTTCAGTGAGAACTTACAGTACGAACTATTCAACGACTGACTCTGGAAAGCTGGCACACTAACTTACTACAAAAGCTTCTTAACAGAACTCAACAAGTACAGGTGCATTACAAACGACTTATCCAAGACGAAAAGAAAACCTCAAACGGACCTCTAACAACTAACAACAGATAGATCAAAACCGACTTATGACCGATGACAAACTTAACACGAATCTTGCAGCCAATACCATGAAGGCTTTACTGACCAATCACTTTTAACGGACCAGACTGGCAACACCAACGACTGACAAGCATTATTCACTACCTCCAGGGACTTGTTATTCACAAAAAATAACTCTTGCACGCCTTGCGTGCCTATATTTTATAAAGAATTTTAGTCGTTGTTCGTTAGTTTTCGAATATTCGATTACGGACGGTCAGAAACGATATTGGGCGATAATTGTTTGGGTCAGTTTCGTCATCCGCTTTATAAATTGGAGTTACTATAGCGTGCTTTTATTTGTGGGGATAGATACCAGTTGAAATGGACATGTTCATTAATTTAACTAGGGTAGGAGATATAGCTTGACGAGCGGACTTCAAAAGACGAACTGGACATGAATATAGTCCGTAGGCTTTGTTTGAGGGAGTACTCAAAATTTCCATTTTAATTTCAGTAGAAGTGACAGCGTTAAAGAAGAATGAATTGGGTTAGTAGCCCAACTAGAATTTTGGGCATTTATTTGTCCTATGACGAGAAAGGAAGCAATGAAATGAATTTCGACCTGAAGATGAATAAACTGCAAGCAAAGTTAGATATATGGAGATCACGAAAATTAACACCATTTGGTAAAACCATGATAATCAAGACGCTTGGGAGTAGTTAAGAAAATGGGGGTACGTGCACAGACGCTAACCAGTGTACGCTCAAAAAATTTCAGCGTACGCACAAAAAATTGTATATAAATAAATAGGTTTTAGCGAGGACAGACGCTAACCTGTGTACGCTCAAAACATTTCAGCGTACACTACATTTAGCGTACGCTGAAACATTGTCTATAAATAAATGACACAAAAATATTTCAGCGTGCAAAACTGGTGGCCACCAGACCTCTCAGGAGAGACGCTTTTATTTTTGTGCACAACCCACCCGCCTCTCCTGAGAGGTTTTATTTCCCACCTCCACACCGTTCCTTGAACACTCGCAGTCTCGCCTCGTGAGCCTAGTTTTGTTGTTTTTTTTCATCTTTTTTATATTTTTTTTATCTTTTATTTTTGCCCTCGGATTTGAGATCAAACCGGCACTTCTGCCGTATATATTTATACGACTATAGCTCTACCAATGATCCGACATCAGGCAATCATTTTTTTAATGCTTTTTATTAACCCAAGGCATGTGCCGGGGGTTTTCCCATGCCTTGGGGGTGTGTATGGCGTATAGAGAGGACAGCCCCCGCTTTTTCTTACCAAACTATACCCATACATCACCGATATAGAATGAGCGAATCGGCTATATATATAGTTCGTATCGAGATTTCCTACGCATGTAGTGCAAAAAACTTTGTCCCTCTAATATAATATTTCGGGAAAGTCCCGTTATTCGCGTGCCTTATGTCTACAAGGACTAAATAAATAATCGATGACTCATGTCTGCAGGGGATTCCCCTATTTTAGAAGGTCACTTTTTGTCGCCCACGCGTTTAATTTATTCAGAAATCTAATTAAACTGCCGGCGCTTAAGAAGAAGCACTGCTTTTTGGAGCTCGCCAACCGTAGCTTCTAGCGTGTTGACTTTATTGTTTAATGTTGTAAGCTCAAATTTATCTGCTTTTAAATCTAATGCTGTATTAAGATTAGATTGACAAGCTTTTTTTGTCAATTCATTGTTGACGTACGTTGTACCGGCTTTTGTTTTTAATAAATCAGTGACAAACTTGTTGGTAACAGCGTCGCTGTGATTTACAGGAACGGATAAATTCGTTAACCTTTTGGTTTTTAAATTGTAATGATTATCAGCAGTCAACGAGAAACCTATGCCTCTCTCTCCCTGTTTTCCTTTCCCCGCTTTCACTTCTGGTTTTGGTTCTCCATTACTGAAACCCATATATTATAACCATAAATAATATATTTTTTAAATGATTGTTCCTTGATTCCTTTCGTATTCTTTGATATCTCTATAAGCATCACTGTTCAAATTATAGATATTTTTGGTTATTAAATCTCTCCGAATAGTGAAAGGAGAATCTGACACACAGATTATACTAAAATGTTCATCTTTATTTTTAAGATCAGGATGAGATACAGTAATCTGTTTAGAGAGACCACTAAAAATAATTTTCATAGTTTCATCTCTAATAAATAACCAAAAATATAATTCTTTCCTTTGGCATTATTTGGAATATTAATTATTTTTACACTTGACTGATTACTTAGGGCATTTTTGGAAACTACTACTTTATCTTTACTAATAAAAATATTAATAGAAGGAATATCACCTAACCAATGTAAAGTTATTATCATGCTATCACTTGTAGTTTTTTTAATGCAAAAAGGTTAAATAAAAAGTCACATCTCCTCCGTTATCACTATTTGTCTGATATGAATAATTATGTTGAGTTTTACCTTCAATAGAACCAGGGAAATAAAGCTCTTTTATTAATAATAATTTTGCATCATTTCTTCTTGAAATTCTATATTTAGCTTTAATTAAATCATTATTTTTGTTAAATTGCATTTGTAAATCTGCATGGATTGTTGCTATAGAAGTTTGTAAATTAGCGACAGAAGTTTGAATAGAGTTTTTAGAATCATTTAACTGTTTAAGATTGATAGCATCACTATCTTTATTTCCATCTAAACGTTTTTTAATTTGTCTGTTATTCATATCAATAGGAGCTTCAAAAACTACTTTTTGATTTTCAATATAATAATGTATTCCAGTAGGGTTTGGTAAACTAAAAATTCGATTGTTATTCATATTAATGTTGCCTCTCATTTGTATTTGAGATGGTCCATAAATAACGTGCTTATCCATTCGTAAATCACCTGTCATTGTTGTACTTCCATCACGAGGAAGCAATTTATCATCTTGATTACCTACATATTTTTTATTAGTTGCATCATCGTCATCTACAGGATCACCTAAACCATTAATCCTATTATCATTTAAATTTTAGTTTTTAAAATAGAGAATCTCATGATTATCATCAACATCACTTAAATTGTAAATATTATGGTTGTAATTAGTCGATTCTTTTCCCTTAATTACCCTGGAATAAAAGAGAAATCTTATATTTTTTGTCGTATTGACTACCATTATATCTTTTTTGAAACGTTATCTCACCTGCTCCACCATCACTAGTGAATTGAATAATTGATTTAGTATATTGATTATCGATTTTATCACTATCAAACGTATTCATCTTATAATGACTATCACTATGGACATTAAAAATTCTTGTATCATCTACACGAAAACCACCAGCTTCACCAATAGAAAATATTTCAAAAATAGAAATATAACTACCACTAGGTAAATTATCATTAGTCATTTTTATACTTGACCAAGCCTGTCCGCCAAAACCATTATCAAAACCTTCTTTTTCAATTATATAAGCATCATGATGACTAATATAATTTTGAAAAAAAATGACTTGAAGATGTGATTGGTGGTGATTGTTTAGTCAACTGACTATTATCACCAAAGTTTTTATAAAATCGAAAACTCTTCTGTAAATGATAATTATTTTGACTAAATTGTGTATGAGTCTTTAATACTTTTAAATTTACAGCATCACCATCATCTGTAGAGTCAGTTAAGTTTACTATCATATTATCATAGTCATAGTAATATTTAATTTTTTATTTAGATTGTCGTCAATGTATTTTTTAGTTGTAGCGTCATTATCATGGAGAGGTTTTGCAACATCAGTTAACCTTTTTTCATCAATATCAAAATTATCATCATCAGTTAGTTTAAAACCAATTCCTTGATCTCCTTTTTCTCCTTTCCCACCTTTTCCTTCTTGTTCTAGTTCTCCATTACTATATCTAATATATAATAATATAATGTTAAATTTGTAAAAAAGAATTTCATTGACTTTGTGATGATTGTGATGATTGTGAAGACTGAAAAGATTCACTGCTAGGATAATAATCACTATCATCAGAGTCACTACTTTCTAGGCTGCTGTTTAAGTTCTTTTTCATTGTTTATTAATTTTGTCAATGTACGCAAAGCTATAAGGTTCTGCTGTAGCTTTTAGAAATTTGTCCTTATTAACATTGACTTCTTTACACATGCTTGAAGTCTCAGCTGAGGATGGGCTGTCAAAGATACAGAAATGTGAGCAATCGAATGTTATGTCCTTTGTGGTAAGATAATAAGACTGACTTAAATAGATCACACTACAACATTTATGGCGACCACCAATAAAATATTCGACAAGAGGTTTTTGATTCCTTTCACAAACGAAGTCATCAAAGATAACTATTTTTCGGTTGTCACCATCTAGTTCACTTATAGGCAATATTTCATCATTGCTGGCTTCAATGACATCATAACCGACTTCATCTGAGATAGGCTCAAATCTTCCCATGAGTTGCTGATACTTAGGTTGTTGGAGATTTTTAGAAAACAAGTAAATTTTATCAAAGTAGAGAAGATTGTAGAGCATATGCATGAGAGTGTTAGTTTTACCGCAACCACTTGGTCCACAGATTTAAATTCTAAAAGTATTCGAGGACATATCAGGTCGTAGTTGTTTGTATTTGCTGCTGCTCCGAGAAGCTGAATCATAGTTAGGAATTTTCATCTATATCTATAATTAATAAAATCTTTTACCCAGTAGAAATTTAAAACATATTACATAATATAATATAATTTATAAAAAAATTATACTTATTAATATATGAGTCTAACAAAATGGAAAGAATTAGCTGATAAAAAGGCTAAGACAGAGGAAATGAAGACAAAACTATTCGATGAAATAACGGCAGAAAGGATAAGGTCAAAGACGACAGCTCCAGCAATTGCAAAGACTTTTAGGCTCGATAGACTTGACCAAATAGTAGAACAAACTAAACCGAAAGCTAAAAGACAAGTAAGATTTCAAATACCACGTTAATAGAGATGATGGTGGTGTAGATTATGCACCTGAAGTAGACCCATACGAAGATATGGATGTAGAAGGATTGTTAACGTAGCTCCTCGAGCAGAAAAACAAATAGCTAAAATGCCAAGCGAAGCGCCAAAATATGAAATGGATCCTAGTTTTTGGCAAATTCCTTCTGATCCACCTCCTCTATATGAAGAAAAAGATCCTTTAGCAATTGAAGGCCCACCAGGAGGTGAAGATGAAGGTGAAGATCAAGGTAAAGGTGAAGGTGAAGAAGAAGTAAGCGAAGCCAATAAGATTTTAGATGGATTAGAACTTCCTAATTATGATGATGTTGAAAAGAGATTAGCCGAACCTGAGATGACAGCTACTAAACAAAGAAATTATCTCGATCATGTCATAAAAAACGCTAAGACAAGAAGAAAACAAGCAATTGCTCTGAAATCAGATGCAACAAAAAAATTCAATAAAGGTTTAATCAGTGAAGATTTAAAAAACAGTGCTCATGAGCGGGCTGATAGATTACGGAAAGAGCTTAATGATTAAACACTATCAATTCAAAAGTAAAACAACTAAAGGTTATGGTCAGAGGAGAGGACAATCAGGTAGAGGAGCCTATTTTTTTTAATGATGCTAAAGCAATGCTTCAAAAGTTGACTCTCATTATTTGAGAAATGGAAGCAGGTCATACGAGTCTCTCGATGAGAAACATGGGCAAACTAACTTAGATGCGCTTTTATGTTCAAAACATATCAATAAAGGACGATACGGACAATTAGTTAAAAAATATTTTTCTATTTAATATAATGGAAAGAGAAATAACGCTAAGTTTTTCTGTAAGAAAGGAAATAGGCAATCGACCAGGTGATTTTACTACAAGGTTTAAACCAACATTTATACTAGATAATAATGCTAGCTACTATATTGATTTTAACCGAATTATCTCAATGTTTTTTTTCATGGACTAATGTCAATGCAGGAAAGAATGATCAGAAAATAGCGTTTAGTAAAGGTAATGGTAATACATGGACAGATATTGATTTTGCTCAAGGTGTTTGGACATATAATGATTTAGACAATTATATTAAAGCGGAGACAAAAATAATAGATGGTGAGGGTAAAGGAGACTATCCTATTACACTGACTTTTGATGAGCCTACGTTTAGGGTTATTATCACTTTAGCGACAAACTTATGTACGTGATTTAACTGAATCTGAACTTATTGGCTACGATAAGGTGATTTTAAGAGATAAGAGGAATATTGGTGTTAGAGTACCAAATCTAACAGAAGACATCGGTGTTTTAAATATTCATTGTGATTTAACTAGTACTTCATTAGTTGATGGTGAAGAATCTGATATTATTTAGAGTTTTGGCACCTCAGCTTTAAAAGCATCATATGGTTTTGCTTTAGAACCTCGTCTTATTGTTTTTAACCCAGTTAATAAAACAAGTATTTCTAGTATACGTATCTATATCACTGATGGATTAAGACGACCTGTCTATTTAAATAATGCAGACACTGCATTTTCATTGATATTAAATACCTAACTAATAATTATATGAAATCAAGAAATATAAATTATATAATAAATTAATATAATAAAATATAATATAATAAAATATAATATAATAAATTATATGAAATTCAAAGTTGAAGCAGCTAGTAAGCCTATTATTGAACTTGTTGGTTTAAAAAGCAAAATGTATTCTTATATGAAAAAAATAATAAATAACAAGACAGCAAAAGGCGTCAAAAAGAACATTATAAGGAGAGAAATCGATCATTCTAATTATTTAAATTGTCTCCAAAATAATACCATGATGCAACATAAGATGAAAAGCAT
>CM042756.1:18001547-18036547 GCA_022496165.2 Catalaphyllia jardinei
GCCTGCCTCAACAACAGAGGCAGGGTAGCCACGTTTGTCGAGAAACTCGCACATTTCCTCTGATTTTAAGGAAAACTCAGAGTCTTCACTACAAAGGCGACGAAGTCTAAGAAATTGAAAAAAAGGAATAGAATTCTTGACATGTGACTTTCGAGGAAGACCCGAAGATGTTTTGATGATACACCAACTTGATATCAATGAAATCATCGATAAACTCACGTGTGAGATTATGGAAAATAAACCACTCGGGTCCCGGATGTAGTTTTTATGAATTTTACGAGTAGTATATTTTCCAGTAAAACACTCGTGTCTATATAATAAAACTTAGTAATTAATTTTTGTGTAATTTAACAATAGCATAACTGATAATTAATGGCACCCAGTGACAGTTTCTTTAGTCCACAGTCTAAGTTTAGAAAAAAAAAGAATAAATCACTGATACATTATCAAAATTGAGTAATAAAATTATTATTGGAATCATAATCAAGTATTCATGATCAGTAACAAAACATCTTTACTGTTTATGCCAGAGTGATTATGCTTATACTTGTTCTTTGAGAGATGGTGCAAACCCTTCCAGTAGGAACAAAATCCATAATTATACAAGTGATGATTCATTACTAACTATATCCTCGGGGAACAAGTCAGAAAACAGAATTTCCAACTTTTCACATTTGTACACTGTTTTGGGATTTTCTGTGAGATTACTACGTTTGGTAGAGATTTAGGATTTGAGTATATTGTATCACTGTATTGTAATCGTACCCCACAACAAAAATGTCCCCATACTAACTAAGAAAGGATAAAATGTCTTGTCTTTCTGAATAAGGTAGGAAAGAATACGAAATGCCACCACAACGCACAAACGACAGTGCTGTTACATGATCAAGATTTTTGGTGGCTCCCCATGAAATAATGGCACTATTTTATTCGTCACACCGTTATACAGCAATCTTATTTCTGTCTGAAACTGCAAAAGCGTCCAAAATTTCCTCACATGTTAGATTACATGTACCGAGAACATCCCAACAAATAACTCAAGAGCTTTGCTTTTAGGCTTGGCCAAATCTAAATTCACACCTTGATGGAGAGAGGCTCTTTGAGAGTCGTCTTACCCACGGACACAACACTGAGATCCAGCCCAGAGAGTCCAGCGCTCCTCGAAATCTGATGCGTCACGCATAGTTTTGTAACAGGTTTGTATTTTTCAGTATTTTCAGTGAAAGATTTCTCTTTGAAATTTCCTGACACACACACATATAAGTATGACGTAAAGAGAATCAAGAACAGTTAACTTGTTTCACGTTGAGTTTTGAGAGTGTTTATTGAGCCATTTTTGAACTTTATTTGTCGGTGACTGTTCGTCCGACGGAGGTAACCAGGTAATGGCCGGGAGGCACTGGGTGACAGGGCCGCGCTTGCGGCTGTAAATATTTGTTTTGTGAATTTTCCTTTCTGCCACCTGCGAAAATTAAAAAGAAATACCTTCACCCCAAAATACCTTCCTTATCCGTTATAACCCCTTTATACAATTGCTCCTCTTCTTCTGGCTTCTGTTTATTGATACACCCATGCAAAAAACTCCTGCATGGGCTTAGTACTTTTTCTGGAATTTTTGGGGTATACAAAACTGCGTGTGCATGTCATGTATATAGTTATTTGTCAAGTCTCCACTTTCGTTCTTCTAGGGTTCCCCAAGTACCAAAAACTGGAAAAGCAACGTAGTGGTTTTAAATGAATTACAGTTACACCCAGCTGCACCTACATGTCTTCTTTGAATTCTACAGGAGGTTCACTGTGAATTCGTCTCCTCTTCATAAGGTGCACGCATTACCGACCTATCCTCTTATCCCTGTCTCTCCTTTTGTTCCTGACACGATCCTCGCTCGCATTTTGCTTCCTTCACACAGCCTTTTCAGGATAACTAATTGAAAATTTCTGTACAATCTCCAGGTCCGTTCATAATCTGTCTTTAAATAAACTATACCTTGATTCTTGTTGTTAAATGGTGACAATCTTCGGTAGTCTCTTCTATCTCGTGTTGTAGTTTTGCAAGGCGTTTCTTCTCTTTTTTTTGTTCTTGATTTATTCTACGGTCTTGGGCTTCGAGTGTTGAGTGTAGATCCTGATGAAAAATAGTACAATTTTCAACAGCTGCACCAGATGTTGAATTGATTCCATTTCCGACATCACGACATCAATAAATCGTCAAGAAGACGGGAAAGAAATTAAAGCTGACCTTCTTAAAGTTATGGTGGGTTATCATGATTTTACTCCAGAATTAAAGGATAAAACTCACCTCAAGTTTATTATCTTTCTTTTCAACTTCTCTGCTGGCTTTTTCTATTTTCAGTTCCAATTCCTTTACGCTTGGAAGTTTTAAATTGAGTTTCACTAACTCTTCGAGTTTTTTGCTTTCTTTCTCAAGTTGCATCACTTTCTTGTTTTTCTTCCTGAAATGGCAACAAACTGATTACTTTATATACTCAAACAACAAAGTCAGAAAAATAACTCACGACAATCAATACCGACTTGACACATGATTGCAAACTGGAGATACAACCGTCACTTCTGTTACAGTTATATTTATAACCGTCACCATGCATAATTGGGGTCCCTAGAGGCTGTTTTCAGTGCAATTTTGGCTACTTTTCAATCTCTCTTTTACCAACGTACAATTAATTTTAGACAAAAAGAAAATCTTTGTAATTTCCAATCCTTAGTCTCTTATGGGTAAACAAATCAGCTCGTGGGAACTTTTCCTTAGCTAGTGGCCGATAGGGACCGATCGTTAATTACGTCCCAGGGAGGGGCGGTGGTTTTTAAAAAAAGTGTAGTGTTTCAAAACGGAACCCTCTCAAAAATTTCGAGGTAAAATAATCCCACCCTTCCGAATTCTTGGATGAAAAACGTACCCCCTCCCCCCTCTTCTGAGGATAATTCTCTCCGTCCTTCCTTAGACAGATTTCTTATTTTTTTATTTAATATCTCGTTTATCTTTTCTCTCGTTTATTGTTTGTATTATTTTACATTGTTTAAAATATTTAAGTTTAGCCGTTTGTGTCTATGAATGAATTGTTCTCGTCTTTGCTTTTTGAAGTTTGATATACTTGTAGGTGGTCTAGTTAGGGTATTGTTGATAAGGCCGTAGGTACGAGGCTTGGTAACATAGCATTCAATATGGCTACTTCCAAATCATATTTTTAAGAAATAGAAAACATGTACCGTGTTTCTATCGAGTCATATAAACACGAGTAGAAGTTTGGGAGAACGAGAAATGGTGTGGGAACACGAGCCGCAGGTGAGTGTTTCCACATATTTTTCGAGTTCTCCCAAACTTTCACGACTGTTTATATAACTCGATAGAAACACGGAGTACATGTTTTCCATTTCGTTTAGAAAACACCGCGGCGAGGAAAAGGAAAACAACTTGTTAACTTTGATTATCAAAATGTAAATTCTCTTTGCTCGCGCCATCACTACGTCAACAGCGCGCGCTAGTTCTGTGTCTCCATCGAGTTATACAAACACGATTATTAACCAATCAGCGCACGTGCTTTCTTAGGACTGTTTTCTAAATATATGTACTGTCCGTTCTCCTAATGGGGAATTGGGCTGCAAGCTCTTTGTCTCTAAGCTATCCTATCAGCCGCTGCCGATGCTGCCCCCGCCCAGGTTCTTAAGTCCCTCGCCTTAAGCTCCCTTTCCAATGTCCTGCGCCATGTCTCCCGCGGTCGACCCCTCTTTATTTTGCCTTCCGGCACTCATGTGAGTGCAGTTCTTGGATGTGAGTTGTGATCCATTCTAAGAAAATGTCCTAACCACGCCCATCTACTCCTCGCCACCTTCCTTCTTATCGTTTCCATTTCCGTTCTTCTCCTTATCTCCTCATTGGTTATACACATTGGCCAGTAGATCTTTAATATCCGGTGAAGGCTCTTGTGTAGGAATGCATTTAGTTTTTTGTCATCAGTTTGGGTTGTTCTCCAGGTTTTGCAACCATAAAACAGTACCCAGATGACGATAGACTTAAAGATTTTGATCTTGTTCTTGGTGGTAAACTGACCTTTCTTTCAAATCTTTTCCAGTTTGCTGTAAGCGGCCCTTGCCTTGCCTAACCTTGCTTTGATGTCATCTATCCTGTCACCAGAAGAACTGACATGAGCACCCAGGTACACAAAACTTTCTACGTCATCGATGTCTCGATCATTAACCTGTACCTTTTCGTTGTTGGTTGTGTTCAGTCTGAGGAGTTTGGTCTTCTCGGAATTAATCTTCATTCAAGTTGCCTTGTTGTTGGTGCTGAGGCTTCCCACTTTCTGTCGAATCTGTTGTTTTGCGCTGGATATAAGTGCAATGTCATCAGCGAAGTCTAAGTCGTTTAATTTTGGACCACAGCTTCCACCTAACACCTGTGTTGTCACCCTCTAACGTTTTTCTCATAATCCAGTCTATTACAAGCAAGAACAATAACCCTGACATATTGCATCCCTGTTTCACGCCAGACTTCACGTCAAACCAGCCAGTTTGACTTGCACCTTCAACCACCGCACACCGTTTCCATCATATGTTTCCTTGACCATTCTGACAAGCTTTCGTGGGATCCCGTAACTCTCCATAATCTTCCACAAGGTTTCCCTGCTGACGCTGTCAAAGGCCTTCATAATCGACGAAGCATACGTACAAGCTGGAATTCCATTCTATTGTTTGCTTCACAATGTTCCTGAGGATGGATATCTGTTCTATCGTACTTCTTCCTCGTCTAAAACCAGCCCGCTTCTTGCGTAGTTTTGCATCAATACCGTCTGATATTCTTTGAATTAACACCTTGCCCATCACTTTTGCTGCGACAGACATAAGAGTTATCCCCGTCCAGTTTCCACATTTAGTGAGATTCCCTTTCTTGGGTAACTTGACAATAAGACCCTTCTTCCTATCTGCAGGAGTCGACTCACAAACCCATATTGCACAAAAGAGGTCGTGTAGCACTTCAACTGTTCTTGTCATATCAGCTTTGAACAGCTCAACGGTTATACCGTCCACCCCAGGTGCTTTCGCTGCACCCATACTGACTATGGCGCTCCTGATCTCAGCCTTAGTTATGGGAACCGAAGATATTTCGTCCTTCACCTCCTCCGCCACCTTCAATATGCAAAGTGCTTTTTCCATCTCTGCCGCACCTCGTCTTCATTGGTCAACAACTTCCCTGCCTTGTTTCTCTTCTTTGGAGGTTCACTACATAGCCTCCTCGTGGCATCATAAACGATCTTCATCTGCCCACGCTTTGAAGCGTCCTCAACTTCTTGGGCTATGTTATTAGCCCACAGTCTCTTATCCTTTCTCAAACTGCTCTTCACTTCCATATCTTTCTTTCTGTAATCCTTTTGCAATTTGAGTCTCACCCTTTCTGATTTTGTGCTAGCTGACTTTTGTTTCAGCTGTTTCCTTTCTTCAATGCCTTTCCAGCTCTCAGGGCTGATCCATCCTTTGCTTTTCCTCGCTCTGTAGCCCAGCACATCTCTTGCTGTTTCGCAGTAACTTTCTCTGATCTTTTTCCACTTTTCCTCTACTTCGTTTTCACGTACCACTGCGCCCTCATCATCGTACCTGTTTTCGTCGTCCGCGACCTCCAGGGATAAGAAGCTGAACCTGTTCTTTAATTCCAACTGAAATTGTTTCCTAATGTCAGGTACGGTCTGCTTGCTAGTCTCATATCTCCAGACTTTCTTTACCCTCCTGCCCTTTCTTACCAGCTTTAACAGTGTATTGACAACCAAATTATGGTCGCTCGCGCAATCTGTACCTCTATATGCTCTAACATCTTGTACTGATTGTTTAAAACTTGAGCAAACAGCCATATGATCGATTTGATCGTGGTGTTGGCCATTTGGTGAAGTCCACGTGACCGTGTACCTATGAATATTCTTATGCGAAAACATAGTAGACGCGATGGCAAGATTATTTAGTGCACAAAAAGACACCACTCGCTCTCCATTGTCACTTCCCTCTCCCCCCATATCAAACGCTCCTACGATACCCTTCTCTCCGACTTGTTTTTCACCTACTTCCAAATCATACAAAGATGTATCTGAAGTGAGGGCGTCGCTGAATTGGCAGCCTTCTGGGTAATTTTCAAGATGGCGGATTGAGAGCTATTTTCCAGGCTCTTGCGCGACCATGTCAAGCAACCCTTTTCTCGGGACCTGAAATCGCGTCAAATATTTAATTCTTTCCTTTTCCCCAACCACGGGATCGAGGAAAGATCACTGACGTCAAATTCCCTAGACTTCTGTTGCTGTGTCATAAAATTTGAACCCCTCATGATTCTTACCAGTGAAAAAGTTACCCCCCCCCCCCCAAAAGGGGCTTGTTTTAGAATTGTACCCTCCTCCAAAACAACCGCCCTCCCCACCCCCCCTGGAACGTAATTAATGATCGGTCCCTAAATATTACACAGCACTTTCGAAATTAAAGATACAAAGATTTGCACCGGTTTGTTTGGAGCGAAAATTCTAACAAACGCGAAACAAATATTTTAGAGAATTAAAAAGACTTCCTTCATTAAAATTTCGCCGCTCGAAAACTGAAATTTTTTGTCCGCCATTAATCGAAATTGGTTCCAGTTGAGCCCGCTATTTTCGCAGCGGCATCTCTACTTGTGGCGTCATATTTCTAACACGCGATTGTTTTACATTGGTATCAGTGGGGTTTTTATCTTAGTATTAGTGAAATCTCTGTTGATTCAGAAGTTCATTTTGGGTAATGTTTGCCTGGAAGCAGTAGTGAAGGTTCCTCAGAGTCTTCAGAGGCTAGCTTCTGCTCGGGAAGTGAAGATTTCCAATTATACGATGATAGTGCCGAGCCAATTTCCACCGAAGAAGCTACCAGTATGCTGAACAAAAAGCTGTTAAGGAAGAAGAAGAGTCTGATGAGGACATGCTTCTAAGTCGATTTGCTGACAAGACAGATCTACCAGACTGGTATTTTATTTGGTTTCTTCGTCTCGATTCTTTCTGCTTTTATCAATGCGTTTATTTATGTAACAAATAGCTAAAATTCCAAACAGCTTGTTTCGAAGGAAGTTATGTTAGATTCGATCTGTGTCACCGTTTTTGAAAATGTCTGTTTCGTAGGTATTGCAGGATTGAAATTTCTGTAATTTAGCCAATTACCAAAAATAAAAAAGATCGAAGTGGCATTTTTAGTTCTATAAGTATTTCAAATTTATTTATATATATCTTTGGTGTCAACTGAATTTACCCATACATGTTTATAGGTTCAAGTGTATAAATTGTTCTTTGGAGTTGGTTGTCCAGCATGAAGAATGTAGATGTTGCATGGAGGTTGACAGATGTCATGAAAGAATGACAGAAGTTGAAAAAGATGACTAGTATGTTACTTTCGCATCAAAGTTTTGAAAGTGTGTCTGAGTATTAATTGGAATTTGAGAGGGGCAACAGCAGAGCCTGAAATCACCCCTTCCTAGCTGACAGTGCTGCTAAAAAGTTCACACTGATGACCAGAATTTTACAACTGGTCACCAGTGGGGGAATAACTATATTCAGGACTATACCACTGTCAAATCTTTATCTCATTGCCAAATTAATGTTAAGTTTGATTTTGGCCAAAGCAATTACACTGACAGAAAATTCAGACTCCTTTTGCCAATAGCAGACTTTTCATCTTGACTTCCATTACCATAGAGAGGAAAACTGTTGGCGACTGCACATTGCTAGCTTGTGATGGAAAGGTTTCATTAAGTTGAAAGCCGTAGTCAAAGTCAAAAAAGTTAATTTTAGACCCAAAACAGCCAAAAATATATGGTGTAGAATATGTAAGGGGGTGCTTGCTTACAGCTGTAGTAATATTCTTCCTTAAAGATAGCAATGAAATTAGCTTTTATAGACCAGAAATGAACAAATCCTTTCAGAACTTCCAACTGGCTAGAGTGCCAGAAATTAAATATATTCCTTGGGGAATGTACTGTATGCTACTCAGGGTCTCCACAGTACTCCACAGCAATTTTGACTGTGTGATTGGTTGTATTCCAAAATATCCAACTTATTTTGATGTAAATGAGAGAATGTCACAGAATTTTCTGTTTTCTGTTTAATCCTGTTTAAAAATACATCTAATTGCAATATCAACAAGGCTTGGGTGAATTTAAAGAGAAAAAAAAGGGAAATAGCAATTAAGCAACACTGATCAGGGTTTGCATGGGTAATGGAGACATAGGTGTATAGTTTTGATTAAAACTGCAGTTTCTCAACCTAGACACCCCTCCCCTCCCTCCTCATTGTTGTTGCATGATAAAATGGCTTAACCTTTCCCCCCTAAAAATCCCAACAATTTACACTACCTGTAAAATTACGCATGTGTCCAGCACAATTATCAAGGTGCACAAGGTGAGGACCAGGAAACTGATTTAATATACCACGCTTAGAAAACTGACTTTAAACTGCTATTTTATTCAAACAGATTTCGCAATGGGTACAAAACTGTGGGACATTTAAGACTATTTTAGGTCAACGGAAATGTACACAGCAAAACGCTCTAATGAAAACGAGTTTCACTCCCAACATTGTCTCTATCCAGCGAAAAGAAGAGCAATCACCAGATTACATAGCGTGAAGGGCGCCCACATGTAAAAACCCATTAAATTTCCGAGTGGCCAGCTTCTGGGGATAAAACTTCTGGTGACTGTGAGAAATGTTACAGTTCATTTATGATCTATATGGAAAGTAGATATAGAAACCCATGTTTGAGAAAAAAAACAACAGTAAATTATTTACGGTTGATTTGAAAATCTTGGAAACCGCTAAAAGGCTCTTCCGTAAACCAGCATCTTACGAGCGTGCCACATGACTGGAATAAACATAAGGGATAAAAAACTAAAATAAAATTGCGCGGCGATATGAACAATACTGAACTTGGTGAGTTACTTGAAGATATATTTACAAATCGCAGAGATGTCTGGAACTTAACATAGGATACACAGGATACTTCTACGAATAAGAAAACTTCATGGCTGACACAATACTGAAGCTTCGATAAAATTAAACAAGGCTTACCTTGTAGTGTTGTCGTTTGTTTCCCTCGCTCGATCCTCTGTATTGTAGGAACTGAGCCAGGAACAAGCCGACGACGACAGCCTTCCATATGAAACGCTCCTGAAAAACATTCCTCCGCGAAGAGGACTGACACCCGCCACAAACTTTCCGCTCGGGTTGAAGTTTGCGCGATGAGTGTGCACGAATCTCAACCACTTACCTCGCTCACATTTTATTGTAGGACTAACATGAGCAGAAATACCTGCACGCATATCTGATCTATTGCTGCATACGTGTACTACACAACGATTGGGCATGATTCGATTCGAAAAGAGCGCTAGATTCACGTTGCGAAACCAGTTAACTGCAAACTACATAGAGATGTTATAACAAAGCCTAGTTGGTTAGGAGTATGACGTCACGAAGCAACAAGGCCTTATGGGGTTGCAGGAACATGATTTAATAATGACGGACGAGAAATTCTCGGGAAAAACTGTGAAAAAAAAACCTCTTCCTGTGCTTGTTGGACAAAACGGCTTGGACAGATGGGTAAGTACCACTTAAAGATTCAGAAAATGCAAAAACAATGAATTCGAAAAATTTCGTCGCAGTGGCACTTTAAGTATCCCAATGATTTACCCTCATTTTTACGCAATGCACTATAATACTACAAAGAATGAGCCAAAAGTTGAAAATTTCGACTGACCCGCCACAACACTAAAACTCAGCCTCAATTAGACCCCTTAATCCTAGGGGAGGGGAGTTCCACATAAAAAGGACGGGGGTGCTGGTCGAAAATTTTGAAAAGAACCCAAGGTACAAGGTACTAAGGTCCTGCTTTGTGGGCGTGATATTTTTTTCCATCCCTGAGAGGTACCAATTCTAAAACAAAACATCATCTCCAGTCTTTTTTTCGGCTGAATACCCTAAGAGGCATTGTATAAAAGTTCCCGCTGTTGGCCTTTTCAGGCTGAACACCCAGGATGGTTCCAGTCTTTCTCTTAAGCATTTCAATCTTATAGTATTATACCCAAACGTCACTTATGAGAATGTCTCAAAGATTTTTAACACATGTGTTGTATTGTCATGTTTGTAACCGCAGTTTGTTTATTATTTCTGTTTAACCTGAAATGGCGGAACAATAAGAGTTTTTAAGATTCTTTGCTATTTTCACTGACACATGCATCGCATTGATTTTAGTTTAATCGCCTGAAGTCATTACTGCCCTACCCTAAAGAGGAGAGTGTTTAAAAAGGCTTATCATGCAGTGATAAAGAATATACAATCACTTTATATTGCATATTGCATGCTGTCTCATTTTGAAACAAGGAATAAAGCCAACTCATAACTAGCATATTAACTTGTTACTCGCCTTATGTTAGCCTGGGCATCCACACAATTCTCTTCACTGAATCTGACGTCCCTGCGAAAACCTTTTAGTGACAGATTTGCCATATCAACAAAATCATGCCTTTCATGAATTTCCTTCTTGTGTGATCTCTGGAGTCGTTTGAGGGCTCTGTTCTCATCCCGTAAACTTTCAACTGTCTCACTAAGTTTTTTGGCTTTGGACTCTAGGCTTTTGGCTTTGTGTTGTGTTCTGACAGCTATTTCGTACAGGAGTCGATCCATGGCCGATTGAAGGGTTTTCTGGTTTGCCTTGGTGTTGATAAGAGAGGCTTTCTTCTTTTGGCTTTTCTCCTCCTAAAATGAGTTGAAAGTTGGTTGATTAAAGTTTAAATTGTTCTTAACAAATTGTTAGTTAAAAGCAGAGCAATTATCTAATATATTGCAGTGTTATAGCAAAAGTTTTGCAATAGTGAATAACATTTCCCTTTTTGTACAAATGAATATATGAAAAATATGAACACAATCCTTTCTTCATATTTTCCGTGTTATGTAAATGCCTACTTGGTTTAATCAAAGATACGTTAATCCCTGCCTATAAGACATCAAAAATAAATTATCCTGACCAAACTGAGAAAATAAAAAATAATAATAAGTACAGCAAACAAACAAACGAACAATAAGTGGAGCTTCTGGACCGGTTTGTTCAAAGCCCGATTAAGCTAACCCAGGATAACCGAAAATTTTGGTTTCAGTTTTGTAACATTGCGGTGAGGTTTCTGTTTATATTTCTGGCCTTCTAGTTTGATTTTGAATAATCTCAAACTACACCAGGAGGGCTGATTCTAAAACAGGGCAAAAAAACTTGTGTAGCAAGTAAATTTATACTTCGGTTAACTTTTAAATATGGAACAACCCGGCCCTCATTACAACAGATTAACATGACATGAGCCCGTGATTCAATCAGAATCAAGTACTTGGTCAGCCGTCAACTTTAAAAAGTATATGACGAGCTGTAAACCTGAGCCAGCGATATGGTCACGTGATACTGGTAGCGAATACTTAATTTTGACAAGTGTTAACTGAGCACAACATAATGATAATAATTAATAATAATTTTTTAGTTGTATAGCCCTATTTACATGTACAGATACCTTATTTAGGGGTGCAAAGTAAAATTTTTACCAAACAACTTAAGACCTGCATTAATCAATTTTATGGCTGCATTGATCTTATAGGGTGATTTTCCAGGGCGCTCTTTGCATCAAGTCCTTTTTTCCCTACAAAGATAAGATCAACCGTTCCCAAATGTCAAAAGTTGTTCATAAGGCTAGTTGTTGGGACTGCCAGGATTTTTACATTGGAAAAACAAAACGTAGATTGCATGAGAGAAAAACAGAACATTGTAAAGGGATCACAAGTACGTGTCATGCATCTGCTATCGCAGACCACGTCACGTCATCGAGTTACAACTTAAAATGGGACCACTTTGAGATATTAGCAAAAGGTTGTTCTGATACTCACTGCAAGATAAAAGAGACTGACTAATTCAAGAACTCAAAGCTACCCTAAACGATATGTCAGCAGCGAAAAGCTTTATCTGTATTAGTTTGCATCTTTTATATGCAAATTTTTTCTCTCAGCTTTTGTCATTGCTATTGTTAATTAGTTACTTATCTTAAATTTTAACCTAGTTGCTACTTTTATTATTAACTGTCACTTCTGAAGATGTATGTCGAAACATACGAAACGTCGAGTAAAGTTCAATAATTTTGTTTTCCAACATGCGTTTTATAGTCATGTTTGTAACTGCCGTTTGTGTGCTATTTCTAATTAACAGGCTATCATGAATCATACACTTCCTGATCTTTTCAATACAGTTCTCCATTGCTTGAAAGACTTCGGCTTGAGATGTACTATTAGGTTTAAAACTTAGATAACGCTGGGTGTCATCAGCATAACAGTGAGCACTAGGAAGCTCGTGTTCAATAATCTTAAGAAGCTTATTAGATGCGAATATGATAAATAGAATCGGTCCAAGACATGACCCTAGAGAAACTCCGCAGCACAAGTCGAATGGGTTAGATATCGATCCCTCGATGCCGACTTTTTGCACCCTATTATGGAGATATGACTCAAACCACCTCAGGGCAGGATCAGCAATACCTAATTCTTCGTGTGGACATTTAATCAATATATCTTGATTAACAGTGTCGAAGGCGGCACTAAGTTCCAACATGACAAGTAAAGTGACCTCTTGTAAATTCATCTCCATTAAGATATCGTTGACAACTCGAAGAAGCGCTGTCCTTTGCTGTAAGATAATTGCATGATGTGCAAATGAATTTGATTATACACCGCCTTTTCGACGAGCTTCGATGTCAAAAATCAAAGACGTACGCTGGAGACCAAGACTTGGTATCAGTAATACCGTTATTTTATCAGTTGGTCTCTAGTTTCTAATTCTATGCATGCATGTGGGTCTGTTCCTGCTCCTTGGCGGCTCTTCAGGCTGCCGGAGCTCTTGTAATGGAAGTTTTCACATGACGTCACTAAAATTTAAGCGACAAAATTATTGATCCTTCTGAAATTTTATTTTCATGATGTATAAGAGCAGCTAAAAAATAAAATTCATACAAATTTTCGCTCCGAATGGGTTCTTGCTTGGTGATAGAGTACGTTTGAATTTCTAAGCTTTTGCGTGGCGCGGCTTTTACGATGTATTGCTTTCGAAAAATTGCTGTGACCTGAATCTTGGTAAGAGTGTTTGCATAATTACCTTTTTTCTTTTTCCAGATTTTGGACTTTATCTATTGAACGGTTTTGATTTTTATTTTGATATATTTTGAACGGCGTGACGCTGAAAACCAGCAGCAATAAAAGAGGGTCTGGATGGGTTTAACTGACAACTAACAAATGGCTAAAAAAATAACTGACAACTGACAAAAACCCAAACCTTTAACTGGCAACTAATATTTGTAGCCAGATCAGAAGCTTAGGTGATATTTATGCTTCTAGTCAGATTTACTAACTGACAGAAGGCTTCAGCCATTGCTATTCGTTTGAAATTCATCAAAAATAACTTTTTACGTTTGAAATAATTAATAATTTAACCACTTTGGGGTGCGTTCCTTTAAGAAAATCCAAGATCTGATTCTTAAATCTGAGAGAATCCGAAAACGCATTTTGCGTTTCTTTATACTTATCAGATCAATCCAAGGATTCTTCGGAAATAACCGACCCCGACTTTCTCTGTCCGACCTCGTAGCTCAGTTGGCAGAGTAACGGTAGACCTAATCCGGAGGTCATGGGTTCGATTCCCACCGGGGTCAAAAGATTTTTTCTTTACCTCGTGTGGTTCCCTGATTCCCTTTACTAGGGCTAACGCCCAGTGGGTTATTCATGGGCTAAATTATGACTTAAATTTACACTTGAGAATTAATTCTCTGTTACATTATTTGTGTTCATAATGCTACGCGGCACAACATTCAAGGATTCTTCGGTTCGATCCGAGTGATGTTGGATTAATGTGTTTAGTAAAGAAACACAAAATCGGATTTTAGATTTTATAATCCAGTCTTGGGTTTTCTTTAAAAAATGCATCTTTAGTGTAATATTCATGTCATTTAAATTGTGTTTAAACCGAAACCATCCCAGTGAGTTTTATTTAAAGTCTGTAAATATTAATTATTTACAATTGAACACTCATACCATACATGATTCTTAATTGAAGACCACGCAGTTTAGGCCAGAATCAATCGCCTGGAAATGTCTGCTGGTATTAAAGCGGCGATCTATGTGTATGAAATCGACTTCAGTCGTGACAAGACGTTCGTAAATTTCGAATAGGTGTGTGCCTCGAGGGGTCTTAAATCAAAGGCTCCCTGAGCCAGCTCATGGATGAAAAGCCCAATCCCAAGTTTACTTTTGCCTCTGTGGCAACACGAGTCTTTATTTGTGCAAAACTATTGGTATGAAAATATATTTCTCAAACTCATTAATTATTCATGCAGCTCTTACCCAACCAGAGCATCATATTCTGGTCAGGTGGATGGGTTTAGAAACCCAATGAAAACCGAGTTGAAAACACGGCCGTGCTTGAAAGCCGTGTTTCAAATTATTTGAAACACGGATGCAAATTTTCTGTATCTGCATATTGATAAGGCAACAAAAATACGTGCCGATAAACAACTCTATTTAATCACACATTTTACGAAACAAACTTTAAACCTAAATTATTTACTGCAAACGTTGAATGTAACGGTACAGTTATTAAACAACCCAAAACAGAAAAGGCCATTGAAACTCTCGCTCAATGATGGCGACCTCGTGTTTTGGCCACTTTCAACCTTGCTGTACACTTCCGACCTCTGGCATTGACGTTAGAAATCTTATGAAACTAAATGCACACGTTACCTCGGAATAGCGCTGGCCACACACTTTTCCTCTTCTCCGCAAGTTTTAGGGGTTGTAAATCTACACTCTGCCATTTTCTTTGCAAAACAACGTGTTCGCTCAGAACTGACAAACAGCTTCGTAACCACGTGACATCAGTTGATGAATATTCAAAACCGTCACAGCGCAGCAATTAGGTGATAGGATCATGCACATCATGCACATTTTTTTTCAAGATCATGCACATTTCACGTAGCAAATACAATATTTCAATTCAAAAAACGTATTGAAATGATAATTAAAACTAATTTTCTTTATTGGAGAAGTAATTTCAAAAACTCGTGCTTCGGGTTTCATCAGGTTTCCAAACACTCGAAAACAATAAAACCACTCGACCTTTGGCCTCGTGGTTTCAAATGTTTTCTCACGTTTGGAAACCTTATAACACCCTCGCACTCGTTTTTGAAATAGTACGTCACCTGTACGTTCATTCGCATGAACATCAAGTGATTTTCATGTAAAATGTTCTGCACAAGCACTCGTTCTGCAAACGGCAACTCAGATGTGGAAGTAAGTCTGCATATGTGCAAGCAGTTCATCAGGCCAGCGATCATTCCAGTTTCTGCAGCATGAAGCGACTAGGAGTATTTCTACCCCCCCCCCCCCCCTGGATGGGATTCCAGTCCATCGCAGGGTTATCCCCAAACATTAAATTTGCCAGTACCTATTTATACACCTGAGAGGATCAGAGGATACTGGAGGTATTGTGAGAGTTTGATGTCTTGCCCAAGAACACAATACAATGTTCCCAGACAGGGCTCGAACCTAGACTGCTTGAAATAGGAACGAAATACAAAAATCAAATAACAGGTTGTTTACAGAATATTCTTATAACTTTTAAAATGGATAATTATTGGAACTGGGACATCGTTTTTAATTAACTTGCACATGATGTAGTGTCAAAGAATAGCAACGGTCTGTCTTAAAATGAAATCATTAAATTACTCTAGTCCCAGAGGTTTTTCTTTAGTTTTCACCGCATGAGAGAGCTACGAGAGAGCTGCAAAGCGGCGAGAAAGAAAAACCTCTGGTTACTTTGGACTTGATCTTACTTTCATGGAGACGCCAGCTGGCAAACGCGTCAATTCGATATTTGAAAAAAAAAAAGGACAATGGAAGATTAGCAATCACGTGCTTATCAGCCGCTAATGTTTCCACTCGGGTGGTGAAGAGTGGTATCTTTTGACCTACTTGGCCGGGGTCAATGTGCGTGTTTGCGAGATTGTTTTCATCCGCAACGATTGTGAAGGTTCTCCTGTTAAACATATTACGAAGCAAGAATCTCCACTTTTTATTTTGTAAGAAGGCCTCGGGACTTCCGAATAGAAAGGCATAAGCTTCTTTGAACAGATGGTGCTCGTCGACGTCTTCGTTGAAATGCCACGGTTTTGCAGTTCGCGAATATGAGAGTCGACCACCAGAAACTTCAGAGAACACAACCAAAATTATGACACGGTTAGGGTATGAATAGCCTGTCAGGCACAGGTATTTGCCAACATCAGGGATCAACCGAATTATAATAAATTGACTTTCTATGTCCGGTTAGCAGAATGGCGAGCACATCTTTGCGATTTATGACTGCGAGCAAGGCTTTGATATTCGTTGACACTGTCAATCTCTGGAAAACGCTCCTCGAGTACAAATATAAAATTACTTCGAATTCACTGTCAGAAACAAAATCAATGTAGAACACAGACGAATCTTGAACGTTTATATAAGCTGAGAACTGCAGTACTTTGCAAGCAAATTCTTTCCCTAGTTGAGATGGTTAGGCCAAACTTTACACACAAGAAGTGCAGTAACAAATATCCCCACCGTCCCTCGGTATTGCCAATCAAACGGACCAATTGTATTTATTTGCGTGTTTGTAAAAATATCAACCAATCCGAGCTCGAGGGTCAGATCCTGACCCTGGCGTCTGCATGAAAGTGAGATTCAAGTCCAAGGTAACCAGAGGTTTTTCTTTCTCGCCGCTTCGCGTCCTGGCTCTCTCGCAGCTCTCTCATGAGGTGAAAAATCAAGAAAAACCTCTGGGACCAGGGTATCATTAAATGAGAGTTCGCCATATTCACCAGTCAGGTCAAAAATTGACACCTACGCACTGAAGTTGGTTACAATAAATGTATAATATCAGGGAGTAGGCAGTGCAGGTCAAGGTAAATTGGTTATGGTACGTGTTCATTTAACATCAAGCAAAATTATAATACCTGATTTTAACATTTAGTTTAGACTATCAACTTGAGAATGTCAAGACTGCCAAAAGTATTTTGCCCGAATTTCACTTGAGTAAGACATGGATAACTGGCAAAATCTTGTTTACTTTAGCTATGTCAAATATATTAAACAATTTGATTTTAGCTTACTGGAAAATCTATAGAAAGAAAAGTATTTCCTTCATTAATATAAGAATTTTAGGCAGTCTTGTTTCAATATTGAACCCAAAGTTTTTATTTCCAATTTATAAGTTTTTTTTACTATGTAACTATGTCCATGGGGAGGGGGAGGGGAAGTAAACAAACTTTTATACAAGGAGGCTGCCCCAAGGTCAGAACCCTATCAACTTTGCAGAGTGTTGTTGACAGGAAAGGCTTTTCTTTCATATGTAGCTCCTAGCTTGAAACCCCGAGGGGGGGGGGGGTACTTAACAAACTTTAATACCGGGAGGCTCCGCCCCGAGGTCCAACCCCTTACCTGTTATACAACTCTTTTTGAAAAAAGTTACCCCTTTCACATACCTACTTTAGGAAGTCTTGTTCTCATTTTCATGTAGTGCTTAATAAATAAACTGATACAGCCGTAAAGGGTGTCTAGTCGAAATTTTATAATTAAAGGCTCTTTAAATACCTAAATGACCGATTTCCCTACCCTTTTATATACCTCGACTTGTGAAATCCCTACCCTTTTATACACCTAAACCCTGAAAAAGGTACCCCTTTCGGGCGGAGCCTCCCCGTATATTAATAGGGACTTTGATAGTGAAGATCACTTCCGGTGACGACATGTCGCGCTTTCCACTACGGCTTTCCCGCCGTAGCCTTGCTTTCTACTGCGGGAAAGTGCCTGGTTTCACGTACTCTTCACTACTTGAGTATAAGCCTGCTGTTTACTTCTCATTTTAACGCTATTTTCACTGTTTGAACAGCCTAGTTCAAAGATAAAGTACTCAATCATAAAAATCCGTTCGAAGATAACTCTTTCTTTGCCATTTGTACAGAAAATTTGAACGATTTTAACACCTATACTTAAGCGACAGTCATATTTTATTGACCGGCCCGAATAGCCGCGTATAAGAAAGCTTTGTATCTACTAAGCTGACCTGTTCAAAATGTATTTTATTAGAATTGAAAGTTGTGTATTTTTGGACTTATCACATTGTACGAACACACTACACGTGCTGAAATCGAGCTTTTTATCAGTGTTAAGCTTATTTTGTTTCGTGGTTGGAATTACAACGGTTCTAAAAGCAGCTGAGAGGCAAATCTAAGTTTTGCGAGATGTAAGATCGACACAAGAGAAGGAAATCATTGTCACTGATCAAGCCTTTGTCGTATGAAAGTAGAATAAAGTCGAACGTATCTATTTTTGTAAAGACACGTAGATGCTGAACATCCCGTTGCCGTACAGCGATATCTTAATCTGTTTGAGGTTTGTGGAGGGTACGGCGTTGTCAGCCTAGTCCCTCACGGCCGAAGTAGCTGTAGTAGCAGCCCGCTGTAGTGTATCTTAAAGCCCCTATTACAGGGAGTAACGGGCTTGAAACCCAGTAGTAATATTCAAAAGACTCTCAAAAGGATTGCAAATATATACGTCGCTTCAAATAGATTTTCGCAATGATTACAGAACATACTTATGTTGACAGGTATCAAGCATTCTCTTCTCCATGATTATTTCAAGTTTTGATTTCAATTTGTCTAAATCTCTAATTTCTAGAAGTATAAAAACCGTCTACATCACTACCCACCATGCGTCCGGCTTATGTTTAACACAATTGGACAGCATATCTCTCTCTCAGAAAGTAGATCTACACAGTCTCTTAGACTTAATTTGTCTATCCATGATCAGTAAAATATTTAGCAGTATATTTACTCGATCGCACATGTGGGTAGACTTGCATACCATCTGTGAAGGAATATTCCCTCGATCGAACTGCATGGAATACAAAAGAAATAAAGCTTGAACGATAACAAAACTAAAAGATACGGCAATTCGAATTTCTTACTTGAAGTATTTTAAAATAAGCTTACAAATTTCGAACTTCCTTCGGATACTAACACCGGCATAATTTCAATGTAAAATAAAACCTTGACGAAGCAATAAAACCGAAATTTAACAAGGACTTAAGCTTACCTTGGACTCCACAAGGAGAGAAAGCGAGTGGAAACCATCAAATTATCTTGCCAAGGGAAAAAGGTACATGTACGAGCTTTTGGAAGGGCCTTCGAAGACGCCGCCTCCATTTTTTTTGTGCTTTTTAGGGCAGAGTGCACTATTGGGATGGTTTGTGGGTTGACACCGCTAAAGCACTATGACAATAAGGCACCATGACAATAAGGCACCATGACAATAAGGTGTAAACTTTAATGTTTGTTTAATTAATTCCAATTAATTAATTAGCGTTGTTTTGAGGGAATGGGGTAGGTACCTTTGATTGCTACGTAAAACTTGCTACACTTACATTACTGTTTTGATAACAACACAAAACCATATATGGTTCCGACATTCTCTTGTTATCCTAGTGGTACTATTCTCGAACAAAAGCAATTTGCTCGAAGCACATGCGCAGATTGATTAGCGTTAGTGTTAACTATATGTTAGGTAAACGATACATTTCATACACAATTATACACGACATTAAGTGTTTTTCCTTGTGGTACGTAGAACACAACATGTAAGGCGCATGCGCTCTAGCATTGTCAGCATGATATAGTCCGGGCGATAGCAGTGCCATGGGGTTAGGGTTTGGGGGTGAAATTCATTTAAAAATCACTCACTCACTTGTTAGCCTTAAACAAGTTCTCCCATATCTCCCCTCACCGAGTTTGTCTCATTGTTCAAGTTCATGTCATTGTCTCAGTGTACGTATTTTTTTTTTGGGGGGGGGGGGGTACAAAAGGCAAGAATATGTCTAACTACTTAGACAGATTCAAATTGCCGTCCTGTCCCTTCGAAGCGTGATAAACGATTCGTGCTTGAAGATCCTTTACGTTAGTGTTTACATGCGTGATCGCACATGTGGGTAGACTTCACCCACGACCACGAAAATTTCGAAATGTGCGGTGTTTTGAATTCAAATAACGGATTATGAGCTACTATGGGGGCTCTCGAGACTGTTGAAAACAGAGCTGTAGTTGGATGGAGGTTTAGGATGAAAGCAGTATGTTAAAATGAACGCTTTTATATCATCTGGTACAAATGGTAATGTAATGTAATGTAATGTAAATCTTTATTTATACACGGAGAATCATCAGTTAAGTTAATAATTAAAAATTAAAACTTGTACAACTGCTTTACATGATTGCCGTGTGGGAATCCGATATCTCAGATACTTTCTTAATACCCCGTTTAAACTTCCCAATAGAACAAACGCTTTTTAAATCTTGGGGCAAGTTGTTCCATAAACAGGCCCCGCTGTAGCAAAAACTTCGTTTTAAGTAATTAGTATTTGGCTTGGGCAGCGAAAGCTTTCCTTCAAGATTTCTTAGGTTATAATCTTTAACGTGGCGTTCAGTGAAGAGACATTGAACATAGTCTGTGTTACGACGAATAGACAGCTTCTCCCACATAAGCATCGCGAGAAGGAGGTTGGAGCTCGTATCAAAAGGTGATTGAGTAATTACTCTGGCCTCGCGATTTGGTAATTTTTGTAATTTATCACTCAAACAGCCACTCATGCCATCCCAAACCGGGCTGCAGTAATCAAAATGTGGTAATATTAAAGCATTATAAATTTGAACTGCAACATCCGTCGGAATAAAAGGTCGTACACGTTTCAATGCACCAATGGCTGAAGAGACTTTCTTGCTTATCTCGCCAACGTGTTTAGACCAAGAGAGTTGTGCATCAATGGTAACACCCAGAGATTTCGTATGGTCAACTCCCTTGATCGTCCTGTCATCGATACTTATATTAATCTCCTCACATTGGGTATTCAATCTCTTCCTAGATCCGATTATCATTAGCTCAGTTTTGGCCACATTTAAATTTCACAGCTAGTTTAAGATCGGCTACCGTTTTTGCAGAGGTTATACTGGTGTCATCAGGAAACATTCTTGGCTCAGCAACCCGCAGGCAGTTAGGGAGATCGTTAATGTACATCAAAAAGCAAGGGACCCAGGATGCTACCCTGCGGTACGCCACAAGTAACAGTGCTGGCAGTTGACAGATTGCCATTTACATTACACCTTTGGGTCCGATTACTTAGGTATGACTGAAACCACTTAGCAGTTGCCTAGTCAGCACCAAAGTAAGACAGCTTACGCAAAATAATTTCGTGATCAATTGTGTCGAAAGCTTTTTTAAGGTCAATGAAGACTACTCCGTTCAGGAAAGTGTTGTCGATGTTAACAGACCAGCTATTTGTCGCCTCAAGCAAGGCCGTTAGGGTGCTATGCCAAGAGCGGAAATTGGACGATAATTGTTGAGGTCCGATTTTTCAGCCTTTTTAAACGCCGGAGTTACCCTGGCCATTTTCCATTTTGTTGTATAAATCCCAGTGATAATTGACTTTGTAAATATGGCGGTCAGCGATGGAGTAACAATACTATCAGCCATTTTCAACAACTTACTTGGGATCATGTCAAGGCCAGTGGCTTTCTTTTCATCAATATTCCTCAATAGGTTAAAACCAATGTCGAGACTAGGAGTTTTTAGTTGAAATGCTTTGTCAGTGTGTGAAAGGTAAAACTCGGGATTTACCTCTGCAGCAGGAACCTCTTGGGCTAGCAATTGGCCAATATTTGTGAAGTGATCATTAAAAGCTTCCGTCATGTCGCAAGGACTGCTTATTGTTCTGTTGTCAACTTGGATTTCTAAGATATTCGCCGACTTACTAGTGTTACGTGAGGTTAACTCGTTAATGAGGTTCCATGTTTTGCGCGGATTCCCTCTGCTAACTTTCAAGTTATCAGAAAAGTAGTGCTTCTTTGCTTGTTTAATTACATTATGTGCTTGGTTTCTAGCACATTTAAATTGCTCCCACATGTCATGATCATTCGATGAAATTGCTTTCTTTTTAATTAAATCCCTTCTATGCAATTTATTCAATAACCCTTTAGTAATCCACGGAGCCCGCTTTTTACTAATTCTTTTTAGTTTGCATGGTGCGTGTTTGTCCATGCAACTAACAAACATTTGTTTCCATTCATGCCACATGTCATTTGGATCATGACACAGATCAACATTCGACCATGGCATTTGTTCAAGATCGTTTAAGAACTTGTTCTTTTGTAAGTGTTTAAATTGCCTCATTTCAATCGTTCGTGGGCAAAAACGGTCATGATGGACTTTGCGCGATAAATACAAGAGAGTGATCAATGATCCCAAGGTGAATGACACCTGAATTTGAGACTTTCTCTGGGGAGTTGGTGATACATAAATCAATAAGTGTCTTAGAGACAAGAGTGACGCGTGTTGGTTCAGAGATTAACTGACTAAGACCATAAATGTCAAAAATGTTTGTTAGATGAGAGGAAATATCAGCAGAAGTCTCTGGCAATAAATTGCAGTTAACATCTCCAAGTATATATAGTTCCTTACTTTCAGCGTCAATTTTGCCAATTACATTTTCGAATTCATTGAAACGTTCAGGCGGAGAGTTTGGAGGTCGATACCAGGTGCCGACCAGGAATACTGAACTTCGTGGCTTACTAATTTCGACAATAAGGCACTCGAGGTCATCATTAATCAAATCATCACGTATTCGATAGTGAGGGTTTGAGCGCAAATAGATACAAACACCGCCCCCTTTCCTTCCATTTACTCTACGGTCATTTCTAACTATTTCGAAACGTGATATGTAAACATCGCTGTCATGAACGGTTGACAGAATATCAATTTTGGAATCATGCATGAAAACTCTAAGTTCGTCAATATGGGAGAGCAAACTGTTAATATTAAGGGAGGCGATGACCAAACCTTGGCCAAAAATACTAGAACAGTTGAACTTACCCCAGTTTTCGCGTGGACGGTCATCAGTCGAATCGGATTCCCAGGCGGCAATGTCTTAATCTAAGCGTAAATAATTTATGAAATTCTGTGCAAGACGAGAGGTTCCAGACTTGTTCAAATGAAGGCCGCTACGATTTTGGAAGTTTCGTCAGATCTACATACAAGACTTGATATCGCAATCTTTGCTGGAGATTCACAGCTAACCATCGTGGCCAGGTCGATTATTTCATCAGCACAAGCACGAGGGGTGTCGCAGGATCTTGGGCTGTTAGTCCCCACATGAAGTATGATCTGGTCTGGATTCTTTCGTGGGAGTAGCTTTATAAAATCATGCATGTCTTCCGTTGTGCATCCCGGGAAAGAGGATACCTTAACTCTCGAATTTCTAGACATTTTATAGCCTTGGAGGTGCTTGAGAACAGAATCCCCGTTTATCATAACTTTCTTTTGACGATTAGGTCGCGTTTGGTCGCGCTTTGTTGTCGACTCGGTTGACACAGATTGATTAGTCCTTTGTGTTGTAACATCGATAGGCCGGCACTATCCAATTGAGTAGTAGTCAGTTTTGTCCATAACAACAGTCGCACGTCCTTTGTCGGCTGGTAGTATAACAATGTTGTTGTCGTTATACTACCAGCCGACAAAGGACGTGTGACTGTTGTTATGGACAAAACTGACTACTACTCAATTGGCGTTACATTGTACTGAGACCGCTATACAAAAATCCACAGTTAAACTACCGTTACCGACAGAAGACATTATGGACTTACTGAACCTTTGCCTTACATCGACTTACTTTCAGTACAACGGTAAACACTACAAACAGTTGCATGGAACAGCTATGGGGTCGCCTGTTTCTGTTGTTGTCGCAGAAATTGTGATGCAACACGTAGAGGAACGCGAAACCGACAAACTGACTTCTAATAGACTGATTTTGACTTACAATAGACGGACTCTAGCAGACCAATTTGACTAACAAAAGACGGATCGAAACCGACCAATGACTGATGACTAACTTTACATGAGTCTTCCAGCCAATACCATCATGGCTTAACTGACCAATCACTATCAACGGACCAGACTTATAACATCATCGACTGACAAACACTATTCACTTGACTCTGAAGATGACTTCCGCTCAGGTTGTCGAAACGTCAGTCACCAACAACAGTTCTTTTCAGGGCTACCACTTTTACATCTGGCATGTGTCTTTCGGCCATTGTGCCTTATTATATGAATATTTACTGGATGTACTGTAGAATGACAAAGCAAATAAATAATTTTTGGAAACATTAACATACCAGTTTCAAAATCTTTCTCCAACAATAACAGCCCCTTTTTAAAAAAATAAATAATAGTGTTTCACATTCTCTACTACAACAGCAGTCTCTTGTGCAAAAAATAGAACTATTTGTTTACCACACATAATGGTATCAATTGAAATAATCATTAACAAACAAACATACGAAAAAAATCCATTTTCCAGGAAAAACCCCTATTTGCAAAGATCAGCGGATTGACTATTTCTGTTAGTTAACAGTGATTTCGAAAAAAATGTCAATTCCCTTTCTGAACAATCTTTTCCTCAACAGTAACTCTCTTTTCCTTCTTACAAATATAACAATCATGCCGGCACATGTTGCCTACGATCAAAGGTATAAACTTTGCAAAAAAGAAAAAACCAGATCGCAGGTTACTTAAGGGTGCAAACAATTCATACTATGAGGTTGCTCTAAGGAGCCTTTGATTAGTGCAAAGAACGCTTTTGTGACAGCGTATCATTTGGAATCATTCCTAGCTCGGTTCAAAAATGTCGTGTGCTGTTTTCAAACTATTTCGTATTTGCTAAGCTCTCAACAGGGAAACGAACGGATCTCCCAAGCCGCTTGTTTATTTCCTCCCCTATGAAAGAGAACAAGAAGTTCACAAATGTCTTCACCCGAGCCATTTCCGAGTTAGCGGCATTAAAATTAGTGATGTCGTGATAAATATTGCTGCAGACACTGTGGCACTTGCGGAAACCACAAATAAATTTAGTCAGTCTTTGAGGAGACTCATTCACCGATGTGGACATAATATCGGTCAAGCTGAAACGCTTCTCGGTTGTATTAATCGATATCATTGTGTATTTTGAACTGTTTTACTGTTAACACTAGCGGTGGCAACAGAATAAGAACGTGCTATTCCGAGACACGACGTGACTATTTGATAATTAAATTAGTAATTGTTTATTGATGATATGACAATGTTTTGCCTCTTGAATGAAACAAAATTAAATCATCCCTCTTCCATTTTTTTCAGAAGTTAGTAACATTATTATATTTTTCTCTAGCAAGAAAAAAGCGAGCATATCTTCCCATGTATGTTTTTGAGAAAACAAGGGTATGATGTTACAAACTTTGCGAGGAAAAACAAAAGTATCAAGTTACAAATTTTGGCGTTGAAAAATGCAATTATCACGTTTGCTAGTTCAACGTATTAATGGCTGCGGCCGCACTAGGAGAGTTATCTGGGTTTATTTTTCAGAAACCTGGTTAAAAATTCTAAATAACTTAACTCGGTTAAAGGTTGGTTATAATAAAATAACGGGGTTACATTTTATGAGCGGCCGCGCTGAAATGGGTTATGAAGTGGGTTAACTCAATTGACGTCATGCGATAAACCGACAAGTTGTTATATTCTCGATTCTTTTTCTTTGTTTTCGTTTCCTTTCTCGCATTAAGCAAATTGTGCCATTTGTCTCTGCACTGAGTTCCTGTCTTCAATGAGGAAGATGCATTTATTTCGTCGCTAGCTCTGTTAACTTCATCTGCTATTTGTAGCCATTTTTGCGAACATACCGCTCCCTTTTAATCCGCTTTTATGCTCCCCACAGAGGTTGAGTAAAATTTCCTCTTCTGCAGTGCTCCAAATGTTTCTCTTTCTCTTGGTCCTGGCGGCGAATGAGGTAAATAGTATGTGGCGTCTGCAGCGACTGGCAAATTCAAAACAAGACGAGACGAAACGAATTCTAGGCGTGTCGCGACAAACTAGTGGGTGGGACTACTTTACAGGTCGTCTTCAAGGGTAAACAAGTAAACCACGGAAAACCAAAGATGGCGGTTATCGGCGATTTATTGCGTCAAATAAACGATCGTAAACTGAAATGACAATATGGAACGAATTTCTATCAATTTCGCGGTAAAGGTTACGTAACGAAGAGTCAAAACTTATACGAGACAAATCAACGATTGGAATCGATATCATAACGAAATTAAAATGGCCAGCGTAAACACTACGCTAAGATACTAAATAAGGTTTGATACAGAATTACGCAGCAAAAGGAACTGATTAACAGCTCAAAGACCTCAAACCTAGAAGGTGGGCGTTCACTATCATAATGTTAAGAACATTTCCTAATCTAAACGATAATAAAATAATTAACGCTGTACAAATGCTCGTTTGCATTCTTTCGCCCACAGCTATAAAATCGTAATCTAATCAAAAACAACAATATACTCACATATCGGTCCCGCTTGAGCCAAGGGTTAAGAAATCAGAAAAAACAGCAAAAGCACAAGGTTGACAAGGCCACTCCAGATGGAAAGAAAACTACTTTAAAGGGACGCTAACTAGCTTTTATATGCGCGTGGTGACGCTTAAAGATCCGATTACAGAACCAATAAAAAGGGAGATAAACATGTAACTACATTGGTAACTAAGATATAAAGACAATTATTAACTAATCAAAATTGACCTTTGTCCAGTGTCCTTAACATAGTATAACGTTTCCTGCTCGGACCATGTTTCAGGTCTCAAAGTTCCTTGCCAAATCGACTGATTTGGGAACGGTGACGCGTATTGGGAAGGACACCAGTAACCCGGCTGAGCAATATAACTGTTGCTAGAATTGTTACAAAATGTTGTCGCCACACGCCATATTCAGAAACTTATGCAGGTGTTTTTGCTGCGCCGGACTACATTTCACACGCAGACCGTGATCATTGACACATTTTGCGCAAAAGCCAATGCACGGCGCTGATCAGACTTCTGATAACAAACCACTAACCTGGGTTGAAGCGCGCAAAAAGGTGGTTTAAAATAAACCTAACCCGGTTAAAAAATCCATTGTTCTTCAGTTAATCTCCATGGTAACCGTTAACCCGGTCAAAGTTCCATGAACAGCCGAAATTGGCGGCCGCATCACGATTTTTATGTAACCCGGTTAACTTTAATTGATTAATTAAAATTAACCCGGTTAATTTTCATAGTGCGGCCGCGGCCAATGAATTTAAAATGAACGAAATTCAACGTAAAACACCACGGTAAAATTTTAAACCGTCTTGACAAACAGTAATTGTAACTTATTTTTGAGCCTTCAACAATAACGAACTATATCAAGTTACATACTTGCAGCAGATGACTCAAAACGTACTGACAACCCTGAATAACACTCTGCACTATCTGAGATTGTCTCACTAATTTCAATAGCTTCCCGAATTTTTTTGATATCGAGACTAATTTTCCTCGAAAATACAATGTGTTAGTGTTGTGTCGCCAAAGTTTCATCGGTGGCAACAAGCTAGTAAAAATGGCAACCACGTATTGAAAATTGCCCTCATAAGAAATGGTTTCCGACGGGGAAAACGACTGGTAGTTTCAGGTAGTTTACACACAATTTATCGCGGGTGCTTCAAGTCTTTCTTCGTTTTCACACTATGATTTCGTTAGTCTTGTTTAGAAGGGGAGAGTCTGTTATTATGTAATAGCTGAATCATTTAAGCAGATTTGTGAAATAATTTTTTTTTTGGCTTGAGAAGGTTGGAATTTGACTGAAGTGCAGGTTTGATAGGGGGAACATGTGTGAGGGATGGAAAGGCAACCCTTCCCTCTCACTACCACCATGCTTACCCTACAGATAGTTAAAGTATTTCCAAGATAATGTTTATATTTGAACAATTCATTGATTTCTTTATTAACTCACAACAAAATCATTCCCTCAAATGCGTGAGGTGTAAATGTTAAATTTAAGGACTTGTTCAAATGAAGTAAATGTTGTGCTAAATGCATGATTTGTTTGAATTACTGATCACAGATGCTGTCTATATTCTTTCTCAATCTCATCTGTCTTCTTTGAATATTTGATGGGGTTTGATTACAACTTGTAAGCAGTGAGACTACCACAGCTACTAGATCTAGCAATGTCACATGCCCCAAATGAAAAGGCACATTTACAGGGCCTTCAGAAATGTTAGGGTTTATAAGCAGTGCATGTATTCACAACAGTGTGAATCAGAAGCATAACTTCTGTGTGAATGCATCACACTGAATTGTTTGAGAAGTCAAACATAATAAAGAAAGAGGAAAGAGGATCTTTAGAAAATCATGTGACCAACGTCTCCCTTGGGATGCAGCACTACCAGAGAAACTGGACAAACAGTGCGACAACTTCAGGAAAAACCTGCCTGATGAGGTCAAAATTCCCCGCAGTCTAGCTCCGGCCAAAGAACCAGTCCGGGGCATTGACCTACATGTATTCAGTAATACAAGCGGAACCGGGACAGCAGCGGCTGTATATGCAGTAGTTCAGCAAGACTCCAGCACCAACTAGGGCCTAGTTATAGCCAAAGCTCGTTTAGCAAAGGAGGGACTCACAGTACCGAGATTAGAACTCGTGTCTATCCATATGGCAGCCAATCTTGTCGATAATGTGAGAAATGCATTGGAGGGATGTGCGGTGATGTCAGTGTATGGGTGGACAGACAGTATGGTGGCACTTAGCTGGATGGCTAGTAAAGGAAACTACAAACAGTTTGTAGCTAATTGAGTGAAGCAGATCAAGGCCAAAAATTACATTCAGTAGGGCCATGTGAGCTCAGCTCAAAATCCAGTAGATCTGGGAAGCAGGGGGAACCAATCCAAGGAACTACCTGAACTATGGCTGAAGGGACCAAACCGGAAATGTGGCCAGCATCAGTGCAAATTGGGCCCAGTAAAGAAACAGAAGCAGAGGCAAAGCTAGTGAAGGAGGTCGTTTCAGTAGCTATAGAAACAGAGGACAGCCTTCACCAAGTCCAACTGAAACATGGATTCTGGAAGACCATTCGTATCACATCATGGGTAGCAAGGTTTCTTCACAACTGTAAGTCAAGCAAAGCTAAGCGCCAGTTTGGACCCCTCACCACGGCTGAGACAGACAAGCAAGTCAAGTGCTGGGTGAAGAGAACACAACGCAGCAAGCTTCGCATAGATCAGTTTCAGGAGGACCAACTGAGACTTCTGCACAACAATGGAGAAGGATTGTACGAATGCCGGGGCAGACTTCAAGGGCTACCCTACCTATCTACCGCCTGATGACCTTTTAACAATGAAAATGGTTCACGATGCGCACGTTCTAAGCCTTCAATGGGGAGTGGGTCTCACCATGACGTTAATACGCCAAGAGTACTGGGTTCCACGTCTTAGGTGGCTTACTAAGAAAGTCATCAGAGGTTGCTATGGCTGTAAAAAATTCCAAGTTGCCGCGTTCGCAAACCCGCCAACAGCTAGCTTACCAACTGACGGAACAAAAGGATCAGCCCCATTTGAGGTGTTGGGCGTGGATTTTGCTGGCCCAATCCATACAAGCTTTCACTAAAGAAGAAGGGAAAGGCATATATCCTGCTGTTCGCATGTAATCTAACCCGAGCCATTCATCTTGGGCTACTACCAAATCAAACAAACTGAAGAAGTCATTAGAAGCCTTAAGCGCCAAGGAGGGGAAGACCCAGAAAAATCTACTCAGACAATGGAAGCAGTTTTACAGCAGCAGCAAAGTGGTTGAGTAAGGTGATGAAATCGGAACAACTTCAGAACCAACTCGCCCACCAGGGTATAAAGTTGCAGTTCAACCTTAGCTGTGCACCCTGGTGACAGTTTGAGAGGCTCGTGGGCCTCGTTTAACGAGCTTTGTATAAAGGCGTTGGTCGTGCTAACCTCTCTTGGAATGTGCTTGAAGAAGTACTGCTTGATGTAGAAGTCACACTAAATAATCGGCCACTGTGTTACGTGGAAGATGATGTGCAATTGCCTGTACTGACCCCTAGCACGATGATGTTCGGTCAGCCAAAGTTAATTCCTGAAGAAGACCTAGACGAAGAAGATGCAGATTTGAGGGAGAGAGCAAGATACCTCCGTCGTTGTAAAGATGTTCTATGGAGCCGTTGGACCGGGGAGTATTTGAAGTCCTTGAGGGAGAGGCACAACCTGAAACACAGAACTAAGAAGATGTCAGTTCAGCCGGGAGATGTAGTGCTCATTCAGGGCTCCGAGCGGAATAGAGGCAAATGGAACATTGGGATAGTCGTCAAGCTAATTAAAGGAAGAGATGGAGTGGTCCGTGCTATCAGGCTGAGGGCCGGGAGGTCGTACCTTGAGCGTGCTATCTAGCATCTCTATCCGATGGAGCTCTCCTGTGATCAACTGTGAGAAGAGCACGAAGAAGGGGGGAAAACATCGTCCCACAAGAAGAGCGGCAATTGCAGCTACAGACAAAATTCGCCGCATTGCTTAAGTGGAAGCAAATGACATTGAACATTGAACACCTACCTAAAAGTTACAGTATTTGACCTAAGTCCTTATATCAAATAGGGGAGAGTGTTAAGATTATGTTGAAATTAGTCAGGCGTCCCTGGCCCACATGGCCCATGGGGGCTGGGCACTGTTAAGAAAAAACATTGTGGGATGAGAAAAAGAGAAGCACATGGCGAGTTTTGTAAAACTACTGTGAGTTTTAGTTTATTAAATTGTGAGTAATATTGTCGAAAGAAGCAGTTCCGACAAAGTCGCGTCTCTTACTGTGTCAAAGCAGTCCCCATTCGCTTATACCGTGGGATTATCCACACTAATTGTTGGATTTGCCATAGGTTTTAGGTACTTCCTTTTCTACTGTGTAACCAGGTGGAAAAAAGAAGAAAAAGTACACTGATGTTGTAAAAGACCTGCATGTATTTGAAACGGTTAAAACGAGGTTATTGCAGTGTCTTGGTGATGTTACAGGTGTCCTGTTTTCCATTGCCAATAAAATTTGCGTCGTAACTACTTGGGTAGTACTGAGTACTTGTCGTTATTTCAAACTTAAATCGCAAAGCCTTGCACATTGGTTAAGAAATTTATTTTACTAGCGCAACAACATGCGTCGATGAACTATCTTAAGTCTATTAGAACAATACACTTGCACAATTTCCTGTGTGTACAATGTATTGTTACTAATTACTCTACAAGATAAGGGGAATCCCCTACAGTTGACAATACTTACTCGGATTTGAATTAATTGAATAAATTATAATATACGAAGTTGAAAAGTCCGTAATCTTGAAATTTAGCCAAAAGAGCTCTTGACCAGTTTCTGACGTATACGTAACATTCGCTTCTGATTGACTCGGAATAAATGTAATATGAAGTTTGGCTGAAGATGTCGGTACATTAAATTGTCACTATCGAAACAGATATAATTAATAACAAGTACAATACCCATCGATTGCAAACGTAGTACACAGAAAATCTCAAAAGAGCTTTTTTATTCTGTACAAGACTATAAAAAAGGTCCAAAAATTTCCCTTACAATTTCATCCAATCTCTTTACAAAGGATCCGAGCACATGAAACGTTACAATTAAAACAATAATGAGAGAAAAAAATTTCCATACCTGTCGGATTATTATTTATTAAATAAATCATAAGGTTGTAGCCGTAAAAAAAGGGCCCGTGACATTCGCTGACCGAATAATTAATTATCTCGGTAAGGATGCCAATATCTTAAATTGCTACTATCAATGCAATAAAGAACGGCAACAAGTGTAAGATCTTTTCGTTGCTAAGTTAATGCTCACGGCTCAAGGGTGCTTTTTCTTACGAGTCTATATTTCGAAAGAAACCGCTAGTGACATTCTCCCAGAGTTATTTGTCCCTTTCAGTGTATCAAACTGACGGCATTAAAAGGGAGAAACGTGGAAAGAAAGTTACAGATACCTTTGCAGTAAACTTAGCGCACAGAAACTCTCAGACCGTTTTCCTGCAGGATTGAAGCCATTAAAATAACATTCAGTCCAAACAAATTTGCTTAAGAGAATTAGCCTTTTCCCTTAATATCAGACAGAGTATATTTTAAAATCTGTCACTATTCGTGAATTAGAATGCTACACCAAGTTTAGGACCCTTCTGTCACGAGCTTAGCGCACAGAAGCTTCAGAACCAATTTTTTCCCCTCATTTTTTTGCAATAATGAGGCCGTGAAAAAGTTCCTTGAAATGCCCTCGCAATCATTAGCTCTTTAAATTAAGATTAGAGTACACTAATTGATTACTATTAGTACTAACTACTTAATAACCGAGAGTGAGGTCGCTACGGGTCAATCTCAAACTGAGGCCTTGCCGTTTGACCGAACGATAGCGAGGTCAATACGATAGACCGAGGTTTGAGATTTTCCCGTAACGACCGAACGGTCGAGGTTATTAAGTGGATGCTAGCAAGATGTAGAAGTCAACAGAGTAATAAGATATAATTTGTAGCGCGTGACGCGTGTCTACTATTTTCGCACCTTCTTCTATCGCGCATAATATACCTTTGAAAATAACAGTCAAGTCCATTCACTTACTTAGAACTAGTAGAAATCAAAGATTATGAGAGTGCGTTCGATGCCGTATAAACTTTTATACAGATACCTTAAATGATTTCCCTAGCTGACTTTCAAACTCTAAAACCCAACCTTTTTTTCATCAACAACCGGGGTTTTACAGAAAGATATTTCAGTGACAAAGTCCATGCCATTCTGATTGAAGAGGTCCCGGTACAAACTACGTTGCGTGACGGCCCCAGTTTCCGTAGACTCACAAGTTTAATAGAACTAAAATATGTGATGTATATATGAAATAATTCATATTTGAACTGCGGTTATAGATGCAAGTGAAGTATGATCCTCGCAGTAAATTTTCCAATTTAAGCAACTGGAAAGAAGAAGCCTGAAAAAAATCAGGGCTTCAACGGGATTCGAACCCATGACCTCTGCGACACCGGTGCGATGCTCTACCAACTGAGCTATGAAGCCACACCGCATTGGGAGCAAGGTCAAATTATTGAGTTCATATTTTCTCGTGCAGTGAAGTTATGTGATGTATATATGAAATAATTTGACCTTGCTCCCAATGTGTGGCTTCATAGCTCTGTTGGTAGAGCATCGCACCGGTATCGCGGAGGTCACGGGTTCGAATCCCGTTGAAGCCCTGATTTTTTTCAGGCTTCTTCTTTCCAGTTGCTTAAATTGGAAAATTTACTACGAGGATCATACTTCACTTAGAACTAAAATAGTTATACAGCCTTCAGATTTCGTGCTAAATATTGTCACATTAACTTGTAATGTTTAAGTGCAAAAGCTTATTTGTAAAAGTATATTTTTTACGAACATTATTCTAAGCAGGAAGCTCAAATATTTATTATTCAACAAATTGTAACACTATCCAAATATGGTCATGATGCTCTCGATATCTGTCATCCGTAGGTAACAGATATCCGGCGATATACGTAGCTTCGTACGTGAGAAGAAAAAGTGAAGTGAGAAAATGTCGACAGAGAGATTTAAAAATGTTACGCTGTTTTGTTATCAATTTGTTGAATAATAAAACAATTATCCTGCTCAATCTCGCGGAATTTCGTCTGATTTTAGCCGACTCGGCCTACGGCCTCGTCTGCTAAGTATCAGACGATATTCTGGGCGATTTCGCCGGATAATTGTTAATTAAAGTAGATATTTGCAATCGAGTCCTCGTTCATCGTAAACAAACTCCGTGCGACTGATTTGAGTACTTCCCCTTAGCCTGATTAACAAAGTACACAGTATTTACATTTCCGTTCCTTGGTTCAGGTTCACTCTTATGGATCTTGCCCTCAGAGTACTCTTCCACCGATTCCAAATAATATTCCACCGGATACGGCTGACCTTTTTTTGTCCCAATTAATTACATTACAGCTGTTTCCACGGTTAACATCCAAAAGCCTAGGCGATCGTGTTCGTGGACATATAAAATAAACAAGCTCTTCGTGAGCCCGAACGAACGTTTAAATAACATCATACTATTGAATATAATACTACTCAGCCTCAAAATTCCACGGCAAAAGTATCCAACGCTACCTCTGCGATCGAGAGCACATGGTAAGAAAGTCCAAAGTCTACATGGCCTACTCGCGTGCTCACATATTCGGCACATGTATTATCACATGTCTCAGTTACGGTACCAGTTTAATGGCCGTGACCATAGTTAAATAATAATAACAAGCACGCCGACACGTAAAAGAAAACGTGAGACAGACAAAGCACATGGTCGATTGCAATGACGTTATTTCCATATGAAAAATTTGCCCCTGAAGAATTTTTCGGGGCGCCAAATTTGTAACGATGAATACACGTCCAAAAATTCAAAGAATGTCGATTTCGACTGCATTATGAAAGCGTTCTTTGACTAACGCAATTATTTAAAGTAATGCGTTCTTGATGTAGATCAACTGATTATCTCCTGACACTTCAAACATGAGCGAATTTTATTGTTGCACTGAGTTAAAAGGTTGCAAAGACTCAAGACTCAAAGGTTGCAAAGAAAAGTGACCTTGTTCTTGAAGATTCAGTTGGATATTCAGGGTTCAGGGGTTCCGTACATACCATTCTCAGTATTTTCTTGCTTGAATGTCTCCCTGCATGGCCGCATCTGGTAAACAATAAGTCTTCCAAACCAGTGTGTTTGTTCACAACATGACTTCGAAAGGAATTGAGTTCTGCCAAAATTGTCAAAATTACCCTCTCAGAATTTTCTTTCAGATTAAGAATTGACCAAACAAGGAAACTTAAACATATCAAGGCAGAGAACATTTGCTCAGAAAAAATTCGCTCAGTATTCTCCTGCCTTCTGTCTCTATCGGCTGCGCCAACTGACTGCCGTTTTTCAGATTAGATGCAACAACGGATGCATGAATCGAT
>CM042756.1:18041547-18044047 GCA_022496165.2 Catalaphyllia jardinei
TTATTTTTCATTGTTTTGGTTTCCTTCAGCTTCTCTTCACTCACTGCCAAGGCAGTCGTTCTTCGTTTTAATGCGCAGTATACATAAATTTGCAAAGCAGTTCTTTCGAAAATGAAGTCAGAGTATTCTAGCCGATCTCTGTCCCAGTCGAATAAGTCAAATAGAAACCCGCTTTAGTAATACAACTGTTCTTGTTACCACTCGCCATGATCAGTAGAAGATCTTATACGCACGTCGTTATGCCACGGTGAACAGTATCTCACACAAAGACCATTTATTTTACAGGTTACGTGATGTTCTCCCAACTTTCTGCTTGCACCTTCACGAAAAATCAGCAGAAGGTTACTGATTCCTGAATAAGGTTTATGTTATCTAATTACAAAATATATATTTTAGCAGCCCAGGTGAATTAGCTAACCGTAAGGACCAAAGTTATAAAACATTAACGAGTAGAGAAACCTTAATGAAACAAAATAACTAAACAAGATCGAGCTAACTTATGAACTTATGAAACTGGATAGGAAAAATCTAATGATCGTTTTTTGCCGATTTTTACTTGTACGTTTTTGGTAGTGTTCCCGTCAACACTATGATCTGTTTGATGACTATTTTGGTCAGAATCATTTTTCAGAGACATCCGTTACCATGCAGCCGAGGAATACGGTACAGACTGAGAACAACCTTACCTGGAAAGATTGAAGTTTTCCTTGATTGGTTTCCGAATTTAATTTTTCTGTCCTTTTTTTCCAATATTACTTCTGAAATTATTTTTACTGAACTGCAATTGGCGTTATTGCTGTGTATTACTATTAGTAACTCAATTAACATATTCTGAATTATTGAACCCGCGCTATAATCAATGTTGAGTTGTGGTTGGTTGATTAAGAATAAAATATTGAAGAAGGTATTACAAAACACAATCAGCAAAACAATACCATTTTCAATGTTCTTTGTGTGTTTCTTTTGAATTATTAAAAACACGTCCCAATGGAATTGAAAAGCGCGTTTTGAAATGACAGCAGTGAGAATTTCCGTTCTTTCAGTTGATACAGCTGAGAAAACATTGCTTTACAGCAACCGTTGTAAAGAATCTCAAAACGCGCTTTATTTATTTCTTCGCATTTATAGAGCTTCCGGCCTTAAGAGTTCTCATGGGCCCGATGAGGATTAGTTAGTTAGTTATTTATAGAGCTTACTATTTTAGACCAAATAATTACTGCATATTCAAGAAATTAAATTTGTAGTGCAGGCATATCATAAACTGCAATTCAATTCAATTTCAAATGGTGTCAACAATGAAAAAAAATAACCCTAATGCACAAGCTAACAAAATCTTGAATACTAAAAATATCACAGAGAAATGCACGTTGTCCTATTTAACATTTCAGTGTATAGTATTACGCCATTTTTTATTGCTTGTTTTACAGTATCTTATCAAGCGTCTAGGATAAATCAAAATACACTCGATTCTGATATGCTCTTTGGTGTTCAGTTATAAGTCAATGTGGTGGTATGAGTAAATATTGCCGACAAATATCATGGATAAGAGGCTGAATAGAAAGACCTCTTATCAGTATCTGGGAGTCATCATAAATGAGGAACTGCCTTCGTTGGTGGAAGATAGATGGTACGCACAGTTAACCATCGTGTTGACCAAGCCTTTCTTGTATCTGCTGTCGACGTGGCTTTGAAAATGGAGTGGTCTATCTTCGTCCTTCCCAAGCGAGCGAGAGAGGCAAGCACGAGGGATTCACGAAAGGGAAGGAACATGGCTTGAGCCACTTGCATTCCTCTCGCTGAGAACAATTTCAGTGTTTGAATGTACCGTTGAAGCGAACTGTCGGATTGTATTGCTACTGCCTGTATCCTAATATACTGATCCCAGACTCGACAACAAATCAATTTCCCAACAAAGAACCTTTGATGCTTAGATGGATATTTTGAATTACTTTTACGAGAGACTTTTCAAATATTATTTCGTGAGTAAGCACTCCCTCCTAATAAAAACACCATAGCCCCGCCCATCCGATTATTATATGCGTAGCATGTAATTCTATTTCTTATAGTAATGGATGTGGCTGATGAAAAGTGTGGAATGCAAGCAGAAAAAAACAAGTTATAAGTTTACACTTTATAATTCGAAACTCTTGCAATTCACCTGCAAACATCTTTGCAAACTCAACGTACTACATGTTCAATCATCTAATTCGTGAATGCAACGCATCAATATCTTATGATACCTGAAACAAGTTAAGTGTCAGTTTTCCTTGTAACAGCAAAGTTCTCAAAAAAGAGTAATTAGCTAATAGATTTCACATCTCGAAACATGTAACTCGTGAATACAACGTATCAAAATCTCAAACAAGTTAAGTGTCACTGTTATATGTGACAGCAAAGTTGTCGGAAAGAGTAACTTCTGTGCAAAAGTTTTGACCTGAACAGATATTGAATCTTCAAACATCTAAATTATTCGTGAATACAACGTATCAAAACCTTACAT
>CM042756.1:18051772-18066119 GCA_022496165.2 Catalaphyllia jardinei
TTGCTTAAATTGGAAAATTTACTGCGAGGATCATACTTCACTTGCATAGGGCCCCTAATGTTATAAAACGTCGCAACCTAGTCGGTAGTATAATTAGTGGGTTCTTGACGTTAACGAGTGCTGGTCAATATGAAGAGAAATGTCGACTGGGATGAAGAGGAAGAGAGTGATTATGAAGACACCAGTGCAAGTGAAAACGGGGAAAGCGATAACGGAGAACCTCGAATTAAAGATGTTTTAGATGGTCTGTCCCAACTCGTTTCGCGACAAAAGGCCACCAAATTATTACACAGCATGGCGGCTTCCAAAGATATCTTGTTTTGGACACCTCGCGGACAGTCACTCCGAAACCAGCGAATAATACCTGTGACGAACATTTGAGATCTGGTCGAGTATGCGTCACTCCCCCAAAACGACGATGTTGTTAAACCCCGCGCCCTCAAAACATTTATAGATGGGTTGGCAGAGTAAGGAATCGATAAGCGTTTGATACAGAATAAGAGAATTTTGGCAGAGCTCTTGGAAAAAGAACAAGCCTATCCCGATAAAGACAGTGAGGGCGCTGATACAGAAATGGTCTCCGAAAGCAGTAATAATGAAGATGACAACAAACAGCCTCTGAATATACTGAACTTCAAGAATCAGAAAACGCAGACCTGGAACCTGAAGGAAATTCAGAGATTTTGCCTAAAGGAAAAGGTCCTTGCTACTATTGCAATGGAGAGAACGTTTACGAAACAGCAGTAATCAAATGCCCTAGATGTTTCACATCAAATTCCTGTTGATCGTGATATCGAGATATGTGCACATCAAATTCCTGTGGATCGTAAACACTTGACAGATGGATTTATTTGGTGCGCTGACTGCCACGCGGTAAAACACATTGATTTAAAAACTTTAAAAAGGACTCATTATCCTCCAAGCGAAGATGACGACCATTGATTTACTGATACTTTACTCATAAACATGTTGTAGTTGTTTTAATTTTGGTGTATTCATTTCTGTGTATTTTATTTTTTGAATGCGCTAACTTCTGTCGCTGATAAAAGTAATATTCAAGAAACGTGTTCTTTAAAAATAGTTATTGTCGCTTGTTGACAATTAATTAGCGCTCCGAACTTCTATTGTTGTCATTTCAACGGTAGAGCTGTCCCATGGGCTTTTCCGTTGGCGTTTGTATGTAAATCTCGGGATGAAAGTAGTGTTCAGTGCGTGACTAACGGAGCGGAAAACCTCCACCAGCTAAAAGTTAATTCTCTCTCTCTCCTTAGCAAAGCTGAGAGTTTAGATAAGAAAAAACATAACAGATTCTACCTGAACTAATCGGGGCTAAAAGAGTCCGGTTTCGAAAATCGGAGAGTGTTTTCAAATAAAGCTAGAGAACCATAGAAATTATTACGCATTCAAAAATTTGCGCTTGTCAATGTTTCCCAATCACGGACAGTTAAACAAGCGTTCAAAGCAGCTTGCAGATCAGTAACGTTGGTGAAAAAAGCCATCTTCACGATAATCGTTTGGAAATCGAACAAAGTTTTCAAGTTTTCAGCGAGTTCAAGTTGAATGAAGGAATGACGCTTTCGTTAAAATTGGCGCTTTTATTTTAAACACATAACAGATCTTTCATAAGCCAATTAGGGTTAATTATTAGCAGGCAAGACCGGGCAAGCTTATCGTTTTTATTGTACTAGAGCGACGATTATTAGTAAACCTAGACACTTCATTAGTATGGAGAAAGACACTTTATTAGTATGCAGGAAATCCAAATTAGTATGCGTAAATCCACATTGCTATGCGTAAATCCGCAATCGGTTTGCTGAACGTTTGCTGAACACATACTACTTCTAATTTTTTAATACGTTTAAGATCAAAAGCCTTTTCATAACATAGCAAAAAACTACCTGGATATATTTGGATATAGAAGCGTTTCATTACTTTAGAGTTTCCCCTACTCTTGCCACATGTTTGTCAGGGTTTTGCCCTAAAATCTATCGCGACCGAAAAGTAATAACTCTTTGCTTGTTTGAGTTCCTCTTGAATTGAAAGCAACACGTAATGTTTCATAAAGGCACTGAAAGGTTCGTCTGTAAATACTACTCAGTTTTGTTTATGTGAAAAGCCAATAAATCGCTGGTTATCGGTGAAAAAGAGCGCTCGCCGATGCGTGTTTGTAGCTAAACACGACAAATAGAACTTCAATTACGGGCTCTAGCCTTAAATGCATTCACATGTAAGACTGATTAATGTTAAAGAACATATTAAAAGTTTACCTCGAAATATGGGAAGACAGCAGAGATGATTAGCAAATTAAGTTACGGTAGCGCTTTCTTTAAATTGACCAACCCCTAAACGATTTTGATTTTGTTGCAAGTGAAGTATGATCCTCGCAGTAAATTTTCCAATTTAAGCAATTGGAAAGAAGAAGCCTGAAAAAAATCAGGGCTTCAACGGGATTCGAACCCATGACCTCCGCGAATACCGGTGCGATGCTCTACCAACTGAGCTATGAAGCCACACATTGGGAGCAAGGTCAATTTAGTGAGTTCATATCTCCCGTAAGAGTGAAATGATGAAAGTGTATATGAAATAATTCATATTTGAACTGCGGTTATAGATGCAAGTGAAGTATGATCCTCGCAGTAAATTTTCCAATTTAAGCAATTGGAAAGAGTTCTGTTGTTTGAGTTCTCTAAAATCCTTGTCTAATTTATTTTCCCAGTATAAAACTGAAAGCCTTCATGTTAGTAGCTTTATAGCGTTGGCGAAAACTGTCGCAGCATCTCAGCACAAAAGATGGCGAAAAAATATTTTGTCAAGTTTTCGACACAGACTCGGACATGAAAGTGCATGCGCTCCACTTTGCAAATTAGCTACTTGTACGCGTCAGATTTTCCTTTCAAAAGTTAAACTTCGGCAAACACACCAAACAGGTAGAAGAATAAGAAACTATTGAAAGCATAAACTGGTTATGATTAAGCATTGTACTGAGAAACTCACAAATTAACTCGATACCAGAGAAGAGAGCTTTTGTTGCATAAACTAAGAGTGAGTGAGCTACCCGTGAAAGGAGAGTTTACAGCCACTATAAAAAAGGAGTGCAAGAGCAGTCGCAAGATTTGTTGTGACCAGATGAAGAATCAATTCCCCACCCCTCATCAGCAAAAGTACCCTTCAAGAGCTGGGTATGTTACAGGTTAGAGAAGATGCCAAGACCAATGACCTGAGAATCCGGGAAGAACCACCAGGCGTCAAAAGTGTCAAGCAGGATAAGGATCTGAAGCCTGAAATCAAAGAAATAACCGATCAATACAGTGACGTATTTAAGGGTATCGGGAAGTTCAGAGACATCAAGAATGGAAAAGAGTTCTATGCAAAGTTCAGCATGAGACCAGAAGCAGTGCCCGTAGCTCAAAGGCCGAGGTCAGTGGCTTACTGCCTGCAAGAACCGTTGAAGAAATGGCTTGACCAATGTGTAGAAGAGGAGATATTCGACGAGGTGCCTGAAGGTGAGGCAGGCACATGGTGCTCACCCCTGGTCGTTCAACCTAAGCCGAAGTTCAGCACTGTGGACAAGGGAAAACTTAAACCGCGCATGATCAGAGCCAGCGTGGACCTCAGGGTACAAAACCAATTTATGGAAAGAAATAGGATCACCCAGGGACGTATTGTTGAAGACTTTATGTACAAATTTCATGATTGTACTGTCTCCTCCAAACTTGACATGCGGCAGGGATACCATCAACTCATACTCGATCCAGGGTCCAGAAAGATTGCTACTTTCAGTACCCCGTGGGGGAACGTGCGACAAAAACGCCTGATCTTTGGAGCCAAAGCATCATAAGATCTCTTTGATGAAGCTATCTACCGAATATTTGGAGACATACCAAGATGCCTCAACCAACGGGATGATATCCTGCTAGGAGGAAGAAACATGGAGGAGCACAACAAGACATTGGAAGCAGTCCTGCAGAGAGCAGTGGATTTTGGCATCACATTCAACCCTGAGAAGTGCCAGTTCGGAGTCGAGGAGATAGAGTTTTATGGACACAAGTTCACGAAGGACGGATTAAAGCCAAACCCGGAGAAGATCAGAGCTGTAAAAGAAAGCAGCCCACCAGAATAGAAAGAAGCTGTGAGAAGTTTCCTTGGCATGACAGGACATCTATCAAAGTTTATCCCAAGATATGCATCACTAACCGCACCCTTGCGAGAGCGGACCCATAAGGATACAAAGTTCAAATGGGGAGCAGAGAATGAGGCATTTGAGAAGCTCAAAGCAAGCATAACAAGTGAAAGCACAATGGCATACTTCAATCCAGCCAGACCAATCGTCGTGAGAGTGGAAGCCAGCTTCCATGAAGGGTTCTCAGCTGGATTATTCCAGGAGACAGGCAGTGGCCTCCCGCCAGTCCACTTCATTAGTCGTATCATGACCGACACGGAGAAACGGTATAGCCAGACAGAGAAAGACGCCCTGTCAGTACATCGGGCAAAGAACAGGTTCAGCATTTACCTCCTGGGAGCACTGAAGTTCAAGATCATCACAGCCCACAAGCCACTGCTCCCACTGTTCAAGAAGGAAGCCATGCGACTCCCACCGAGGATTGAAAAAAATGAGCTAATCTATGAGCCTGGAAAGGATGATGCTGACCCACTCGACTTCCTATCAAGACACCCATTGCCAGAAAAAGGAAAGGATGCTGTAGAGAGAGTAATCAAATATGTCTTGAAAGCAGAGCATGCTGTTGTTGTAGATCAGATCAAGGAAGAAACTCACAAAGACATTCAACTGCAAAAACGGTCCGTCAGGATACTCACCGGGGACTGGGAACATCCTAAAAAGGATCCAGACATTGCACTATTCTACAGTGTGCAGAATGAGTTGTATGCAGTGGATGGCCTACTCTTCCGAATGAATCAGATCATTATCCCCAGAAGCCTACAGAGACAAGTCATTAAGGCGGTACACCATCTAGGACATCTGGGGACAACCAAAACAAAGCAAATGATACGAGGAAGGTATTGGTTTCCCATCATGAACAGTATGATCGAACAGATCATTGACCAATGTTATATGAATGCCAGGTTACCACAAAGCAACACAGGCAGGAACCCTTTAAAGTCACAGACATACCCAAGAAACTGTGGGATGTCATAGCTGTAGACTTCAGTGGGCCCTACCCTGATGGCCATTAAAATCTAGTAGCCATAGACAAGAGAACAAGATATCCTGAAGTTGCGAAGACCCACTCAACAGCTTTTCAGCCAACCAAGGAAAGGCTCAAAACAATGTTTGCCACCCATGGCGTCCCAAGACAGTTGAAAAGTAACAACGGACCACCGTTTAATTCCGGAGAGTTTGCAAAGTTCGCTAAAACTGAGGGATTTTTATTTACCAAAATTTACTAACATTTAGGCTAAAACGTCTATTGACGTTTTACTCAATACAAACCCTTTGCAACATAACACCTTCATATGCCATCATCAGCCAATTGCAAGCCATTTCTCAGCTCGTTTCGTCATACCTCCCCTCAGGAGAGTGTTGTCTAGTTAGCGAATTAAATATTTAACAAAAGAATAAAAAACTTGTGGTTAGTTGGGGAGGAGTGTTTATTTGGTCAAAATTTGGCCAAAGTCCCTCGGAGATGCACGTCACCACATTTGCAAGGATAAAGAATGTAACTTAGGACCAGTTGCTGGCTACTAAGGCGGAAATTATCCAGAGTTAAGCTGTGTTTTCATTTTGCTTGCATGTTCACTGTCGAAGGGAATATTCAATGCGCGAAAGAACGTATTACGTCTGACGTCAGCCTGTTGCGAGTTCGAGCAGAACACAGGGATGTTGGAAAACACAACAAGGATATTTATTCCACACGAACGCAGTAATTCCACACAAGACTTCACAACAAGCACACGCTAGGATTGTAAATACACTTCATCTCCGTCACTCTTGTATAAATACGGCCTCTGCTTAATACACGTAACCTCTCTGTTACACTTTAACAAACACGACCTCCGTCGATACTTTTCAAAGCCTCCAAGCTTTACACGCGACCTTGGTCATACTTTAGTAAACACTACGATTTATTCTCTCAACACTCCTGGAAAATAAAACCAGCTAAATACTACACCGAGTCTCTTATGTACTTTACCGCGAAAGATTCTAGAACTTTCCGGCCCTACTAAATAAAGAAACATTACAATAAGAAGCTATTTACATCAACATGCGCAAGCGCAGCAGCTTAAAATAGAATTACTGAGCCACGATGATACAGCACTAATTAAACATGCTAGAAGATTCGAGACGTAATTAGCATATTCGCGAATCTTCATGTAAGTCACGCAATAATTTTTCGTAACACAGCCATGGAATGCGTTGACGGTGATAAATAAGATCCTGTTTACTTCGCCAGAAGCAATGCTGGAGTTCTCTGAATATCTCGGCGCTTGTCAAAACTCTTTGAACATATCCAAATATATATTCGTTTGAAGGTCAATTGTCACACCTTTTTTTCTTCGAGCTAGGTAAACAAAAGTCTCCGATTACAAATCACGCAACCACGCCATGTAAAGAATGTGAAATAAAATCTCTTACAACCCGGGCACTGAGCCAACTCTGAATGATGCAAGCTCTATTGTTTCCAATCTTCATTGTTTCCGGCTAATGTTGTCTCGCAAAACGTTGTTACTAAATATTGCATAATGCTTTTGTGAGCGCCAAAGAGTTAAATGAGCGCAGTTTAAAGTTTTTTAAACTTCGTTTTTTTTTTAGTTTTGTCGGTTACTAATGATGTCATTATCAGCCAATTACAGGCCATTTCTCAGTTTTTTTCGTCATATTCCCCCTTAGGAGGGTTTTGTCAAGTTAGCGAATTAACTTTTTGGACGCAAAATGGCTGCCGACGGGAAAAATGTTTATTTGGTCAAACTTGCGCAAACATCCTTCGCGATGGGCGTCAGGACATTTGCAAGGATGAAGCATCTAATTTGGGACCAGCTGAAATTATCCAGAGTTAAGTTGTATTTTCGTTTTGCGTTCGAAACAGAAGATTTTTGTAATTTGGAATTTTTGTTTCTGTTGACTTTCGAAGGGAATATTCAATGCTCTAAAAAGGTATTACATCTGGCAGTGGCGTTAGTGATGGAATCGCTGATGGTGATAAATAAGATCATGTTTACTTCGCCAGAAGCAATGGTGGAATTTTCTGGGGAAAAAAACTTCAAGCCTAGCCTTTGCGCTCGTCAAAAACCCTTTTAATATGTGTAAATTTATATTCGTTTGAAAGGTCAAGGTATGTTTTCTTTAGACGTAAACAAAATTGTCCGATTACAAGTCACGCTAGACCTGCGCCATGCAAAGAATGGAATCAGATACGCCTGTCAGCCAGAGTCACGTATTCGGTCGTGATGTAACAGTAGATGACGGCGGTCACTATGTCACGTTTGATGAGCTGAACGTTCGCATAAGGATTTAAAATAAATAAAATCTCTTACAACACAGGCACTGAGCCAACTTTCAATCACACAATCTCTGTTGTTTCCAATCTTTTAAGGTAAAGACTTCTTTCCATATCTCAAACCGCCCTCTCCCTATTCACTTACACTCACATGCAATTTCTAAGTTTTTTGACACAGAGACTTAGTTTCTGCTCAACAAAAAGATTTTCGATGTGACGAGGTAGATTTGAACCCGGCGTTCCTGATCGGCAGTCTTCTAACCTAACCACTAGACCACCGAGGATTCGTTTCAAGTGGATGGTTTGATTTCAATTACAACACCGAAAACCCGAACGCTATAAAGAAGCTAACCATTAACCCTAACCGTGATCAGTATTTTCAGTGCCTTGGCCTATAATCAGTATTTACTTTGTGTACGCATAACAACGTATCAAAGGGCGGTTTGAGATATGGAAACAAGTGCTAACCAGCTTTAAATTGATTCTGGTTAATGTTTTCTCGCAAATCGCTGTTGCTAAATATTACGCAATGTTTTTGTGAGCGCAAAAGAGTTAAAAAAGCGCGGTTTTAAGTTTTTTAAATATCTTGTTGTATGAAATGTATCGTTTACCTAACATATAGTCAACACTAATGCTAATCAATCTGCGCATGCGCTTCGAGCAAATTGCTTTTGTTCTTAAGAGAATAGTATCACTAGGATAACAAGAGAATATTGGAACCAGATATAGTTTTGTGATGTTATCTAAATAGTAAGGTAAGTGTAGTGCGTATTACGTAGCAATTAAAACTACCTACCCCACCCCCTCAAAAAAAGGCTTATTAATTAATTTGAATTAATTAATTAAACAGACATCAAAGTTTACACCTTATTGGCATAGTGCCTTTTTGCTATTCAGCAATAAGACTACGAGCCCGAGTTTTCTACGAGCAGATAGTCAACGAGATTTTGTTCGCTCGTGTTGTTCCCTGTTTCCCTTTACTAGGGCTAACGCCCAGTGGGTTATTCATGGTTCCATTAGCGGGCTTATGGAAAAGCCGAAAATCAGGAATCCAGAATCCGCAACCGGAACCGGAACCGAAACCGGAATCGGACAAATAAATTAAAGCTTCAAGTTGGGAAGTGTGATTGACATCGATACTCCTCCTCCCTTCTCAACATTCCTCGCAAGTTGAATGATAATACGCAGAGCCCTTTTAAGAAAAGGTACGAGTACAAAGAACATAGTAGTTATCATTTTTTTCAGTTGAACTGAGTTTAGGATGATGTTCTTATTATATAAAACATATTTGCTTTTGTTTGTAGATCAAGACAAACCACCACGGAATTGGTTGAAATGTGAGCAGGTGTGAAAAAGTTCTAGCTGCCGGATATATAGTTTTTGAAAAATCGTGCCCCTGAGTCACACAAAGTTCTTACAATTTGTGAAAAATCAAAACGTTAACATTGTAAAAACTCGCTTGGTGCTTCCGACCATAGATGGAAATGCTGAAACACTCTCGGGAGGTTTCAATGATCGTTTTAGTGGATGTTGAATGTACTGATTATTCATGAAGTTTGACTTCCGAGGTTTTTTTTAATATAATATGCCGAAGCTAAGAGAATTCGTGCACAACAAAAGCAAAACATCATTTAGAATCGCTCCGCATTTCTGTACAAATATCGAATACTCTTACGAGGTCCAACTTCAATTTTTGTGGACGGTTGACAACGGAGTCAGAGTACGAATTTTTTCGAAGTGTCGAAACATCGAGATTTTCTAGTATGCCCAAACTCGAAAATTTCCTCTACCGCCAAGCCAAAATTATAATTGAAATTGCTTGATATCTCTAAATAAATATCTACAGTTTTAAGAAAGATTAGATGAGTTTTTCCATTGAAATTCTAGAATAATATTAGACTGCCAGGTATGTAGTATCCTTTTAAAAACACTTCTCGGCTGCCGGGTATCTAGACACAATGTTTTATTTAACTTTAGTTTTGAGCTTATGGGTCGCCAAGCTTGGTTTGTGAATTGGTTTTGTAGTTTCTATTTATTAGTATATCAATGCTAAAAAAACGATTTTAATCGATCCAACGTATTTTTAAAAGATTTGAGAATTTGTGACCCTTTGAAATTTGTTCCCGTTACTCGGTTTGTGGGTTACTTTGTTACTCTGTGTAGTAACACCCATAACAAACTGCCCGGTCAATTCCCCGGTGGTTTGTCGCGACCTACAAACGTAAAGGGCCCAACCCAGACACGACCGCTCTCATGTGGCTTTGATAGCTCAGTTGGTAGAGAATTGCACCGGTAACGCAAAGGCCGTGGGTTGGAATCCCGTTTAAAGCCTGGGATTTTTCCGGTAGTGTTATGACTGCATTCGTATCTTTCATCCTTTCAAAAGCAAATATGATTTATATAAGAAGAGCATCATCCTAAACTCAGTTTAAACGAAAAGAATTATAACTACTATGCTCTTTCTACTCGTAACTTTTCTTGAGGTGATTTCCTAGTTTTGCAGAGGGTTTTGCATTGCACATCATCATACTGAGCACGATTTTTGCGTCATTAGCGCGTGCGCGCGCGCACAAAACCTAAGAGATTTCCCTCAAACAAAGCTCGATGGCGAGATAAATGCTCGTTTTCTCTTAAACGAGCACGGTGACCCCCACTTTTTATTTTATAAATTCAATGAGACCAATATCCTCAATAACTGAGAAAAACATTGGCAGAAATCTATGGCTACTTTACAGATAGAGACGTAACGGGCCCAACAGAGCAAGTCCAAATTATGTTTCCTTTAAAGGATAGAAATATTCATTAATAAGGCAGGGTATTTGAAGCCATTTTTTCTGGGAGGTAGATGAATAAACAATCAAAGAAAGTCGAACTCTGTGTGATAAAACGCGCCGCATTGGAAAATAGTCGCGCTTATTTGTTGTGCACGGAGATCACAAAAGTCACCTTAATAACCGTATTTGTCAACATTGTGGCGTGAAAACAAGCACAGTGACTCCCTCTTTTTATTACGTTTTTAATATCTCCTTGTCTTGTAACATCAACATACCAAGTTCATCGGAAATCTATGGTGGGTTCTTTTACTAGGGAATCATCTTAGAAGGGCTCCGCGTATCATCATTCACCTTGCCAGGAATGCAGAGAAGGGAGGAAGAGTATTGATCACACTTCCCAACGTAAAGCATTCATTTTATTTTCCAGTTCCTTTTCCGGTTCCGGTTCCGGTTCCGGTTCCAGATTTCCTGGTTTTCCATACGCCCTTCATTAGCACTTTATTTTACACTTCACAGTTCATTCTTTGTTTCCCCATTTGTGTTCTTAGTGCTACGCGCCACAACATTCATATCTACCTTTACTTTCTCTTCACCACCTTATCGTTCCCGACTTTCTCTGTCCGACCTCGTAGTTCAATCCGGAGGTCGTGGGTTCGATTCCCACCGAGGTCAAAAAGATTTTTTCTTTACCTCGTGTGGTTCCCTGGTTCCCTTTACTAGGGCTTACGCCCAGTGGGTTATTCATGGGTTTAATTAGCACTTTAATTTACACTTCAGAGTTAATTCTCTGTTCCACCATTTGTGTTCTTAGTGCTACACGGCACAACATTCATATGTACTGTACAATCTTTGAGTTACCTTTAATATACCTTTGAGCGAGGTTACAATAAAGAAGACAAGATAGTTCCAGATTTTTGAGAGTGCTTGCTGATCTATTGTCCGGCTGACGAGAGACAACGACCTTTATCCGGTAACAGTGTAGGGGCAAATATAAACAAACATAACTGGAAATACGACTCACAGAAACTCGAATTGACATAGGCGTACGGGCACCTTCGGATTTGGGGGGGGGGGGGGGGCGACTTTCTTGCCCGAAAAAATTACGCAACGCCCGAAAGGATGAGAGTTGAAATTGGGATGCAAACGCAGACATTCATCATTTTCCCATCTAATGAAACTGTTATCATGGGAAAAATAGCTCGATTGAAAGTTTGCATACTTAATTCTATTAATAGACTCAATGTTATCTAAAACGTATTAAAAAGAAAAAGTTCTTCCTTCGTACTCCTAAGCGAATTGAGTAAACAGGCTTCTTACTCGCCACTTTCTATTTTATTCCGCCATGTTGATCGAACGATCATATGCCGCCACAATTTTAAAATGTCACGTACTTCTAAGTCCACGATGATAAAAACAGATCTCTTTTTAACGTAATGTTCTTTAGGCCCGAACACGAAATGTTAAGATATTTGGTTTTTTTATTTTGATTTTACATTTTCGACAAAAAATATAGGTTCCGGAGGTTCTGGAGGTTCCGCTTGCAATTCGCTGTTTAGTAACACCATTTGTTCTCTTGTTGTTATTTCTCGTACGAGTTCAATGCCTTGATAAGACCTTTTTGGATCTTATCTTCCGCCCGGTCACGCAAAATTTCTCAAAACGTCCCGCAATACACAGAGGTAATCAAAGGTTCTGTGAGCCAACTCATTCATATTATTTGAGCGACGAGATTGAGTTTTTATGTGTAATTGCACTTCCTGGTTTGTTTCAGTTTTGCTAGCCTGCATGGCAGGCAGTAGAAAGGAAGTGAGTAAAGTCAAAATGGGCACCAGAGCGAGAAGGTATGGCCTTCAAGGATGCTATTGTTTTCTTTTTTTTGGTCCACCAGACGAACATAAAAATCATGATTGGTCAGATTTAATGAGTTATCCATCCTTCTGATTGGTCAGAGACCTGTCATTCGAAACCATTAAGGTCTTCTCACATTTATAGTCAACAAGGCGGATAAATCAAGAGATCGTTTCGAACTAATTGTTGATGCATCGGTGGAAAGTGCCACAGATAAGTGCTTTCTACAATCACTAAAGAAGAACAGGATTCAGCAGCAGTTTAGTGGCTTGTGAGGTGCATACAGTTGAAACATGAACAGGCACTGCAGGCTGACTACGAGTCACTGTAAGAAGCAATCACGTACTGTTATCCCAAAGCTCTTCAGAGATTCACTTAAGACAACTCTGAATAGTCCTTTTCTCACCGATGGTTTGAATATATTACCACAAGCTTTAGCCACACATTTGCCAAATGTCACTTTTAGATTTATCTGGCAAATGCTACAAACATTGTTACAATTGCTTTCTTTTTGGAGCGGCCTCTTCTTGCTTTTCCCAATGTCCGAAGCTAAGCTGGTATTAAAGTTTCTCGCGCAAAACAACAAAACAAGAAATACGAGAACCCATTGGCACCTACAGATTTTGTCATGAAAGAAGTGGTGTGATTCTGACTGGATAATTTTGACAGTCAGACATTCCACAGTTGAGTGGGTTTTGCATAGTTAATTACAGGGTGGAATGAAGAAAACTATATCGTCCTTGTAGGTGTCCCCTACCGCGATCCTCCCGCATCCGATCTTCTCACGCTTCACACACTCGTCTTTCCCCTTTCCCTCCCCTTTAGATGCCTGCTATGCAGGCCAGGGTTTTGCCTACTTTTATTGAAATACACAAATGTGTGCAGCATGGTGCATTGTTATGAGCTTCATACAAGTATGCTGTGTGCAAGAATTTTTATTACTGTGGGCTGAAAATGAGTGGGGGTGGTTAATTGGTTGGGTGGAAGGATAATAATAATGATAATAATAATAATAATAATAATAATAATAAAATACAGTAATGCACACAGGGAATTAGCTCTTTGGGGCTTTGGAGTGATGCATTTCACTGAAAGTGAGCAGAAATGAAACATAGTACCATTTGTTTCCTTTCCTTGCAGTCACAAAAATTCTTGGAATCTCTGGTTAGTAGAAGGGGCGGTAGAACGAAGCAAGTGGGTGATTGATACATTAAAGGATTGGGCAATACATTGGTGTTTGCAACAATAACCAGTGCCCACTATAAAAATTCTTCATTTTATGTCCAGCCCCTCCTATATCTTTTCTTATGGTTGAACAACGACAAGAACAACTTGCAATGAACAACAATAACATTCTTAGGAATAGAGAAGTGTTGTGAGGATCAGAAAACCACATACCTTCTTTGTCTTAAGTGGCATTATTGACAAAGTATATATACTTTTTTACCTTCATTTACAAAATGTTTTTGTCCTCTTTGATCGCAAGAACAACTTGTGGTGGGGGTGTGCCACCCGCTTGCTTAAACACCCATTTTTTACCAAAAAATTGTGACTTTCCCCACCCAATTTCAGACCAGACAAGGAGGCAAAATACCCAGTTTCAAGGAAAATGTCCAAAATCCATACCTGTTTTCAGATCAAAACGGCTCAAAAACCATACTGTTTGTGGCAGCACACCTATATTGCTTATATAAGGGAGTACCCACCACAGGAAGTGGCATTATTAAATCATAGCAACAGCAACCATGAGGATGACAAAGTATATTTAGTTTTTTTTATCTTTATTAACTTAATTTCTTCGTTCTCTTTGATTGCAAGAATTTCTTGTAATCAACAACTACAATGATAACTTGAGATCAACAACAATATTCTCAGGAATAGAGAAGTCTTGTGAGTTTCAGAAAACCTGCACACTGGCAAAAATAACAAAAATAGAGATGTGAATAATGAAAGAAGAGTATTGTAATTAAGTCTTGTGAGGGTCAGAAAACCTGCATACTGGTAATAGTAATGAAAAAAGAGATGTGAATAATGAAAGAAGAGTATTGTAATAATTAATTAATTAATTAATTGTTAGTGGTGAAAGTAACCAGTACTGTAAATACCATAAGTAATGGATGTAATTTAAGCCGTAAGTGATATACAATAAACACCCACGTATAAGAACCTAGTGATTTAAGAACCTACAGGCTGAAATTAGGCATTTTAGTACCCAAATATATAAGAACCTATTTAGGCTGGCAAAGAACAATAGGTTCTTAAACAAAAAAA
>CM042756.1:18068719-18076219 GCA_022496165.2 Catalaphyllia jardinei
ATTGTGGAATGCAGTCGGAACCCTTGGGGTCCGCCTCACTATAATGAAAACACGAGAATGCCGCCTTAAATTGTTCTCCACAAGGTCCGTAGGCCATCCCCTGTAAGCAAGGGCAATCCCAGTTAATTTCGCCATTTGCTTTGATCAAGCCTTCTAATCCTTCTTCGTCATCTTCTTCGAGTGTCACAGAACTGGGGATCGCATGGTCTTCTTCGGTGACGAAAATTAGTTTGTCTTTACCTACGATTGGAAAAATTAGTTACAAGAAATCTTGGATAGGGACTAAGGAATTAATATCTTACCTTCTTCTCTGCAATATGACATAACTGTTGCCCATAAGCCGGCTTCTTGGATTGCAAACGCACATGTGTAAACGGCAGCGGATTGGGGACCAACTAGATTCCAGTCCGCTACCGTCCACTACTCAGTTCGTTTACATGAACTATAACTTGGTTTGGAAAATGGCGGACGAACGGAAATCTGGAGTATCATTTTCTTTTTCAAAGAAGGCCTCTAGCAAGTACAGTTCTAAAAGAAGTGCTCTTAACAGTGACGATGCTAAGGTGAAAGAGGAACGGGATTATATTCACTCCGCTGAAGGAAAAGAGCTCAAGAGGTTTGTACTGATTTAAGATTAACATAGCTTAAGTACGACGCCCGGCAAACGTCAAAGAAGCAACCAAACTGGCTACGATTTTCTCACTCGATGAAATGGGAATCAGTGTTATTCCTTACGAACTTTACGATCTTTGAGGCCTTTCAAATTCTTTTTCCGACAGCTTCACTGATCTTTACAGCTACAGGTGAAAGTTGTTTCATCAAGTGATAAAGGAAAGAAAAAGGTAGGGTAGGTTAAAGTGCACCTAACCCCAAAATATTTTTTTGCTTAAATAAATCTTTGCACCTGTTCGAAAAGAACTGCGCATTTTTAAACTAAATCTTGACTTTTTTAAAAGCCATAAAAGTTACAAAATCTAGCTATCATCTGGTCCACGATCAAGCTAGTAAGGGGCATGGGCCCGGGGGGTACTCCCTTATTTGGGCTATACGGCGACATGCCGCTGGATAGGGTATGGTTTTTTGGCTTCGCTGTCCTAAACAGGGTATAGCTCACTTTGGAAAAGAGTGATAGCCTGGGGACGAAGTCGCGCTGCAAGCACTTACGGGATTATTTGGAGGGATGCAGGTCAAAACAAACATGGCGGAATTTGGTGCGGAATGTCGTAGTGTGGATTGTAGTGGTGACAGAGTGGTCTTGACAGAACTAGAGACAGCAATAAGATCGAAGTCATTGTTTTAGACGATCAAAAGTCAAGAGAATTGAGAAGAATTCAATGGCGTGTTCCGCTGTTTATTTATACGATGTTGTAAATAAATACATGTGAATGCGGATGTGGCAAAATGAGGAACAAATAGTTGAGAAATAGAAGAAATAACATCACACAAGGCTGGGAGTTCTGCAGTCTTTGATATCGCCTTTGAAAGGGGAGGAAGCAAAAAAAAAAGTTATTACAACACGGGGTATTCGTATGTGGACACCCATTCAGATGCGAACCCCGCCTGACAGGGCTTAACTTTGCTGAGTAGAGGAGACGTGGTATAGTGACTCTCAACTTGGAAAATGGACCGACTGTTAAACAGTGGCAATTTTGATCCTACTGACTTGAAGAGTGGGGTGAATAGGGGTATGCAGATCTGCTGATCGGTTTTTTTTTTCCCCCAGATCCATCAACCCGCCAAAATTTTTGTTCAAATCCGAAACCACAACCACACTCGTAAACAGAAGCATAAAGGTTCAAAGGTAAACTGGTACATGTAAATGCCACTGTTAATTTCACCCAAATGTAAAGAAGGCATTATGCTTGATGACTACAACATAATATAAATCTAATAACAGTCTAACGCCCGAGTTTAAATGAACTTCTTCCGAAAAAAGAAATTATTTGGATGAACTCATTTAAACATTCCGACTAAAGCTGAAGAAAGATCTATGATCCAAACTTCGTTTAGGACCCAAGATCCGAACATAAGACATCACAATCCGGAATCCGCGTCAAAAATTACAGCTGATCCACGATCCACTGTGTCTTCAAAATCCAGTCTGCTCAATTTACAGCGAAAATTTACAATCTGTGCGATTTTTAAGGCCAAATGCGTCGATCCGAAAACCTATTCACCCCCTTCCCCCCACCCCTCCTTGAGGTTTTAATCTGTAGGTTAAGTTCAAGTAAGAAATAGTGCAAAAACGCAACGGTAAGAGAATGCAAGAGGAGATGTAACGCCGTTGAAAACATTCATGAAGCTATCGGTCCAAGAGACCAAGTCATCCTCGTCCGAGAGACCGAGACAATAATAAAGAATTAAAGTAACGATTCTTAACCCCTGCTTCTTGTCCAATGTGTAGTTCCAGAAAATATCCATACCCCCACCATGGTGGAATTTTACGTAAGACCCCCCATCCTCCCTGGAATTTCCATTTTTGGACCACTAAAATAACCCCCCACCCTCCGGAATTTCCACTCCTATTTTGTACACCCCCTATACCCTCTGGAAAAAATAGTTTTGGCAAGACAGTGTGTTAAAGTGAAAGTAAACACTCCAAACATTTAGTCATTTGCATTGCACATAACTACTAATATTCTCGATCGATTGTAACATCTATATCTGAAGATACTCGCAAAGAAAGCATTCAGCAGTTTAGTGAAGCATGCTTTAAAACAAAAGATAAAATGGTAACTTGTCAATTGAAATTACCTTCCTACATGACCAACTCCCTTTGTAAATGTGGTACAATTTCCATTGAAGGGCTGATAAAACAAAGTGTGCATGAAATTGACACCGTACTTTACTGTGAACACGATGGCTAACAGACTCGGGACGAAAGCCAACTTTGCAGCAAAATTACATACAAATAGACGGAGATAAACAGGGATAAGAAATTCTCAAGTCTACGAAATCATAACTTTATTTCTACCTCTATAAGGAAACTAATTTTCAGGAAAGAAATTGACTGCCACTTCGAAAACCAATGCGAAAACAAACAAGCTAGTCTCCAGTGCTTTTCGGTCCACATGGTGGCTCCATGTGGGCTGGTAACAAGTAATGGCGGCCACTTCCACGCAATGGCACGTTCTTCACATTTGTTAGCTTCCAAAGTGTCTTCAGAAGGAAGAAAATGTATTTCAAATATAATGCGAGTCAAATACAAGTATTCAAGCCACTATTTTTCATGTGAAGGTTCTTCTTAGTAGGTAAGAAAGGATTTTTGAACAGCTAGATCGACACCCAAATCCGTATTGAATCAATGCACCTCTGGAAACTAAATCGATCATACAACCCCCCCTCCCCTCTGGAATTTCCCCGGGCCTTTGACCCCCCCTCCCCTTCGGAATTTCCAATTCCCTCCATGGTGGGGGTATGGATATTTTCTGGAACCACACAATCACTAAAGTAAGTAATAATTCTCATTTTCATTCCTCTCATATTTACGCTCTTTATTTTCCCAGCCAATATCAGTGATTTTTTCTCTCTTTGTTACCTTTTCTCATCTTAGAAATTTAAAAGAAAAAAATGCATTCAGAGTCACTATACCACAAGGACAGCACCACGTCTCATCCGCTCAACAAAATTAAGCCCTGTTGATTAGGGCTTGTACCAGGATGGGTGACTATATTGCCTCGCGCACCATGTTGGTGTACAAATCAAAATTTGCAAAATTCAGAAGAAAATTTGTTTTAGAATTGCTGTAATTTGCAGGTTATTCACTTGCTCCTCTTCAAACGAACGCCATCTTGTAGCGATTTTTATGTAGTTTCCTTACATCTTAGCTACAGTACATCTCAAAAGCGCTTGTGCCTTTCCTGTAAGGAGCCAAAATCACACATGCTCTCCATTTTAAACTTCGAAAGTAGCATAACACATCGGGTAGTAATTTACGCTACTCTTATCGCGCCCATTGCAGGCTCGATTTGACATTTTTGCCTTTTTGGCAAATTTTGCTTTTTGCCTAAATCGCGCCGATTGCTCTTTTTTGCGGTTTTTGCTTTTGCCTTTCGCGCCAGCAAAAAATAGCACCCTTTTGGCTTTTTGCGTATTTTGTGGTTTTTGCTTTTTGCTTATCGCGCCAGCAAAAATAAATCGCGCCGTTTTGGCTTTTTGCTTATTTTGCCTTTATTCTGAGTCCAGCAAACTGAGTTGGTTCAATTCCAAATGAAAGCTTGCTTATATGACCATAACATATTTCTTTAATTTGATTGCTTGTTTTACATTAAACTACGTTTGATAAAATGGCGGACAAACTTTATTGCGAACGAATGCTGTTTATGATTTTTATAACAGGGCGCGAAATTGCGACCACTAATGCGACTAGCTTTTTCTTCTTGGCGACTAAAATTGTTGTTTAGTTGCCACTTTGGCGACCTGAATTTTACATTATTTAGAAATGCAACAAGGCATAGTTTAAGTTAAAATAAACATCTTATCTTGTCCTGCTTTGCGTTCGTCGTAAAAGAATGGGCCAAATCGCTTTAAAAAAAGCCAAATTCGCTGATCATTATTCATTTAGGAAATACGATGATTTATCTCTTAAGAAGAAATATGCAAGAACAAATCTACCTAAATATAGTTTTTTTCACAGGATAGTTGACTCATGGAATCTTTTGCCCTACGATATTCGTAAGGCAATAAGTGTTGATATTTTTAAGCGGGGAGTCAAGAAGTGTTTATTGGATCATGCATTAAATTAGTTATTATTGTTGTTGAATTATTGATTTTATTTTGATTATATATTATAAAAGCACATGGTGATCTGTTTTTTATGGGGTCCTGGACTCCTTTACAGATTATCCATATGGCTATTTATATTAGTTTTATTTAGTATGTATTCTATTGATGCCATTAAATTGTAATAAATAAATAAATAAATAAATAAAGGGTCATCAAGTGTTTACGTGAACCTTGGCGAAAATTTCAATTTATAGCATTGTTTTGTTGATTTCGTGACACACGCTCATGGCTCAGAAGTGGTTGCCTAGCACGTGATCAAAATCTGCCCCCGATCAAATTTCTTTCCAGGATAAAAATAGCCACGTTGGGAACGAAAACGCTGTGTTTATTTCTTAAGTTTAGCAATTTTCTGCGAGCATTTTTTAGTTTCTCTGTACAAAACTTAACTCAACAACGATATATTTATTAGAACTGTACAAATTGTACCTGAAAACTTAGAAGTCGCATATTTCTACCGCGAAAACGAAGCCAGCATTTTTGATGATAAAATCTCTGTTTTCGGCGGAACTCGGTGGAACATGCAAGTTGGGCGCTGCTGCGTGAAATGAAGTGTTTAATCATCAAGTCACGCACACCACGCATTTAACAAATATAATTTTTATTATCAACAAAGTCTTGCCTCACTCTTAGCAAAAGATTGCAGTTCAGGAATGTTCACTCCTATTTAATGTGTTAAGTACTGTGGACCGCCGTCACCGCCAAAAATACAACGTGCAAACAATTTAGAATCAATTGAAACGGTATAAATGCTATTTTCAAGATCCAAATATTTCAGAAATGATGAAGTTAAAATGCACTTAGACAGGTGTCCTGCATTCAAGTGGAAAACTCAACTTGTAAACCGTTTAGACAATGTTCAAATTGTCTAGCCCTCGACCACAAAACGATACAAGGCAGACAAGGCAAAAATAGTGCATGCATGAAAGGCAAAATTGGTGCGGGCATGAAAGGCAAAATTGGCGCCTGCATGAAAGGCAAAAATAGCTTGGGCATGAAAGGCAAAATTGGCGCGGACATGAAAGGCAAAAATAGCGCGGGCATGGAAGGCAAAAAAATGTGCGATGCCTGAGGCGCGATTGGCAAAACGCAAAACTCGCATGAAAGGCAAAAAAGGCCAAAAGTGCACGAAATGTGCGAGCAAAGGCGCGATAAAATGAGAAAGTTTTGAATTCAAAAACGTGGTGTCACACTAGTTTTTTAATCATATTCTTTTAACAAATACAATCACAAATGAAAGAGTCCCACCATTTTAAAGCAAAATTTAGGTGCACTTTCGAGGCACCTCCTTGAACTGAATTGTGTACACTAAGAAGTTAAAAATTACAATAATGCATTTTACATTTTGGTCAAAAAATGGGGGGAAAACGGTACTTTTTGCCTGATATGCTTTCTGAATTTTGTTACTGTTCTTCTTATAAATCTCTTTCAGACAGAAAATTTTGCTTTTTGGGGTGCACATAGATGGAAGTTTAATCCTGCGAAGTTTTACGCCCACTGCATTTAAGAATGTCGAGAAATAATAAGAAATCTAGCGTGAGACCGTTTTTGTTACGCAATTGGGTACCAACATCATGCATGAGGCCATATACGAACACCCTGTGTTGTATTAACTTTTTTTCCCCCTTCCCTTTCGAAGACGATATTAAAGACTGCAGAACTCCCGGCCTTGTGTGGTGTCGTTTCTTTTATTTCTCAACCATTTGTTCCTCATTTCACCATGTCCACATTCACAAGTATTTATTTACAACATTGTATAAATAAACAGCGGAACACGTCGTTCGAATTCTTCTCAATTCTCTTGACTTTTGATCGTCTACAACAATAACTTCGATCTTATTGCTATCTGTAGCTCTGCTGAAACCTTGCCGTGACCACTACAATCCACGCTATGGCATTCCGCACTAAATTCCGCCATGTTTGTTTTGACCTGCGTCCCCCAAAAATTATCCATAAGCGCTTGCTGCGCGACTTTTGTCCCCATGCTATCACTCTTTTCCAAAGTGAGCTATACAATTTGACTTGCCTTGGTCATAAACGGGTTAAAAACCTGTCCTAAACAGGGTGTGGTATTACGAACCGAAAGACTTTAACCCAGACTCTGAGGAGTCTCTTTCTTTTCTTAGCTTGCGACCCAGAGCTTGAGCATGCGATCGAGCAGAGGACAAGCGATGCATAATGTCAACTGAGTAAAAGCAACTGTTAACCGAACATTACAATGTCATCAATAAAACATCCGATCATTTTCTGGACAAAAATACCATGTGCGCATTTACAGAACGGATCGTACCGGTAGGTCTAGTGTCTCTGTCTTGGATAACGCGGTGAAAGAAAGATATATCACTGTGTCACACAAGCATGAGGGATCCTGCTGGTATATATATTGTTTTATAGGGATATTTTTCTCTGTAAAAGTTCTACTAGTGCCTTAATCAAAATAAAAGTAACCTCAAAAATATAAGTTCCACTTATTCATTATACAGTAATTAAAGAAATCATTCCTCTTTGATTCACTATTTAAAATAATCACCTTTCTATAGATGCAATGACGACACTTTGCTATGCTAACTAAATTTAGAACTTAATGCTTGATTACTTTTTGTTTAGTTCAAGTGTAGAAACGCATGAAGCATGATTTCTCTGATTTGACTGACTTATTAAACAGTTTAAATTCCCATAAAACCAGAGTGTGTGCATTTTGTCACTTGTCCTAAACAG
>CM042756.1:18081219-18084005 GCA_022496165.2 Catalaphyllia jardinei
GACGTGATGTCATCAGGACGACGGCGTGAGCATCTGCAATATGTCACCTCTTTGAAAATTTACTTCCGGCCACGTCTTACAGCCGTCGCGTCTCAGATCTTAAAGTCCCTAATCACATCAAATCATGCAACTGCCGACAGAAAGACACGTGCCCACTTAACGGAAACTGCCTTCAATCATCAGTTATCTACCCAGTAACCGTCAAACGTCACGACACTAACACTTCAGAAACATACATTGGTCTTACAGAAAACGATTTCAAGACAAGATACAGAAACCACATTGCATCATTCCGTCACACAAAACACAGGAACTCTACCGAACTCAGCAAACATATCTGGACTCTTAAAGACAACAACAGTCACCTCTCAATTTCATGGCGTATCATTTCATCTTGCTCATCCTACAACAGCTCAAGTAAAAGATGTAATCTCTGTCTTAAAGAAACATTTTTTATCATCTTTCGACCCAATCTTTCATTACTGAACATACGTAACGAACTTGTATCTTCTTGTCGCCACAGAAACAAAGCGTTGCTATGTAACAACTAAACATCTGAACATTTAAATTCTCCGCAGCAGTAGTTATGTAATTTTTGTAGTATATAAATGATGGTTAGGAATATTCTTGTAATTAAAATCCCCTGAAGAGTGAGCGATCACAAAACAGGCTTGTAGGGATAAAATTGGCTCAATTCAGAATGTTTAAATCCATCAGTTTGTGAAGTTTCAAGGGCTCGGCTTGATGCATACGTTTAACACTTTGACCACATGTAAAACTCAAACATGACCCGCTTCGAGAGTTTTTAACTTCTATCAAATCCTACAAACAAAACCCAGCGTGGAATTGAAAAATGACCAGAAAAGTTACTCAGAAATCACTAGCGAATGGATTAAAATCGAAAGAAATATGCAGAAAGCGTCAAAACAAACAACCAACCGATTGAAAGAAGCTTGTGTTTCGAGTCACGTGCGCACCTGGAGAGTTACCATTCAAATTCTATTGAGCCCTTCGTACAGTTGATTTAAACGAAACTCAGTGCTGTGTTCAGAACTGGTACTCTGAAATGAACCATAATTATCCGAATCAAAAGAAGTTCAACTGAGGGACAAAACAATTGATTTCAATAATCCAACCGATTTACAAATGTGGAGTCGCTTACCACCTCTAGAGCTACGACTCGAAAATTTCTGTCTCCAAAAGTAAACCAGCAAGATTTACATGCACATGTATTTGGAAAATTATTCGAGCAATAAATTCTTTGTCTGCTCGACTCGAATTTCGAACTACTCGACTCGAAACTCAATCAACTCGACTCGAAACTCGAATGACTCGACTCGAGTTTCGAGGATCGAGTCGAGTCGTTCAAGTTTCGAGTGACTGTCAACTTACATTTGACTGGTACTGTACATAACTGATGAAGGTCACCGAAGTGATTGAAACATTTTACTTTTTTTAAAACTTTTTACTCAGTGTCAACACTGCAATTTCATTTATATCATGCCTAATTACAACCACAGTATGATTCCTATCAGTCCATAGATTATATCATTTGATCAAGAGTGTTATACAGTGGAACCTCGATTTAAATAAGTCGCTAGGGACCAAATTTGTTCGTTAAGTGGAGGTTTTGTTATATCGAAAACCTCGATACATCAAGGTCATAGTTAATAATTGATTTGTAAAGGCTGGTTTACACTAGCGACGGAGTTGTAGTCGGTGTCGTAATCAGAAACGTAGAGCAATACAATCTAGTGAAGATCAAACCAATGGAGTCAGAAGCAGAACACTGATTCTTCTTATGACTCCATCGCTTATGATAAAATGAAAACTGCATTGTCCGAGTTGCAAGTCGGAGCGGAAGAATAAACTAATGATAATGTTCGACTCTGGGCCTTGGAAATGTGACCTGGAAAGCGAAAAGCACCACTAACGCTTTACCGTTTAACAGAACAAACCGTTTAGTATCCGTTTAGTATCCATTTAACGGATCATGTAAAAGCACTTACACACTTTTCTCATCCGTTTGCAAAAATCTTGTATCCGTTTAACGGTTCGAGCAAACCGTTTAAATATCTTCCACATCCGTTTGCAAAATACAAGTATCCGTTTAAGGTTTTCGACAAACCGTTTAAACGCTTTTCTCAACCATTTACAAAATTTTCGCATCCGTTTAATGATTTGGGCAAAGCGTTTAAACGGTTTCCTCGTCCGTTTAATTGAAACGGGTATCCATTTAACATTTTGAGCGAAGAATTAGACGTTATTTTCCGGTCAAAAATTAAACACTCGCTTAATCTAGGCGAGTACGAGTCAAGAAATTAGCCGTGATACTAACTCCATCGTAAATAAACAAACACGCGGATAGTAAGCATCTTTCAGCTAGCGTTTAAATATTTAAACATGCAAAGTATCTAGATAAACAGGTTTTTCAAATCATTCAGTCAGTTACAAATAAATTTTTGAAATGAATGACATTAAATGCTACAAAGGTGACCAAAAGATAATAATCATTCGAACAGATAACACACTTGAAACTACTAGCAAATAATATACACTTGAAACAGTAAAGCAAACACCTCAAAACTTCAGAGCACTTGATCGTACTCACGCGTGTTCGCTTGATCGCGGGCATCACCACATTCAGCACTAGCCCAGAAACATTTCCCATTTACACTTCAAGTGGCACGTTATTTTGTAGAAATATATTTGTCAAATTTACTGGCTATGTTAACAACACCCGCGAAGGACACAACTCCTACACAACCAATAGTTCAGCCACTTCC
>CM042756.1:18094005-18116374 GCA_022496165.2 Catalaphyllia jardinei
GAAGAAATTTGAAATTTTTATTGGGAGTGCAGAAAACAAGGATGTTGGATTGCGTTGGAAGCATATCGCACACTACACCATGCACCAAAAAACAATTACATTGAACATTGCATGAGAATGTCACATGTTCTAACCACGTTGCATTTGAAATATGCACATTGAATTGTGAATGGGCGATGTTGAATTGTACAAGTTGGATATTGGAATGTGAAAACAAGCACTAATTCAAAGCAACAATGTTGCAAACCAGAGTTTGAATTTTGGCGGGGATATAACGCCATAGTCCGCGGTTGCCAAGACATGATAATGTAGTCTCATCAGCGTTTATAGCTTCCACTGCTTCTGGAGGATCTTGAGCCATGTTCAAGTCACTTCTGTCTTCGGAGGAGGTGCCATGCTATGGCTCAAACATAAACGGACACCATCTGGCTCAATTTCTGACTCAAGCAACAAGTCGCTATCGTTTGCATTATCACGGCTATCTTCTGCCACCATCTTCTACTCTTTGACTAATGTGATGTCATAGCCTCGGTTTTATTATGTGAAAACAAAATGGCAGCCAGCAGAAGCAAAATGGCAATTCTGTTGCCTGGATTATTTGCTACAAAGTTGATTACAGAGCAAATCATTGCTATTTTTGGATATTTCATGGTATGAACTTTCATTCAAGGTAAAATTTTCCAAGACCTTAGTTTCCCTTTCAAATTTAATGGAAAACCATATTTCCTTTTATCAGCATTTAAAGAAACAGCAAGTGCCAGTGATATCTGTCATGCTAGGATGTTAGAATTATGTGACATGCATGCTCATTTAGCTTTAAGATTAAACTTTGGAATCGCTTGCGGGCTGGCCGCTTTTGGACTCGCTCTCTTGACATGGTGTCAGAAGTGGGATCAATTTGAATTTTGTGCTGGACGCCTTTACTCTCACTCAGGCCCTCAAACACATCTGCATACTCGGATTCCAGGTTTTCTTCTTGTAGGTGGTAAATTGTCTTTATCAGGCCCAAATCACGACAGGACTTCAATCCAAGAATAGATGGTTTACAAATCTTGCTCAATGAGTATGTCTAACATGGTGAATTTCCCTTTGCACTCACAAGTTAGGCTGATCTTGCCAATGGGTGTGATTCGAAGTCTGTCATACACTCTCAGCTTGGCTTTGCACTGGCGGGTCTGTCTGGGACTGACTGGAAGTCGAGCCAACAATGAATTGGAAATGCTGTTGCAATCAGGCCCTGAATCTAATTTAAAATTCTCACTTGCATCAGCAATCTTGAGCGAGACATGCCAATCATCTTGAGAAGGGCATTCATCACTGAACTCCACTGAAAACATCAGAAGATCGGCTTCGTTGTCACCGCCTTCCGATTCAGTGACTGCGTGTCTTGTTTTCCTGCCAAAATCCTGCAGTCTATTTCAGCAAACCTTTGGAAAATGATCTCGCTTCTGGCAGTAGTCACACGTTTTGCCCAAAGCAGGGCAAGATCCCCACGAGTGAGAAGAACCACAAAACATGCACTTTCCTTTGTGTAATCCTGAACCTGGTCTCGGTTGATGTGGAAGATTTTTTACCTGCCTGCTGTCGCCAGCTCGAATTTCATTCATGGTCAGATTTTCAATGTTTTTTGCTCCTTTAGGTCCCTCGCATTAATCTGTTCTTTTGTACAGAAGTAATATTTTGATTGAAGGGTTAATCTGTTAATCTGTCAGCCCTACATTTTTGAGCTTATACGTTGCAGGCAGTTAACATTTTATCATTTTCTAAGTGAAATCAACATAATTATTTTCGATCAAGGGTTAACATGAAATAAACATTTTAACCTACTTAGGCATGCAATTGCCGTTTTTGAACTTGCAATCTCGTTTTTAAGTGAAATCAACATGCTTGCTTTCACACCTTAACATGAAATCAGTATTTTAACTTATTTAGGCCTGAAATCACCGTTAAGGTTACACATTGTGAAAGATTAATACTTTGCTGGATTTTACATGTAGGTGAAATTACCATCTTTGTGGTCACATGGTGATGTGACAACAAATACAGGTTTTTCTGTATACGTAATATTTTGAAAACGAAGCAAACTTCAGCAAGAAAACATACAGAACATTGTTTAATGCACCTAAACAAAACTGCATGCGAAATTTGGAGCGTTTGTGACAAAGTTCACTTTTGAGTAAAATACCTAATGCCCTTTTTCCACTGAAGCCTTTAATTATTGCTCATTTTCACCAATAACTGATGGAAATGTTTTTTACCCTCAGTTTAGCCATGGTTCTTTATGTTCATTTGGTAGATCTTCATCCCACTCTGGTTGTGTTTTTTTTATAAAACAGATGCCTGGTTAAAACCAAAATTTTGCTTCATGTTGTTAAACATAATCAATAGCACAATATAATATTCAGGGCTTGAAAAACCCCCGTCCAGTCGTCCGGGACAAGTAGATTTTCCCTTTGGGCAAGTAACTTTCTCTCCTTCCTTGCCCGACGGGCAAGGACCCAGGCAAGCCGTTCACTGACTAAATTTTTGAAAACGATTTTGAGAAGAAAAGGTAAGCTTTAAGCTCAAGGGTAATCAAGTTTTCAGAGAGAAGCTTGACAAAAATCACAATTTATAGCGTTGTTTTGTGGATTGTGTGATGCGCACTCTTGGCTCAGAAGTGGTTGCCTAGCACATGATCAAAATCTGCCCTGATCAAATTTCTTTTCAGGATAAAGATTGCCGCATTGGGAACGAAAACGCAGTGTTTATTTCTTAATTTTAGCAATTTTTTGCAAGCATTTTTTAGTTTCTCAGCACAAAACTTAACTCAACAACGATATATTTATTAAACCTGTAGAAATTGAGCGTGAAAACTGAGAAAGTCGCATATTTCTACCGCGAAAACGAAGCCAGCATTTTGGATGCTAAAATCCAGGTAAATCTCTGTTTTCGGCAAAACACACAAGTTGGGTGCCGCTGTGTGAAATGAAAAGTGTTAAATTATTAAAAAGAAATGGATAATTAAGTCAAAAAATACTTTCAGAGTTCTTAAAAGATAACTTAGAATTGCATTTCTTTTAAACGAAGATGTTTTCCCTCGACTGAAACTATTTTTCATTGGTGTCTAAATGCCCAGCAGCCAGGCAAGGTCTTAAATGGACTAACTGCCCGGCAGTCAGAAATATTCACCGAATTCATCGAATGTAAAACCAAAATAGGGTCGCTTGACATTTCTAAAGAAAAACCAAATACTTTCAATAGATTTTATTGCAGATTTCAGTCGGAATTCTGTGAATATTTTTAACTGCCGGGCATTTAGTATATTTAAAACCGTGACCGGCAGTCGGATAAAGACCATTGTGATTTTATGGTATGCACCAGCTTGCAGAATTCGTCTACTACAAATCCATAATAACTTTTAGAATTGCTTGGCTATTCTAAGCAAACATCCCATCTTCTTATAAGGTTCAAAAGAAGCTTTCTCACGGTAGCAATCTGTTCAATATCTAATGGAACAGAGAATTTACTCTGAAGTGTAAATTTAAGTGCTAATTTAACCCATGATTAACCCACTGGGCAAAAATCTTTTGACCTCGGTGGGAGTGGACCCCATTTGTTCAATTCGTTGAAGATCATGGTTTACCCTTTGAATGTTCACCTGCATCATCTTGTCTAGCTCCACGAAATCATTGTTTAGAGAAGCATTCCCACCATAACTTAAACTGTCGATGTAAGCGTGTCAAGCACCATGACAATTTTATAGTATGCACAAGCTCGGTTATTTCATCATCTTGCACACTAACATATTTTTTGGGACTGCTCTGCATTTCTAAAGAAACATTAAATACCATCAAGAAGTTTGAAAGAATCTTTCAGTGGAAATTCTGTGAAAATTTCTGATTGCCGGGCATTTCTAGCTTGCCCGCCTGCCGGGCATTTAGACACAGTGATTTTTCATTCACCCAAATGAATAACTATGTTCTCGCCGGCTTTTGAAAATTCGACATTGTGCCTGTATGTGTTAAAACCAAAGCGGGAAGGTGATTTGTTGTTAATTCTGCGTGTTATAAATTTCTCGTGCTTCTCTTCACAATGATTACGTGGAGCTAGACAAGATGATGCAGGTGAACATTCAAAGGATCGAGCACGATCTTCAACGAATTGAACAAATTTACTCAAGGCCGTATAATAATGAAGATACCCAGCGTGCAATACAGGAACTAAGAAGTAAGGAAACATGAAAGTGATCAGTACTAAGAGGACTACAGTCAAGATGGCTTTATTACATTAAAACACACCTGCTTTTCCTCCTTTGACTCACACTAACTTCTTGTTTTCTGTAATTTTCCAAATGACTTCTGTTTGTATTAGATGAGACTCTACTAAAGTGATTTGTTGGTTATTCTGGACTGATGTTCCTGTTGTTCTAGCTTTCATCCTTATTTACATCGATCAAAGAGAGCACAGTGAAAACAGCGCATCTTAAAGTGCTACTGAAATGAAATTTTTGTATCCTCTTTTACATGTATTTACCCAAATCTATATTTTGCAACCTGCTTAAAATGATGCTGAATTTTATTTTTTGACAAATCCTAATGGAAAGTGCTGTTTTCACATGTAGCTGCCAAAATCAACTTTTTTGAGCAAAACTGTGTACGGGCTCTTGAACTGAGTTAAAGGACCTTGTGATGTCATTAGTAGTGTTCACATATGAAGTGTTATAGATTCTCTCTTGTTTTCACTTGATTTAGTCAAGTTTATTCTTCATATTATCGATACCTACTAGTTTTCTACCTTGTAATTTCTGTCCAGCCTTGACAGAAAATACACATCATAGATGTTAGGGGGCGCCAGAGTGTAGATTAACCAAAAAGATACAAATTAGAACAGCTCAGTATATACCTTTCTAACATCCTGAGTACATGATTCAGTGGAGGCTTCAAAGACGAGTGTGGCTACTTTTAACCTGAACACAATATATTGTCCTTTTGTTTTCAGCCTGGATCTGAAACTTGGATTCTCATTTTTATTTAAGGTCTATTTAAACTAGGTTTGAATATATCTCCTCTGCAACTTTACTACATTAATTAAAAGTGGTAAGCACATCAGCAATCGACACAATCACAAACTTATTAATGGTTCACAAGCTTCGCAGCGAGTACTAGATTGCACACAGAGGGCATCTTTTTATGATACTAATGAGTAAGAGTTGTTGTGGTAGACAAAGAGCATCTTTGAAACGAGAATAAATATTGTGGTCTACAACACGGGTTTGCTTTATCGATCACCGCATACTTATCAGTGTAAACAAAGCGTGAATAGTTTGCTTTTTCATAGTTCGCTTTTTCACAACATTTCACAGCCGATGGATTACTTTGAGTTCTTTAATGTTACTATATCAAAGATCTTCATTTATTAGTATCCAAGTTCAAAGCAATTCGTTAAATCGTCACCAGTTTACACCCCTTTCGAAGGTTTATTTTCAGAATCGAACTAATTTCCATATATGATCTTTTTGCCGCTAACACTCTCACGCTTTCGCTGGTTTCCTGAAAACACTGGTCATGACAGCTTGCTTTGTCTTTATAGCTTTAAATTCGTTACCCCCATATAAGAGGGTTGTCCAATACTCCGACAAATTCAGTTAGCATTGTATTGTATTATATCCACATAACAATAGATTAACAATAGATTAACAATACAATACAGTTGAGAACGACGCAAAACAATAGAATACAATACAATGCTATGCATAAATTTGTCAGAGTATTGGACAAGTATGCCATATAAAAAGCGAGCGTTTCTTAAATTGTTGCTGTTGTGATAACTTGTAGGATGTAGCAGATACAACCAGATTAAAAGTCACTGTAGCACAATCTTGTCCGCGGTGAGCGTCCAGTTTCCTTGAAGCAAAGCGACTAGAAGCGTTGTTGCTGCAATTCGTGCAGCAGCGCCCCGGATAATATATTCAAAAGCCACTTTCTCTTGTTTTCATGTCTATTTTACTTTTAATTAGGAGTGTAGCTATTGTTTAAATGAGTGATCGCCATTTGACTAAGTGTCCCGATTGTTTTGCGATTTAACAACTCACACTTGTTTGCTTGCTTACATAAAATATGCTGGAAATATCCAATTGAATAGACTAAAAGGCCTTAGGATCAACTCTCTGCCTCTTCAGGTCTAAGGCTACTGTTATTAACTGCTTCACAGCTCTGAGATGTCCTAAAGATGTTTCTCAGGGGCTTCGAACACTTGTCTCTTCTCCCATAATCACTCTAAATTTTCAGCGAGGCATGAGAGTAATACAACCAGTGACATCACTCCGTTGTTTTGGCTGCGCTAAGATGGCCACCAGTTTTAGGCTCAACCGGTCAACTTCGAACGGCTGAAAAAGCAGTTTTCGCTTACCGTATGCGAAAAAAGTTGGCAGTATTTCCAAGTAAGGTTCAAACTTTATTATTAAGCAAAAATCTCACATGCAAAAATTTCCTTTCAGTAGCATGTTAATAGAGCTGCCTAATACAGAAAAGACTAGGTTTACAAAGAAACATTCATAAAGGAAAACAAGAATGATAGTAGAAGCATTAAAAAGAACAATATACACAACAGAAAACTGTCATTTGCCTCCTTACACTATGACCAACAATGCAAGAGAGCACAAGATCATAAAGCATAGCTTAATTCTGCCATTCGTACATAACCACAATAATTATTGCTTGCGCCTTTGATCTTACTTCTATCACAACTCCTTGCTCTCTCCTGATTAGAGCGCTGCCTTTGTTCATTTGCTTTAGGCTCACTTGCTGTGGCAGCAAACATTTGGTTCTGACTGTACATATGTACATGTACGCTAAACCCGAAAAAAAGAGAATAGCACCCTTACCATATGTACACCTTTGATGTTAATAGTTATTTGACAGCTTTCAAAAAAGGTATCTGCTGACTACCATCACATGACCTTAACGCACCATGGGCTTAGCCTTGTAGCTCATTGAATACATACAGATCAAGCATGGTAGTACAGTAGTCAGCTCCCTTGGATTCTGATAGCTCAGTGACGTTTACAATTTGACGATTCCCGATTTCCTGGATCCAGTATCAAGGTAGGTGGTGAGTGAGATGGAGTAAGCATATAGTGTAGGGGGATAAAGGACATGTCGTTGTCAGGTGTCCTCACCACAGCTGACTTGAACCCAAACTTGACATCATAACTGAGATACAGCACAACATGGATCTCCTGCACTGTCACCTGAAATTCGTTATTGTGCCAGTTATGATTAAATATTAGGGCAATGTGCATTTGATGACCATAGTTCAAAGCCTGTCAAGTTTAATATACTCACATCACCATCTGATATATCCAGTAAGGTAAGCCTTACCTTCCACCACTACCACAGCAGTCCCACATTTCTCAAGCCGAGAGGCTGCCGCCTTGTTAACCCACACCTGAAGTAGCAGCTGACAGAGCTGTAGCTTATTCTCCTCATTTGCCAGAAATAGTTTGAAGTCAACAAGCTTCTGCCTGCTCCTCTATGATAATTATACATGTGCTGCTGGGAGATGCCTCGATGAAGTCTCTCCTGGGCCTTGGTGGAGTCTGCATGATATCTAGCACCTGGAGGCGTATCGCACCAAACATTAGGAGGTTCTTCAGGGTGTGGAAAAGCATGTTGCCATCCTGGATGTAAATGCTCTCCATGGATAAGGCACTTCTTCAGGGGCATCTTTCATCAAATAGTGAAGCATTGCAGCATTGTATCTCTCATTGAAGAAACTGCTAGCTGTGCCAAGGCTGTGAGGGACAAGGGTGAGTGAGTACCGCATCAGCTCGTCAAGGTCAGTGGGATCATCAAGATGCTGAGCCATGACGACTTTGCTCACAGTACTGGGTAATCTGCAAAACATTAAGCAAATGTTTTATACCTGATGCAAGTTTAAATATCATACAACAAACGTGATAGATTGTACTTATAGCAGGAATGTGGGGTCACATACCTTCCCTATGAGGCAGTGAGCTTGACTACCTTGTTAGAGTGCTCCATGGTTTTCAGCTTCTCCCTAGTGATTGGACAGAACAGCGTCTCAGAGAAACCATTCGCAAAGCGATCTCATGTGAACAGTTCCTTGCCCTCTTTACCAGCTGTTTCAACATGGGGCACATCTAACTCCACCTCTGAAGAAGCAGGAGCACCACCCGATGCCAGGCTGTAGAGGTTTCCTTGTTGACTAAGAGAAGATTGGTGAAGTTGAATACAGCAAAGATGGTATGCTGAACTTCATCTTCTGACTTCTTTATCTCAGCTCTCTCTAGCTTGTGGTGTTTTCTGCTTTTAGGCAGTCCAGATCATAGATCAGGCCACACATCTCAAGCATCTTTTCAAAGCACTGAGCCTGAGTTAAGGTTGTACAAGACCACTGCTGGTAAGCACTGAACATGGAAAAGAGCCTTATGAATCCACCTGTAACATAACCATGGGTATTAATGACTAAAACATGTGGTACAAACTCGACTTTATTATTGGGCCTGAAAGATATTTCAATAATAAGGCCCCTCTGTAGTAAGACCTGTACAGTTACCTGTCCAAGGTTTCGGTGGACCATTTTTTAACTTGGAAAATATTATTTTCCAAGTTGTAGTGGTGGGTCCGATTTCACTCCATCACTCCATCACTTCCCATTAGACATTTGGAAACCCGGGGGGAGCTTCCATATGAAAAAGTCGTAAGGAATGCTCTTCGGAAAATTTGAATTTAACTCCTACGGGAGACTTATGTGGACATTGCTTGAGCATCATTATACCCCTGAAAGATACCACTTAAAATGGAATAGGTTCGTTTACTAGCTATTGTACAAGAGAGGATCCCATGGGTGCTTGTAATCAAGAGATCAGCAAAATTCAAGCCTGAAAACCAAGAAATTAATAAATAAGAACGTTTCTTTTAAATCCTAAACCCTAAACGATACTTTGACAGCTAAAATTGGTGATGTTTTGTTGTCAACACTGTAAGTGAGACCAGAATCCTTGATTTGTACCCGAGACGGCAAAAATTTCTCAACCTTTACATATAGGAGTTTCCCCAGGTTTTAAACATCAGGCGTTTAAGGTCGTTTCATGGTCGGTTGCACCGTGTCAAGTTAGTTATTCTTTGAATTCTGACCTAAGTACTTAATATCTTATTGCAGAAATGCTCTACATTGAATACATTCTCACACGAACGCTTTTATAAACAGAAGCCACATTATAGAAGTACCGAAAGTGCCCGCTCATACAGGTTTAACCATACCCGGTTGCCGAAAAAGAAAAAGAAGACACTGAAAGTCACAAAATTGACAAGCTGTATGAATTTTCAAACGATTCAAGCCATGATTAAATGTTTTTAAAGGTCAACAGTTGAGAGAATTGAGGAAAATTTGAACGATGTGTCCTGCTGTTTATAGTATACGACTAGTAGTTTCCAGGAGAAAGTGAAGTGCTGCGAGTGAAGTTTATGTGGAAGATGTTTTTATGTCATTTAGAAAGTATTGTAGAGGGATAGTCAACATGAGCTAGATTAGAGTATTTTGCCAAAGTTTAATGAGCTTAAAAACTCTTCTGTTTTAAAAAAAAACGTACTGAAGTCGACACAATAAACTGTTCACTCATGCGAAAACCTTTCATTAAGTATTCACGGTTGACCGCGACCGCATCAGGTCTTGATTAATTTATGACAAGTTATTCTGTATCTGTTTTCAATTGATGTTCACTGAAATGCTCCTCTGTGAAACTGACGAAACTGCTTGTTAGATGTTTAAGTGCTCCTTGAAAATCGTTTTACGTTATTAAACTCACCGTTCGATCAACTTTTGAGTACTGTTTGTGACATTCTGAAAGCTCATCAGCAGTCATGCTGTTACTCCATGCTGATTGGATGATGCTAAAGTATGCATCCAATCAGGGTGGAGCAAACAGCATGACTTTTGCTCCTTGGCACATGAAATCCAAGCCCCTGGTCACTTCGAAAGCTGCTTTTCTTGAAATTTGGCGGTTAGCACTTGGATTTTGATTGAATGCCACCAGAAGAGGCATCAACCTTTCAGTTTATCTTGTGTTCGATTTGGAAGCAAGGTGATTCAACTAAATTTATGGGTGAAAATCTGCTTGGCGCTGGAGGAGTCTTTCCACCGTTGACTCCTTCTCATATTAAACAAGTAGTAAGAGTTGTCGCAAAACCCACCAATTCGCTCAAATCCACCATTTTGAGGTGCAAACGTTTTGTAACAAGTAAACAATTTAAGTGGAAAGCATAATTTCAATTTCTTTGGAAAGTTTGAGAATTGGTTTAGACAAAACAAAGTGTCTTTAATATCGCATCTAAACAAATTCACGTTTACATTCGCATGTCTGAAATTTTCGCCACTAAACTTGGGAGATGCATTAAATTTGTAGCACTATTTCTTAACAATGCCAGTGGGCTTTAACCTTAACTTAACCTTCAGAAATGAACGCTGGAGAATGTAAAGGGTGGTTTGTACGGTTGCAATCTCTCTTTAGGAAGGGGAGTGATGACCTGCTTCATTAGCCTCTCATTCAACTGGCAACACCTGAAATGATATTCTTCACCAACATTTCTAATGATATTCTTCACCAAACCTCTGCCTCCGAGTATCCAGAACATTTTCCTTGTCTGGACCAGAGTTTGGTCTCTACCAGCTTGGGCGAGACTTTCGTGACAGTAGGGAACAATCAGCTGACTAACATGGTGCTTCTTTGGGAGTATGATTGGGTGCTTTTCGTCATAGGTCAGTACAACTGCTTCCTCCAGCCGTCCTCCAACATGAAGAACACCTCTGCCAGCACCAATTTCAACTTTGCAAGCCTCCTGAAACTCTTTACTTGACTCTCAGTTCTTTAGCAAAACTTTGAGCCTAGGAAGGAGCCCTTAATAGAACCATCTTCATAGGTGAACCGCAGATAGGAGTACATACCATAACCCTCATCTGACGCATCTGAAAACTGGTGAAGAGAGATGTCTTTGTCTTCTCCATATAGCTGGAAATGGCATCTCGGTATCTGTACTTGCATCAAAGCGGATAGCTCAGACTCGTTTGCAGGAACAGGATCATCCCATGCTAACTGTAATTTCCACAGCCCCTGTCTGGACTTCTTTGCTACCAACACAACTGGACAGATGAAACCCATAAGATCGTAAAGATAACTGATAGCTGACAGGATCCCTCGTTAAGTGGCTGGTTTGTCAGGTTTGAAGACTTTAAATTGGAAGATATCTTTCTCAATGTTCCATAGAATGCTTATCGCCCTCTCAATAGGCAACTCATCTACATCTATGTTGCATGCCTGTTTATCTTTGGGTATGTTTGCTAAGACTTCTTGACTACTGCTCATCCAGTTAGACAAAATCCACCCCTTTCGAGTAGGGCCATCAATTTGTGTGCCAGTGAAATTGCTTTGGTGAAGAATATATGAAATAATTCATATTTGTACTGCGGTTGTAGATGAAAGTGAAGAGTGATCATCGCAGTAAATTTTCCAATTTAAGCAATTGGAAACAAGAAGCCTGAAAAAAATCAGGGCTTCAACGGGATTCGAACCCGTGACCTCCGCGATACCGGTGCGATGCTCTACCAACTGAGCTATGAAGCCACACATTGGGAACGAGGTCAATTTATTGAGTTCATATTTTTCCCGTGCAGTGAAGTGAGGTGAAGAATATATGAAATAATTCATATTTGTACTGCGGTTGTAGATGAAAGTGAAGAGTATCGCGGAGGTCACGGGTTCGAATCCCGTTGAAGCCCTGCTTTTTTTTTTTCAGGCTTCTTGTTTCCAATTGCTTAAATTGGAAAATTTACTGCGATGATCACTCTTCACTGAAATTGCTTTGCTGGGTGTTTCTACGGCCTTCAACAGATCTTCAATGTAAAACTTCCTCTTGTAAAGACTTGACAGCTTCTTCGCTGAAGATCTTCCTGTTATCATCAGTGGTTCTTCTGAGGCAGTAGTTTGCACAGCTCGGAGAATCTTTCATGCTAAAAATGTGAGGGACCATCTGAAAGTCCTCAAGGGCTTATGGAAGTCAGCGTCTTCCCAACATAAGAAAGAAGGGCGTCAACATCCTCGGCAGGTAATTTCACCTTAAGGAATGTAGATTGTATGTCTGCTGCAAGTACGATGCGTTCTTGGCTGAACCTCAGTAACACACCAAGCAAACTTTTTGTTGAATGTGGTCCTCTATTCAGCTGACTGATAAGGGAAACTTTACCACATAATGCCACGCATCAAATACCGCACAATTTTTTCCCTGTTTGTGTGAGTGGAAGGCACCGTGGTTTTGCAGATACCATGTCCTGGGACTTCAAGCCGCAGTCTCGTCTTCCATAAACTTTCTTGCATATCCTTTTGTCAAAAGGTCAGCCATAAAGTTCTGGTACTTACAGAACAACTGCTCATCTGCACACAGCCGTCTTCTCAGGAAATGAAGTCTAACTACAGCGGTAATTCTGTTGTTTGGCAACCAAGGATTTTCATGCTTCCACAGCATTCCCACCTCATAGTGGCCATCTACTAGGCAAACAGAACTGTTCAGCTTGCCTAAGGCTTCTCGATCCCGGGCTGACATCCCCTTCCTATTACTGCTGATCAAATCAATGTTCTCCAAACCAAGAAACTGACTCTTTTGCTGGTCTAACGTTCCTTTGCCATACCTCATAAAGTTTACATTTACTTTGTCAAATAGGCTTCTTATGTTGCCATTAAGTGGACCCATAATAGCCCACCCAAGTAGAGTACCAGCAGCATAATTATGGTTCTCCCACTCCATCAATGTGAACTTTCTTGTGTATCTGAGCTTCAGGACGTTTGCTCCTATTAGCTACGTAACTTTTATACGCCAATCTCTGGAGGTGGTATGTCATTTAAGTGTTCCCTTTTCGACAGGTCCTGCGGCCTAGACATATTGACATTGAGGTGTTCAACAACCTTGGCATCCTTAATCTGAACTCGGTGGCCTTCTGGACCTTCCATCGGTAAAATTGCCAGGTCCACTCTGCCCACACATACTGTAGACTCCCCAGTCAAGATACACACTGTGAAGGACTCTTCACTCTCATCTTTAGTTTGTCAGCGGTAGGTTTAGCAATAAACGACTCCTCGCTTCCTGTATGAAGCAACGCCCACAGGTTCACTGAGTTCCCATTTTCTCCTTCCACTCTTACTGGGACCACTTGCATGGCAACGCTGTCGGATTGCACGCCTTGTAGGAAGTGGACCTGGGGTTTCACTGGTGGCCTGGTGACTGTGGAGGCAGTGGAAGTACCTCCATCAGCCATCATTGCATTCCCAGATACTCTAACATGGTCCTGGTTTTGACCAGAGGAGGATGTACTTCCATTGCCTATCATTGTGCTAGCAGTTACTTTGACTTGGTCTTGGGGTCAACACAGTCCAACGCAGCATTGTGCAAGAGGAAGTGATGTTTCTGTGGGGACAGTTTGCACTTGAATTTGGCAAAGCATTGGGAGATGAAATGTCCCTTCTTCAGGCAGTTTAAACAAAGACCTATATCTCGAACAAAGATTTGTTGTCATCTCACAGTCATGTTCTTAAATTGGCCAGGTTGCTGGCCTTCTTTCGACCATGCTGTTTTCTTGATGTAATTTCCTCAGGAAAACTTGGTACTTGTATGCAAGTTCTTTTCTCCTCTTTCATTCTTGAGTTGCAATTGAATCTTCTGATCCAAGCAACAGTTCTCAGCAAGCGACTAAACGTGCCAAACCTTGTGAATTCAATAAATGGCTCTTTGGGATGCACAACACATCTGACACTAACTTATCTCATCCTCTCTGGGTCAACAATTATTTCACTGGAAGGATTTGACCTTAAATCCTTGGGTGAGTCTTTCTGGGACTCTTGTTCCCAAGAGGGTCCTTTCCACCACAATTGACTCTCTCCTAACTGACTTGCAGATAAACCTCAGGCAGGGAAATCAGCTGGGTTCTGGGGTCCAGCGTCCTGTTTCTTGAAAGCCCCAGAAACTTTTCAGGCCCCTAAAGCCATAGCAAAATCTCAAACCTTACAATTACAGAGCTGTTTTATTTACATATTCTTAATATGAACGAAGGTTCCCTTCATACAAAAAGTTTCAGGCGTATACACTTGTCTGTTTTCAGATGCAGATGAACTAAAAATGGCTTTATGGGCCTGAAAATTTTCTGGGCTTTCAAGAAATGGGCCCCTGGTCAGTACCTCCAAACACTGGAAACCAACAATGACTGAATTTCAATAACACAGTTGTCAACAAAATTAATAGTTTCCACTGTAAGGCTGTTCCTCTGATCCAGTGTTCAGTTGAAGAAGTCTCTGTCCAACAAACAATGCAGCTATTGAGACAATCAATTGCACCTGTGACACAGGTGCAAAGTCTATCAGTAATTATGGCAGCCCGCAACTTTAAGCGCGAAAGGGTAATCTTTCTTACAGGAGCCACTCGGTTCTTGAAAATTACAAGACTAGCAAACGCCTTTCCCTCTTCACAAACAACTTTCAGATTAACTGTAGAGGGTTGTAGCTCCACAGGATTCTTACTTAATGGCAAATCAGTGTAATATTTAGGATTGTGAAGGTGTTCAAATTCTGAAAGCTCTTGAATCCACGATTCCATTTCAGTGAGACTTCCATGGGAATTTCCTCATCCCATCCAACACCCTTGGTCCACCAACTTTGAAGGTTTAATTTTGACCTCACTGAAAAGGGCGAGATTAGACCAATCAAATCAATTTTTTGCTACCTCTTAGGGTAGCTTAACCTTTACTTGAGAAGACACTTGGGATATGGGTGGATTGGTTCCTGCCAATTTCACTTCAAGAACATGTTACTTGACAAATAACTTGCTGTTTTGGCCATGCTTTCAATTACACACACTTCATAGTCATTATGGCTCACATTCTGGTTTGGTTTTCTGCATCTCCTAAAATTGTGCACATCATGACTTGCACTTTCTGCAAATTGCTCCACTTACTTGCAACATTATCTTTCAACAGTTGAACGCATGCATTTTTGTCTTGTTGTGATGGCTGTTCCTCTTTGGAATGTACTTTGTGAAACGGAAGTCTATGTTATGTTCAGTAAATCACATTAAACCAAAAATATTTATATATTTCTTCAAAAATGCCGCTATGTTCCCATAGTATTTGAACAGTGCTACAGCTTAAATGCACATGAAATTTGATAGAATACCATAAAACTGGAATTTAACATTCAATGCATTATTGAACAGTCTTCACAAAAATGTCTCTATTTCAAAAAACAACCTGATTGATGACCTTGAAACTTTTGTGGCACCTTCTTAAACATCCCAACAAGTGTCAATGCAATTCATAGAATTAGGCTTTTGTAATGATAATTTTCTGTAGAGAGTGTAACCTTTGCTGACTTTTCTTGAAACCTCTACTTGACCACGTAAGGTATATTAAAACACTAAGAAAATTTTTTTCTTGCCTTTTCTTCTAAACTAAAACTTCTGTGGAAGTTTCATGGAATATTTGCTCTTTGTTGATTCTTTTTCTGTACCCTTTACAGCACATAATCTGGGATTTATAGGAAAATAGTTGAGCAAAACCCTGACTGTGTTTCATTCATTTCACCTCTTACACAGCCCAAATTAAATTCAATGATCTTCATACTGATAAAAGAGAACACTAAGGGAGGGTTCATTATTTATGGTGTGACCGGGTCGGATAATTGAAAACAACTTTTTGTTTTATTCCTAATACCTGTTGTAGAATCATGTCAGAATTTCTAAGCCTGCCTGACTCGTTTTAAATTTTTTAAAGCCTGGTCAATGGAAATCATACTAAAGTTGACATAAAATTCAAATCATCAAATTAATGGAACCAGACAATGTTCGTGAATTTGGCCTTCATGATTTGATGCAAAACTCAACGTATTTACAAAATGTTTTTATCCAGGTTTTATACCTCAGTTCCAGAACTACAATATGCCCTTGCCTAGATGCAGTTGTAAATGATTGCTGATGATTGTGTCTTTCCTCTCCACAAAGGCCACAATGACAAACCTCTTTGTCACTTTTATACAAGTGAAACTCATTTGTTTTAATGTACCTTCGCTTTTCAAACTTTATTTTCCAAATATGGGCATAGTTTTCTCACTGTCAAAAATGTAAACAAAATGTTCATTTTGAAGAAAATAGGTAACATTTATTAAGATGTAACTAAAACCAAAACAACACACAGAAAAGATTCTACAAAAAATAGTGAGATTCTATTGTTTCCCTGATCAGACCACTGAACTAGATACAGTACCAACCTCATTCCCAGGGCCTACTCCCCAGGGAAAAGGCCCTGGGAACGAGGTTGTCCCCTTTCAAAATGGCAGACAGACACAGAGAAAACAATGAGGTATTGAACACGAGGAAAAATCACAGCTCAGCACAAAAAAAGCAGTAAGTATAGTTTTTCTTTATTAGTTTATCGCTTTATAGCACTAGCATTGCTCATAAATATTCCATTTTTATTCAACAACTTAATTCATTTCATTTTACAAAGATTTTCAGGATTTTCCCCAAAAAACTGTGAGATTGGGAGCCTTGTCGTGAGACCTTGAGAAATGACAAAAAATCGTGAGACCCGTGGCCAAACCATGAGAGTTGGCAGGTCTGTAATCACCAGAGATAAGCAAAGCCACAGAGACAAAACTGCCAGTCAACGTTACCTTGCAAGCTTTATTTCACAGTTGTTTTGTTTTGGTTCTTTCACTCGTTTCGGTGCTTTTGTTTTGGTTGTTTGGGCATCGTTGCTTTTATTCTGGAACCAGGTTTCATTTTGCTACTTTGAGTTTTTGAGGAGTTTTTTAGATTTATACTGGTATTTCAGTTGTACAAGCTTCATTTTGATGACTTAACTGAAACCATAAAATTCCTCTTCCTTGGAGTCACTCTGAAAAACAGGCCGCAATATTATTTGTCGCTGGCATGGAGAGAGTAATCCTGTTATGTGCTTCCCCCAGCTGTTCTTTGCTCTGACTCACGGTCGCTTGCTTCAATTAATTATGCAAGAACAATATCATCTTCGCTGTTACTACCAAGTTTACTACCAAGTTTAATTTGACAGTCTAAAAAGTAAGCAAACATTGTTTTTGTTCTGAGAATTCACAATTTGCACTTAGTGTTTTGTAAAGTTTGGAAAGTACAGCTTGTTATAAATACATGTATCATGTTGATAATATGAAAAAGTTTGTTTGATATAGGTAGCTGTAGTACAAGAATATTAAGCAGGATTAATACTTTGAAGTGACGAAGTACCTTTCTTATTGTTATCATTAAAAGAATTTTTTTCAGAACCCGGTCATTCTGTTTTTTAAGTTACTCATAGCCCATTGTTTCGGGGGCAGAATTTTTCATGACCTGGTCACTTTTTATCCGACCCAGTCATCCCCATGAATAATGAACCGTCCCTAATAGTTTGCAAACAATACCACAATTATTGAAGGAAATAAAATGTTAAACGGTACTTAAGGCTAAAATTAAAAAAATGTTACTTTAGGGAGCAATGATGAATCTGAATGAGTGAGTGAGTGAGTGAGCGAGCGAGCGAGCGAGCGAGTGAGTGAGTGAGTGAGCGAGCGAGCGAGTGAGTGAGTGAGAACTTTATTGACATGTCTGCAGAGTATCAGTATACAATTAAACCTTCAGCTGCGAGCAGCTCTCCTCAGTGACTAGTTTTCCAAAATACCAAAAGTTTCCAAGTCAAATCACTATTTAGAACATCATGTAAGTGATCACCTCTCCTAAGCAACCACAACCACTTTTAGAGCCAAAAGTTTGAAGTTTTCCTTTGTTTTCAACCTGATTGATAATGGAGCAAAAAGTGGATAATAAGGTGTTGCATCATTATCATACTTCTGGCTAGTACAAGAAAAGGGAATTTATCAGTGGGAAGAACCAGATTTTTGTTATTGAAATTGCCTTTTAAGTGAATAAAACATTGTACTGGCATTTGCACATAGGTTAAGGCTCGGAAGATATCATATTCTAATAAGGAAAAATTTTGACCCATTATGGCCTGAGCTCTCGTAAGCGATAGCCTCCCATAAGTGACCACCTTGGCTTGACATTTTGGGGGGTCACCCAAGCCAAAGCATGTGAGCATAAACTGTTTTCTTTATTCCCACTGGTCAAGACATTTTAAATAGTTTGTAAGTGGAATAATTATGTTAACTTAGTAAAAGTTCACATTGAGTCTGTGCCCAGTAATACAGTGTATTCCATTTTGGGCATTCCTGTACAGAAGCTCAAGCAGGAAAATACTATATAGGTTTTCAAAACCTTCGCTATCACTGCATTATTGAAACATGCAAATCTTTTCAAGTTATCTGTAACTACCTTCCAAGTTTCATGTTTTAAATCACTGGTAGAAAGTCTTCAAACTCAGCATATTACAGGGAAATCATAAAGTAAATGTAGCATTTCATAAGTAGATTAAGATGGACAAAACTGTAGATAGAAAAAGCTTACGTATTTAATGTAAGTTCAAGTTTAAACAATACAACTAGTCTGAAAAGTTGGGAAATATTGATTCAAAGACTTACAATTTATTGGAGGCTTGGTGATATAATTATGATGGCAGACATGAAACAGTTCATCATCACTATCTTTCACACTGAGAAAGTTGAGCAGAATAATTGAAAAGGAAATCTTCTCTTTCAACAGTGTGAAGATGGGAGGCAATGAACCTTAAATTTCTGTGGCAAAATAAAAGCAGCCTACAATATCTTCCTGCAGCTAAGCAACCAACGAATGTGAAATTCACCATTCTCAGCAGGAAAATATAAGCCAGAAACTTGTCACTAATCTGACACAAAGTTGTCCCTTCATTCCCTTAGTCCTGATTGTCTCAGAGCTGTTGTCTAAAAAGTACTATAGAACGAATAAAAAAATTATTGAATCAAAAGAAATCCTAAACAGAAATGGTGACAAACATATATGGTTCTCTCATGTTATTCATGTTTTGCCCATGCTCGCAATGGTTCTCAAAATTTAATTTAAGCAAGTTTCAGATTTACAAATTTGACAATCAAATCAAGCAACTGCTCAGTCTGAGGTAGGCTTAAAACAGAGTACCAGACTCCTTAACAATAAGCCACCTATTATTACATCATAATTAAATATATAGAATTAAGTAATAAATTGCCTTAAAAATTACCATGAATGGACCAATTATTGACAGATTTCTTTTCTGGGGAAACCAGAAAAGCAGTGAGATCAAAGGTAGCTGCCAGCCCCCTGGTCTGAAAGGTCAATTTTGTTTTTATCAAGCTATAGAAACACAAGACTAGTGAAACTTTGGGAGAACGAGATGTGCTGGGAACACTAGCCAGAGGGCAAGTGTTTCAGTCTATAACAGTACTGTACAGAAAAAAAAAAGAGAACATGTTTTCCTTCTCTAACAAAATTTGGTTTTCAAAATGTAAATTCTCTTTGCTCAGAGCACATGTTTTCTGTGGGCATTTGCTAAATTATATTAGAGCCTTTTTTGAAAGTGTCTGCTTCACCATGATAGACTTGGGTATTGATTAAATGAATTATATGTAGAAGCCCAATTCAGTATATTTAATACTTTTAGTCTTCATTTTCTAATGGAATTTTAGGCAGTGATCAGCTCTCTTTTAGCTGGTGGATAATACTCTGGCATCTAACCCTTAGCTAACAGATAATTATTTATTAATATTGTAGTATTAATAATTTGTTATTGTAAATAATTATTAATGGCCCATGTACGTTACATGTTATTTTAATTTATTCCTTAATTTTTCAATGAATCTTTTACACAGATGTTTCTGGGGATGATAGGGAAGAAAACGATAATGTTCACATTGCCATTCCACTTTTGTTGAGAAATGCTTTGCCTGATGTTCAGGGATATGAAAAGAATGAGAAGACAGACATTGCTTTGAGGCCTGAGCAAGTGAGTGTTGAGATTATATCATCATCCTTTCAGATTTTATATCTACAATTCCTCCTGAGAGTTTCGAGTCTTTTTTGGGCTCTTCAGGGATTTAAATGGTACAATTTCTTGCATGCAAAAGTCTTTGCAAGTGTACAATTTAAGTTGTTTCATACATCCGAAACAGTTGTTGCAAAATGATAACAAAATTCAAAGCTGAAAAAATTAGATCAAGACAAAGCAGATCCATGTGACACCATAATATGGAGCAACCATGAAAAAGAATCACAACTAAGCCAATAACTTATGGGTCATAGCATAAGGCAGGTATTACAAAAGTTAAACACCTCTTGAACCCTAATAGTGGAAAATTCCTAACTTACTATCAAGGATTTGTTAATGTTTTCAAAGTTAAATTTAGTTTCTCTGCATACTACATGTATGGTCGTCTTATATGTAGTGCAATTAAAAATAAATGGAAAATTTCACCTACTGATAACCACACATGCAGATAGAGGGAAATAGAACTAGCATGGCAATGAAGAAAATCTTTCCCATGCTGCTCTGCACAAAGTAATGGCTGAGAACAAAATTCAACTACCCACCAATGAAAACTGAATCATTAGTAACAGAGTGGAGCCTTCTGAAATCCACAAATTATAAAATAATTTATAAATTAATAAATAAAAGTTGCAATTCAAGGAACACCACTGTGACAATAACATCTACACTAAAGACAAACTCAAAAGAGCCAAGTGAACATACCATCTTTGTGAAAATGAATAGCATACAATCCAGCATATGTTTTTGAAGTGCTCCCAGTCCCATGTAGCTTTATTTTGGAATGAATTAACTGGTGGTCAAAAGTCACTACTGATTACTTCAAGTTACCAGACTCAACTCTTTTATATGGACCTATAAACACGTTCAAATACCATCAATTTCTAAGCTTGGCTTTGCTGGTGGCAAAATACTTCATTTACAAAATAAATGTACATGTAACTTGTATGGACAGTCTTTTCTCTTCTCACTGTTTAGGACTGATACAACTTGAAGAACACATAATGACCAGAAGATATATGAGGGTTGTCCAATACACACAAACAGACTCCAATGGAATAAATGTTATTCCATTGGTATTCCATTGGTGAAATGCATCTCATTATGAGGACTTACAATATTTCCGTTGGCTTCAGGCTGAGTGGGGGTACATTCTACTTGTCCATTGGACCGATTGGTTCAATTGGTACCAATGGAGTAACATTTATTCCATTGGTATTCCATTGGTGAAATGCATCTCATTACAGGGACTTAAAATATTTCTGTTGGCTTCAGGCTGTGTGTGGGTGCATTCTACTTGTCTATTGGACCGATTGGTATGATTGGTACCAATAGAATGACATATATTCCACTGGTATTCCATTGGTAAAATGCACCTCATTATGGGGACTTAAAATATTTCCGTTGACTTCAGGCTGAGTAGGGGTGCATTCTACTTAATTGTCCATTGGACCGATCGGTACGATTGGTACCAATGGAATAGCATGTATTCCACTGGTATTCCATTAGTGAAATGCACCTCATTACGGGGACTTAGAATATTTCTGTTGGCTTCAGGCTGTGTGTGGGTGCATTCTACTTGTCCATTGGACCAATTGGTACCAATGGAATGACATATATTCCACTGGTATTCCATTGGTATTCCATTGGTGAAATGCATCTCATTATGGGGACTTAAAATATTTCTATTGACTTCAGGTTGAGTGGGGGTGCATTCTACTTGTTCACTGGACCGATCGGTATGATTGGTACCAATGGAATAGCATTTACTCCATTGGTATTCCGTAATTGGTAAAATGCATCTCATTACGGTGACTTACAATATCTCCGTTGGCTTTAGGCTGTGTGGCGGGTGAATTCTATTTGTCCATTGGACCGACTGGTACGATTGGTACCAAAGGAATGACATTTATTCCATTGGTATTCCATTGGTAAAATGCACCTCATTATGGGGACTTAAAATATTTCCGTTGACTTCAGGCTGAGTGGGGGTGCATTCTACTTGTCCATTGGACTGATCGGTATGATTGGTACCAATGGAATAGCATTTATTCCATTGGTATTCTATTAGTGAAGTGCATCTCATTACTTTACATTGCTTTAAGAACGAAGAATATACATTGTATTTAGCATGTGTTTGAGCTCGCAGTCGCTCTAAGAGCGAAGAGTATACATTGTATTTAGCGTGTGTTGCAGCTTGCAGTCTCTTCAAAAACGAAGAATATACATTGTATTTAGCGTGTGTTTGGGCTTGCAAGCTTAAAGAACGAAGAATATACACTGTATTTAGCGCGTGTTTGAGCTTGCAGTCGCTTCAAGAAAGCAGAATATACATTGTATTTAGCATGTGTTTGAGCTTGCAGTCGCTTCA
>CM042756.1:18154821-18171027 GCA_022496165.2 Catalaphyllia jardinei
TTTGCCTTATAAGAAATGGAATATACGCATTGTAGCTCATCATTTGTGTCAATCAAAGCATCACTTCATTCCACATTTTGTGTAACAAATTGTTTCAATTTTGGCATGAGAAGTTAAAACTTCTTGGCTCTGAGAATTGTTGCAAACTTTTCACAATACGACATAGTTGTTCTTAATTGGCGTCACGCGCATCTTACAGGTATTCCAGAACTGATCTTTAAACGCGATAAGGCATCCTTTGCATTCACGAAATGGTTATGAAAGCCGATCGATCCGAGATTCGCATACTAACTTTTAATTCTGAAAAGACAACAACAGGATGACTGTAAAAACTGTTCAAGTATATTTCTAATAATGCAAGTACAATGCAAGTGCAATACAGTCTTTTTGTTTCTGAGAGTTTCTGACAATTCCTGAAAATCCCTGACAATATGTGTCACTTAAGCTGCCTACATATCAGTCACTTCAAGCCGATGTAAATGTTTAGTAGCGAGATATTGGCTTGCGAAAGTACAGTAACTCTTTTCGCTGTATAGGGCAACCTGCGCCTAACCTATTTTAGCTTGCGAAAGCGTACCAGCCCCAGTGCAACCTGCACTAACCGCAAGCTGATTCTTGATAAGTTGGTTGTGTTAGCAAAAATAACTCCCGATGTGGACGCCTGAAGGAGTGACGAAAGAAAGCTATCAATAAACAATACAACTGCAATCAACATTTTCAAAACCTACACGAAGTTAGGAAGCTTGATTTTCGATGAATGAGAACAGTCAATGCTATAAAGCATAAGCTAAGATACGAACTTTATACCAAGGATACAAAGGTGGATTTTCGATACATGCAAACATACAAACTATAAAAAAACCTACCGTGGCAACTGAAAGCTGGGGAAATAAAAAAAGAAGTATCTAAAAACGATAAATGGTTCACAAAAGCGAAGTGGCCAACACGGGAAAATCCATTCGCACAAGCCAACTACTAGCACTCAATCTTTTCATCTACTGGAACTAGTGCGTAGTCATCTTAGTAAAATTCCTTTCGATCATGTGATTCTCATAGACAGACAAAGTTTTGCTGCTAACTTAGTGCGAGCTTCGCAAAAACGAGCAAATTCAGTTCTATTTACTTTATTCTCCAGGCAATGTCTGCAGAAATAAACTACAAGTCGAGTCTTAACATTTCCGTTCGACAGAACGCAGTTCTAATCGTGTAATGGAGGAAAATCGAGTTTTACTGTTGCGTAATATTGCGGACTTTCGACTGTGGAACCAGCTTACTGTGGACTGTAGCTGATAAGTTGTGTATTTAAAGTTTGAAGTCAGTGTTTATGGCATTTGAAAACCTTGCAGACATGTCTCCACGAATTGCGTACGACTTTTTCGTACGAATAGAAAGCTGTAGTATGGCTGTGTGTTGTGTTCCCTCTTCTCCTCGACCAAAACCAACGCAGCTTTTGAAATGTGTACTTTTCCCTTCACCGGCCCAAATTTCTGTGCGCAAAATATGTAACACGAACCCAACGAAAGTGTTTACTTGGAAAAAGAGCTCAACTCGCACAGGATTACTTTGGTACACCAGCATGTCCTCTGTTTCTTTGTTTCGGAAGTGAAAATGCTCAATAGCTGTTTCCTGAAAGCCAAGGCGTTTCACACCGTGTTCGTAAACAGAATAATTGTCTCAGTTTTGGTAACAGAAGCATGTCATCTCGTACACCGACGGACTAGGCATCGTAGAGTCATAGGTTTCCTGTCAGTATAAAACATGGACTGCAGAGTGCGGACTGCGGACTGGGTATGAATCAGGGACTGGGGTATAAAATATGGACTAAGCGTTACGGACTGGGTCTAAAACATGTACTCGCGTATGAAAAGCGGGCTGCGGACTAAATGCGGCCTACCGCTTACAGTCCGTGTTCTATATTGATGGGTCGTAACTAATATTACATGATGCATGTACAAACAGGAACAAATCCTTTCGTATGTACGTGCTTTGCGATCAATTCATTTGTTTTCGCCCCTACTGAAGGAGGCCAGTTTCACGTTTATCCTACAGCTCAGGCACAAAATGCTGTTCCGAGGATTTGTCCTTTAACTACCAATGCTCGAACGCACTCTTTAATCTACGATTCTACAAGTTTGTTTGTTTATTTATGTCAGATGTACCACAATCAGCATTGGAAACAGTTGTACCCAAGACTCTAGATACCCATGTACGAGTGGTCAGCGGTCAGCACAGAGGACAGGTCAGTAGCTGTTTTCTCTACCTTTCCATGTTTTCATTACACCTTGATGTTTTCAATAGACAGGCTTTCTATCTCATATTTCGTTTGAAGCATCTTTTCAACAGTCCTTGTTCGGGGAAACAAATACCATTTTATTTTAGTTTGGGTAATTCGTCTCGCTGAATCTTTTGGACCAATAATACTTTTAACAGTCACCTGTCTGGTTAGCTATGTGTTGATCTTAAAGGGAGAATGTGTGAGTTCATCACTAAGGGTCGGCACAGACTAGAGAACATGTTGCAGTGACAGTTTGCCCGTTTTTGCAAAAAAGATCTGTTGCGGGAACAAACCTTTTTTCCCTGCAAGATGTGTATGAATCGCGTTGGTTTGAATTCGAACAAAATGACCTCAGTTTTCAATGGCGTTGCGTCGTGTGCCTGCTCTTGCGGCAAGCTGTGCCCACTACAACATAGAAATGAACCAATATCCGCTTTATGTGCACCAGCCTGCGTACTTTCCCTATAATATGCCTCGTATACGTACACATGAAGTGGCTTTCCCCACTTCACGTCCCCTCGACACGTTGCCTAGTGGATGCCGACTTAAATGGAAATGAAAGGCTTGTCTGATTACTTTTATTCCCTATCAAGCTTGCTGTGTTATTGAAGCGGGATACTTCCAAGTACAGTGCTGTTATTCAACTTTTGCTGGACAAGAACGTAATAACTGCGGATTATGATGACATTTGTGAACATGTTGGTGCTGTGAATGAGTTCTAACCCTAACAGTATTGGTTAAACAGCCGTCAGCCTGACTTCCTTGGCAATGGAGCTACTATTCAAGCCCAACACGCCCAGATCACAGCAGACCTCTTTCGAGGGCGTTGTTTAAAGACTTATTATTTTTTTTTTGTATTTTAATAATATTTATTGATTATCAGTTTTACATACAATTCACTACACTCACTTACTACCTACTACACTCACTCACACACACTTACATACAAGCACACACACACCCAAATGACAAAAGTACTAAGATACTAAAATTGTAATTATCATTATCATCATCATCATCACGCACATTTCAATAACTTATTTATCTTCGAAGCCGCACTTACTCCATTTCGAAAAGTGAACTTGCCACTTATTTTTCCATTTAGCAATCTTGCCTTCTAATTGATAGACTGACTTGATTCTTAGTAATAGAACATTAAAAAGGGGTTTTAAATTATTAGACCTGCAATAATATACGTACTGCTTTGCAATAAGAATAATATGATTAAATAACAAGAAACAATCATTTCTTTGCCAGTCACCAAATAATATATCTACCGCAGATAGGGTTTCAATGTTGATATCTCTACCAGACTAAAAGTTCTTTCCACAGCGTTGCAGTGAAGTGGCAAGTCACAAGAAGATGTTCGAGGGACTCCTCCATCACACCACAAAAAGAACAGGCTGCCGAATCTGTTTTACCTATTTTCTTTAGAAAAGTGTTTGTCACTAAATACCTATTCAGAATCTTATATTGGAATTCTCGTGTTTTTGTGTCCAAAGCAACTTTGAAGGGCAAACTATAAATTTCCTTCCAATCCAAACAGACATCATCAAAGGTTTCATTATACTTCAATTGAGCTGTCGGTTGAGCCACAAGCCCAGAAATTAATTCCCAATAGACCCTTTTAGAGGTCACCTCACTTATCAAGACGTTCTGGTTATCTAAGACTAGTTGAATGTGGTCCTGAAGGACAAACGAGATTTTGTCTACATAACCATTTGTTTTAAGGGATTTCCGCCACGGTGCAGGGATGGCATCCATTAAGGACATCAGATCAAAGATGTCTTTTGGGGAAAAGTCCAACTGACGCAAATTGCCTTGAGAGATAAATTGATTATTTTCTGTGACCAAGTCACCTATTCTGAATAATCCTTTACTAACCAAGCTTTGATTGAACACAGATTTACCATTGATGCAAATGAATTTGTTGTTCCAGATAACAGTGTTGAGTATTTCTTCGTGTGATAACTCCGGAACACTATTACATGTGGATGCGGAGCATTGCGCAAAGCCCTCAAAACATTCTCTGTAGAACTTTGGAAGATTGATTGGAAGCTTTTTAACATCAAAATTACAGCATAGAATGAACTTATTCCCAACTGGTTTCAGATAGTGTAATAAAATAGTTTTCCAGTGACAAGGTTCCTTTTCCACTAATCTCTTGCAAAACATTATTCTTTGAGTTTTGATTATAGATTCCAAGTGCGGGGCTTTCAGTCCCCCATCTTTTGTATCACTAATTAGGGATATACGTTTAACTTTATCTTTACCTTTCCATATAAAATCAAAAATAATTCTATTGGCTTCAATTATAACTTCCTTATCTATACAAATTGAACCAGCACGATACATTAGCATTGGGATCACGAAGGTTTTAACAATCTGAATTCTTCCAATAATTGTCAGGTTCCTCCACCTCCAAAGCTGTAGTTTTGTTTTGATAGTGTCTATTATTCCTTCAAAGTTTAATTTATTCCTCAAAGGGCGGTTATAAGAGAAATAGACTCCTAATATTTTAACCGCTTCCTTGATCTCAATATCGATAAAACCTTGATCTTGGGCCGGAGTAACGCACGTATTTCCCAAGATCAACATTTCTGTTTTGGCTAAATTGATGCTAAGACCTGCGCAATTTCCGAACTTTAAAATGACATCTAAAAAGTATTTGAGAGATCTATCATTCCGCAGGAAAGCAGTTAGATCATCTGCAAAAACTTCAATTTTGATTTCCATTCCATCAACAACAATTCCTTGAATATCATCATTTTCACGTATACTAATAGCTAGTACTTCAAGGATAATTATAAACAAATACGGGGAAAGTGGATCTCCTTGTCTCACACCTCTTTGTATCTCAAAAGGTCCAGTAGAGAAACCGTTATTCAGAACACTGCTTGTAATATTTTGATAAAAAGTATGTATCCACTGGATGAATGTAGGGCCAAAGTTAAAAGCAGCTAATGTACTATACAAAAATTTCCTATTCACAGAATCAAAAGCTTTCTGGAAATCCACTGCTAACATCTTGCCCTTGATTCCATATCTTTCTGTATATTCAAGTATATCATCAATCGTCCTTACTGCATCATTAATTGTTCTACCTTTGACGTACGCATGCTGATTATGATGAATTATTTTAGGTAGGACCGTCTGCAGTCTCATGGCAATAGCCTTAGATCCGATCTTGACATCTACATTAATCAGAGAAATCGGTCTCCAATTCGAAATTTTCCGTTTATCTTTCTTTTCTATTAAAGTTATTATTGCTTGTTTTTGTGAGTTGGATAATTCACCATGATCAAATGAGTAATTGAGACAATCCACAAGGAGTTCACCGAGGCTTTCCCAAAACGCAGTATAAAACTCAACTGTAAGGCCATCATTGCCGGGGGATTTATTGTTTTGAAAAGATCGTAGACTGTGAAGACATTCTGTAGGCGTCAATCTCCCCTCACACCCAATAACATCTTCCCCAGATAACTTGGGGAATTCCCGAGACTGTACAAATGAATTAAAGACATCATCATCATCTGACCCTTTTAAATTGACCTTCTTATAAAGACAAGAATAAAAATCTTCCACTTCCTTCATAATTCTTTTGGGGTCAGAAGTAAGGAAACCATCTTTGGTATATGCTTTTCGAATAGAGCTCTTGGATTTTTTATGGGTTTCTAGGTTTAAAAAAAACATTACTTTTTTCTCCTTGCTCGTACCAATTGGCTCTAGAACGTATTATCGCTCCCTTTGCTAAATGCTCGTAAAACAATTCATACTCACTTCGAATAATTTCCAATTTTTCTATATTTTCAGGGGAGGGGTGCCTACTGCAATCATCCTCCCACTTTTTTAACGAGTCTTCTATCGTTTTCAATCTTTGTCTTCTTGCATTTGCTTTTACTTTACTAAACTTAATCGACACTTGCCTTATTCGATATTTGATTAAATCCCAAAGAACTCTTTTATCATTAACTTCTATGAACTCCTCGCGCCATACTGGCACACTTTCGGTTATTAGCTTACAAAAATCAGGATCATCTAATAGACTCGCATTAAATTTCCAATATGATGGGCCATGCCTTTGTTCTTCTATACTATTAAAATAAAGTACGATAGCCGAATGGTCGGAGTTTATGGAGGAAATTATATCGACACCTACCTCCTGGTACGAATCACTCAACAGCCAATAATCTAATCTACGTTGAATAAAAGGATTCTTCTGTCTCCACGTAAAGCGTTTGCATTCTGGGTTTCTAACGCGCCATATATCCACTAAATCAAAATTTAAACAAACATCTTGAACGTGCTTTACAGAATCTTTCTTTGTGGGGTTACCCCCGGAGCAGTCCAAATCGTGATCGAGAGTAACATTGAAATCCCCGCCAAGTATTATTTTTTTCTCAGCGCTATCAAGAAACTTCTCTATCAGTGTGTCTAGGGCGCTAAAGAATTCACATTGATCTTGAACCTTATTAGGTGCATAAATATTGCCAAATAAGAAGTCCGATCCCTGCACAGTGGCATCCATCAAAATATAACGACCTTCGGCATCTAAAACGGACGATTTAAGATTGAATTCTAGATCATCTTTTATTAAAATCATCACTCCACAACTGTGATTGGTGCCATGCGAATAAATCATCTTACCTTTAAATTGCGTTTTCCAGATAGCCTCTATCTCTTCCGTGCTATAGGTTTCCTGGAGAAAAATGATGTCTGCATTTTGCTTTTTCAACCACAGAAACAGAGCCTTCCTCTTTGCAGATGAACGAATCCCTCGAACATTTAGAGACAATAATTTAAAATCAACGTTATCTTTGCTGAAGGCAAAGCGTCATGTTAAAGCGTGCGTGATTAATACACTAGAGTTAACGGTTTTACATAAAGACAATAAACATAAAAACAATAAATAACAAAACACACCTAAAAACATTAAGAAGAGCCGCAGATATTCTATCTATGTGCTGCCCTTGGGATTTAAGGGCCGTAGTTGCTTCGACCGTATGCAAATACGCAATTCACGCAATTCTACTCCCGTCATGAAAAAAAAAAATAACCGTGTAACAAGGATTTTAAGTGCTTAAGATACCATTAATATAAAGCTTATCAGGTTCTCGCTTATCAAAAAACGCTACTTTGCCATCCTCTCTTGCTTGTTTCAGTTTTGGCCACAGTTTCTTTCTCCTGTCTCGTATTTCTTTCGGAAGGTCCGCATACGCTTTCACATCCGATTCTTCACCCAGATCTCTTACATTCCTAAAAACAAGCTTGCGCTCAGGGAATCTAAGAAAGCGTACAATTATTGGCCTTGGCTGGCCTGCCTTCTTTTTCCCTAGTCTATGAACACGCTGAAACTCTATATTCCTCGCTTCCTCTAACTCTAATTCGTTCTCCAGAAACTTGTACACCACTTCACATGTATTCTCGCTACCTTGATCTTCTTCGGGAAGACCGAAGAGACGTAAGTTTTCTCTCCTGCTGTAGACCTCCTGGTAAAGAATTTGGTCTTCCAAGCCTTGGATCTTGTCCGATGTATGATTCTCTCTTCTCTTTATTTCCTCGATGTCTTTATTTGTAAACGTCAATCCCGCTTCTATCTCGTGTATTGTTTCTTCCATCTTCTTAGCTTTTTCATTGAAATATTCCATATTTGCTTGAATCTTGTTTACTGCGTTCTCCAAGCTGGAAATCTTACCGAGAGTACCTTCCATCGTTTGTAGTTTCGTCTCCATACGCTCAAGTCTGTCCAGGATTTGTTGGAGCTGTTGACCAATCTTTTCAGTCATCGTCAAGGCTACCAGAACTTGATCGTCACCAACATCAAGTGGTTTTCCGTTTGGGCTTATATCGTTCTTAAAGAGCGTTGTACTAAAACTTGAGATAAAGATCCGTTTGTCATCCGGCGAATTCGTTTCGCTATCTGAGTTAGGACTCTTGTTCTTGTTCGCTTAAGCGTTGGTGTAAACGCCTCGGCCATAAACCAACCAAGAATAATTGACTTATAGTTTGAAATTTACGGGAGCAGAATGAATGGCGTCCTCATCCGCTCATGGTCGGTCCCAGTCCCCCTGTTTAAAGACTTATTGATTTTTATATTTAATCGCATGGGCCCCAGGGGAAATTAACGATTGCATTTTCAAAGTTTTCCAAATTGCCCTCGTCGCGAAACTTTGAAAATACTGGTGAAATTAACTTGTTTATCACATAAAGGGCAAAAGTTTGTACAAAGAACAACTTTCAAGGTCTTGCCGTCGCGCAAACAGGTGTGCCGGTTGTCATTGAAGGAGAAGGTCACTCCAAAAGGCATATTATTTTTGTCATCACCAATAAAAAGTTTATATTGAGTTAAGTTACTCACCGAAGTTTCAGCTTCTAAAGTGCATTCTATCCCAAGTAAATTGTCTCCAAAGAAGCCGGCATCGGCTGCCGCCATTTTGAAACAAATGCTCAGCGGCCAGGTCGGGCTAGGCTGCTTAGCGTGACGTCATCTTTACCAAGAGATGTTGTCTTGCAAGCGTATTTGTTTACTCGAGGTTATGGCTGATCTTCAACCTTACCGTTTTGGGCCAGAACGTGTTTCTAATCCTGAGGATAGCGAAAGCGAAAACGAAGAAGTAAACGATCGGTTAGAAGGCACATTTTGGTGTTCTTGTGAGCGATGTCAAATCATGCCAACGCAAAGAGAATGTGTTTGTTGCCGAGAACAGCCAGAGGAAGAAGACAAAATTCAAGGTAAAATTTTAAGCGTAGGCTGCATCGGTTGCAGTAAATGGAAAAAAAAAAGTTTCTTTGTAAATTGCTGTAGATAAAAAGGCGGTTTAATAAAGCCGCAAGCAGTTATTTTTTACGTCAACTGTTTGTATTTTTATTTTCGCCGTGTCTAAATGTCACGGTAGTCAGAAGTATTCACCGAATTCCGACTGAAATCCTCAATCAAACCTATTAAAAGTATTTGGTGTTTCTTTAGAAATGTCAAGCGATGTCTACAGCAATTTACAAAGAAAATTGTTTTTTTTTTCCATTTACTGCAACCGATGCAGTATACGGTTAAAATTTTACCTTGAATTTTGTTTTCTTCTTCTGGCTGTTCTCGGCAACAAACACATTCTCTTTGCGTTGGCGTGATTTGACATCGCTCACCAGAGTGCAGTAAATGGAAAAAAACTATGCTATTTTTCTGCTCTTTTAAGTCTTTTTAGCTGATGCGGACAGACGTTTTTGCTATTCCCTCTCCGGCAACGTCGCATTTAAGTGTTTAAAGTTTATGGTTGAAATTTCCAACCGGATGGTTTTTTGTAAATGGTAAGCACCCAAGATCTCTTGGTAGAGATGACGTCACGCTTAGCGGCCGAGCCCGACCTGGCCGCTGAGCACTTGTTTCAAAATGGCGGCAGCCGATGCCGGCTTCTTTGGAGACAAATTACTTGGGATAGAATTCACGCTAGAAGCTGAAACTTCGGTGAGTAACTTAACTCAATATAAGCTTTTTATTGGTGATGACAAAAATAGTACGCCTTTTGGAGTGACCTCCTTTAAGGAACAGGCTAGCAGTAGCACGGGGAGAGCCTGCTATAATGCTGTACTAATAAGGCGACCCGAATCAAAACAAAGAAATTAACTTTCACTTTGGCGGCCATGAAGTTCTGTAACTCTAAAACTTCACGCAGTAACAAAATTTACTCGTTTTTATGCCAATAAGGTGGCCTGTCTTACTAATAAGTCCATGCACTTCTGTAACTCTACATGCATGCTTCTTGCGACACCAGCTATCCCCACTTAAACTTATTTTCAGGCTGCGTATCAATACATTTTTGGTCAGAAAAATCCTATTGCTTTTCCACCAAGAGTGCGCTTTGCTGCATGTCGATTTTCTTTAGCAGGCGTGCTCAGCCAATCAGCATCAAGTAGTCATGCCCTCTTGATTACCAGAAGTGCCCTCGTGATAAAAAAAATTCCCTGTCTCAGCCAATCAGCATTCAGTAATTTTGCCCCGTATGCGACAATTAATGGCAATGTACAACTAGCAATGAGAGAGCCATCTGATACTACAGTGGAGGCAAAAACTAAAATAACAAGTTACATTTGATATTGGCCTCGCACTTGGCAGCGCGTTGTGTCACCTTTTTTAGCACACTACAGTGTGCTTTAAACTAAGACCTCAGAATTCGGTGAGAACTGCACTCTGGTGATTCATCTGTACAGCAGCAATCATCGCCGACGAAAATTGTGTGAAAGGAACATTGCGTGAAGGACGTTGTGTGAAGTGGAATATTGCGTGATGAGACTTTGTCAAGAGACTTTCCAAGTTCAGCATCCCAATAGTCTGGAGAATAGTGCATTTTGTACCAAAAACAATCGTTCCTGTCCTAGAAATCACCGAGTTACCGAGCGGGTAAGACTTATTTGATTCAAAATTTCATGTAATGCGAAAGACAAAGCCTTGATACTGACATGTTAGTGTATGCCAAAGAATGATACAGTTAACGCAGCATCGGAACGTAGGAAAAAGGCCAATACAAGAATACCTGTTCCTGTTTGTAGAAAAACAAAGATGACCGTTCTAAAATTCATACCCGATTCTCCTTTACAAGCGGCAATTTGATTGGTTGTTTATAGTAAGCACAACTGATAAAATACTTTCGATATATCAAAATTCAGCTTGGCAGTGAGGCTCAGAGGACACAAACAAAGGAAACTGAATGACCATGTTTATTCATTTCTTTTGTTTGTGTCCTTTAAGCCTCACTATCAAGCTGAATTTTAATATATCGAAAGTAGCCTATTGGTGTGACCTACAGATATCTCTCACTCACTCATCCACTCATATTCGCTATTAACTTACCCCAGACGCGTTGACTTTGTTTAAAGAAAACTTATTTCTAGTTTGGTTTTTCTTTTATTGTACTATACTTTTCGTTTCATTTTATTCATAATACAGCTTTGTAGACTTGTAAAGTAGGGAAGTAAATCTATACAACCAGACGCCTCTTGCTGCAATAAATAAAGTTTCTTCCAAGCTCGTACCCAGGATCTACTCCTGGTGTGTCCGAGGTTAACATACACCAACACTCAGTTCAAGTCAAAGAAATGCGCAATGTGCACTTCAGAAAAACACGTCACGAAATCTTTACCTCGGGAAACTTTCGTGAAGTGCCATGTGCCCGTGTCAGCCTCACAAAACATTGAAATCCACACCTTATAAATACAAGACATGGAAAACTTCTCTGAGCAAATAGAAAGTGGTTTTTCTAGGTAAACATGAAGTAATCTAAATGAATGAGAAAGAGGTACATAGCTTATAGTAATGTAAAGCCAAACGTCTTAAACCCCATGGAGTATTCCACAGCACTGTTTTCCATGGCATTGTCAAATGTATAACAAAGCCCATCACGCAGATGGTCTATCTAGTAATGTGGTCATTTATAGTTAATACGACTCATGGTCGTGTAGCTTCCTCCTACTGAGACCACTCAATGGTGTTTACTATCCCCCCCCCCCAACACCCTCCTAAAATACTCCCTTTTAGGATTGACAGAAAGAGGGTTTACCAGACGCTTCGATATCTTTAGCCAGTAATTCAACTACGTTTTCGTTTCTTTCTGGTAAATTTAGATTCACAACATTCAAGAAACTCACTCTACTACGTCTTGATTTCTGTGTCACAATGAACAATTTTGGCACTTGATAAAGCGAGGATTGGTTGGTAAACTAATGTAATCAGAGCTTTAAATCTTAGTATTTTGGAGGGTACAAATGGACTTATTTCTATCAAAATGACTAAGTTCGAAAAGCCACAGCGACGCTTTGTTACTACTGCCAATTCCCTAATTTATTTTTTAAAAAAGACGCCTGCTATTGCAACTGGCAGCGATTTAGACCATGAAAAAAAACGAATTAGGTATTTTAGAACTGAACTGACCCATTGGCTTCGTTTGCATACTGTCAAGAAACGCTATTTTACCTCAGCGGTAACAATGGCAATAGAGCCTTTGAGCTTGGGCGGTTTGTTGCTCCATTTCAGACCATGTGATGATACTCTTGAGAATTCTTGCTTTCAACTTTTCAAACAGTCGCTTGTACATAAATGAATAATTTTTAGATGGTTCAGGAAAACAAAAATCCTCTAGAGAATATCATGTGGTCTGTAATGGGAAAACAAACCACACAAGCTAAAAGGTCTGTAGTGATAAATAAGTTGAGGATTTCATGAGTAAATCTACTCAGACGTTCTATGCATCACAGCAGGTTTCGAGTTCCAAAGGAAAAAACTACCTGGGAACACTAGCAGCACGAACACTTGACCTTTTTTGTGACATTTTTCTGAGGACTACAGTGCTACTACTGTTGCTAATATGATCCATCATGTTAGTCACTGAAAAAAAAAGACAAAAAAATACCAAATGTCCATGGTTCGAGTGTCCTCAGTGGAAAAGGAAAGTACTTTTTATCAAAGTTCCTTACGATCTTTGTTAATGTGGTATATTTCATTTCAAAAAACACTTATCTAGATGTCGAGTATCAAATAGGAAGTGTAACTATCTGTCGTATGAATAAAAAAATGAGCTTCTTATGTACAAAATGCACAATATATTACTACATTTTAAGAAAAACACGACACTCCTGAGTTTTACAAACATGTTTCGGCAGTTGCCTCTGCCATCTTCAGTGTGAAATACAATCAGTCACAGTAAAATATAAATACTAGAGAAATTACAATAATAATAGCAATAATTAGGACTATGACAATAGTTAATTCAAAAAATTAAAGTTTCAAATTAACATGTTTAACCTGTGCGTTAAGTGCTGGTTTGTCCCAAAGTATGAGCAACGCCTCTGATTTTAAGGGCAAATCGCGAGGATGCCTGATGGATGATGGCAAAATTGTCACGGGAGCATGCAGAGCGATATGCTGACGAGCTCTCCAGTCCAATCAATTCAATCCGATCCAATCTTTATTTCTAATAATTCTAATAAATATTTTAACAAATTCGACATGCCCATTTGAGTCATCCAGGTGCTTGAAAATGTGTGAGGCCCTGTCCGTTTCCAAGTGTTCCCTTACACGTGTGTTGAAATGTCGGCACACCAAAACCAACACTTAACGCACAGGTCAAACATGTTAATTTAAAACTTTGTTTAATTTTTGTAATTGCTATTGTCATAGTCCTAATTATTGCTATCATTACTGTAATTTCTGTAGTATTTATATTTCACTGTAACTGATTGTTCATTTCACACTGAAGATGGCAGAGGCAACTGCCGAAACATGTTTGTAAAACACAGGAGTGTCGTGTTTTTCTTAAAATTAATATCTTCACTGCTTATATCCAGATATTACTACATCCATTTCGTAATGACATGGTAAATCCTTACTCAAACTCCAATCGAATTGTCTTCTAGTCGTTTGAGTAAAGATTTTAATTCACAACAGTGCAAAAGAAGTCGGCTCTAGTCGTAGCATGCTGCTTTCTAATGACAAAAATATCGTGATACAAGAACCATGCGTAAAACATCCCCGACTCCTTTAGCACTGTACATCTTGAATACAATTAGTCACGATTACCAGGCGATAAAGCTTTCAAAGAATTTGCTTGGCCAACGAGTGTAGAAATGAGTACCTGCGAATATCCGTAAAGAAAAGTAGAGAACTTCATCGAGTGGCTTCCGCGCGACTTCTGCACTGCTGTACATATAGGTATATACATATATATATATATAGACAAAGAATGCTATGTGTCTGTTGATGAACAGTCTACACCATCCGTCACGCAAGAGGTGTCTGTGCTTGTGAGCGGATAAATTGTCACGGAAACGTCCTTATTTACATCAAATGGAGGAGCCTCGCTGTCGCCATTTGTTGGCAATGGTCTCTGAGCTAATGAAGTCTGTTTGTGGCAATTAGTACTTTTAGAATTGTCTAGTTTGTGTTGGCCATGACCTCCACCTGGATCTTCAGTTTGAGATTTTTTCCTTCTTGACACAGCCGTAGTCGGTCTCTGTTTCTCAGAGTCACTATCAGAAACATGAATTTGTGCTGAAGTCACAACTTGCTGATAACTGGGAAGACATGCGTCTGAAGGACAAGAAGATGTCAAAGAACTATGGCTGCCTTTAAAGGAGTTTTCTGAGGAGATGTTTTCCACTGTGGACGATTTCTCTTCAGAACCCGAAGCGTTTTCCGAACTTGACGCGAGGTTCATACACGGCCCTTGCGCAGACTCGGAAGACGTCAGGAAGGTTGCCGTTGATCTCGGTGATTCGCGACTATTTTGAGTGCTACTTGAACTGGACGACTTCAAAGGAATGTAGCTAATGCCATCATGTTGGAAAGCCTTGGCATTTGAGTCATCCAAACAATCCCCCTCAAAAATTGCCACATGTTGAGGACGCCGTTTTGGAGACTTCTTTTTTCCACACAAGACTGTACTGTGATGAATAAAGAGCCAAACCATTGAGGTTACCACAATACTGGACACCACCGCAACAACAATGATCCCCAAAAATGTCTTCTTGTCGTATTTCATGTATTTCGATTTGTTCACCTTTTCTGTTACAGAAACGTCAGTGCATATTTCTAAAATAAAAAAAATCACACTTATTAAATCTTCCGAAACACTACTTCTCATAAGACAAGGTTTAGGGACGGACCATTAGAAATAACTGGAGCGGGGGGGGGTGGCAAAGGAGTAAAACATTTTCTGTGCAGGAAATTTGTTCAAATCCTTCTTGCAGGATTTTTTTTCCTCGGCACAAGCTTCGCCCCAATTTTTTTTTCGCCTACAGATACATGGTTTTTTTATGTAATAAACGTAACATATAAGCAAGAATTATCGATATCATTATTTTTTTTTTTCATTTCTTTGATATGTGCTCTGGATTAAACAGCAATTAATGAACCATAATGTGACATATATAACAATCAAACGCCGAATGAAAAGTCAGAAATTTGTTAAAAAGATGAGATAGACACATTTTAATATAAACCAATTGCAGAAACGTGAGAGGACTGGGCAAGTTTCTTGTATTGATTAGTTTTACTGAATGAAAAGCTACCCAGCCAAGTTTAGTAGATATTACAATTTTGCTATTCCAACCGTTATTTAATATTATTATACATCAGACTCACTATGAAAAACCTGATTGGTCGAGAGCATTCAATCATTTCACAATAGCTTGTGAACTTGACATGATAAATGCAATATCTGCTGCAGATATTGCATTTTTCATGTCAAGTTCAACGTCTGCCTGGTTATCAAGCCCCTTGGAGTGTACTCCTCAAAAACAAAATGGCTGAACGTCTAATGAGTGCCTATTGTTTAAAAAATGTACAATAAAACAATTATTGAATTCGGTTTTCGCATGATATCATGAATTATCAAAACTTCGGCTTTGGCAGATAACACAGACCTCGGTTTTTTGATAATTCATGATATCATGTTCAACCTCATCCAATAATTGTTTGCTGTTTCACAAACAAAAATATACTGTTAATGTTGGATACATCCAAGCTGGACTAAATAGAACCACACCATGGATAGCATTAAATTACACAGATGGCAGTTGCACTTCAATTCATTCCATACATTTTTGTTATTTTTTCCATTGTTTAATACTGTTTCATGAACAAAATTATGACGCTATTTATTGGTGGAAATTCCCACTTTTCATGTGGTTGAAAAAGTATTGCATTTATTATTTTGCTGAATTCTTTTATGAAAAATGGTTTAAAATACGTTTTATATATAAGATAGACAGAAATGCTATTAGAAGTTTGATAATAATGTCAGGGATAACCTGACATTATTTTGATTGCTCAGAATGATTATTAAGATGTTACATTATTATGCTTTATTGTGTGAAACGACACTGTCAAGAATGGACTGCGTGACCGTCACGCTGATAAACTGTAACGTAATCCATTTATTCGTCAG
>CM042756.1:18176037-18206037 GCA_022496165.2 Catalaphyllia jardinei
TGAGTTTCAACACGTTCTCCTCCAATCGGAAAATTTATTTGAGTTAGGAGGTATAACAATACAGATTATTATACATTGGACTCACTAGCTCTTTTCTGATTGGTGAAAAGCGAATGGTGAATTTTCGAAATCAATGCCTGCAACGTCAACTAGCTCCAGATTAAACATCATGTCAAGGACACTCGAGGTCACCGACACGGGTAATCATAACATGTGTCACCGCGCTGCATGATTTTTTAACGGTAATCATATCAAGTTTGCGCGCCTTTTGGTGCTTGCCGTCAGTGAAGAAGCAAAAACATGACTTCTACTTTTTTTTCGTTCAATGTAAAAGAAAACAATTATTAGATTCAGTTTTTGTGATATCCAGAATAATCAAGGTCTCGGTAAGGGTTATGCTGATGACTCCAATAATTGTTTATCACTCAATGCAGTTTTTTCTTCCCTTCCATTGGCCAACAAGCCCACAACGTGACCTGCAATGAAATAAGTTGAAATAACTGCCCACAAATAATGGTCTGCTCGTGCGTAGTACCGTCTAAACGTGCTTTGCTACAAATAATATTCTGCTTATGCGTAATTGCAACCATGTTCTCGAAAAAAATGGCTGACCGCTTACCTGTGCTGCCAGGAAGTGATTAAAAGATGAAAACAAACAATTATTGAACTCGGTTATCGCAAAATATCGTGATTTGTCAGTGTCTCGCCTATCAATTATTTGCCTCAGCCTTCAGCTTCGACAAATAATTGATCAGCTCGCCACTGACAACGATACATTACTCACCACCGACAACGATATATTGCTCAACCCTGTCCAATAATTGTTAATTATCAGCTCTTCAGCATTGGAAATGATAGGAGTTCTCTTACCGAGCACAGTAACAAAAGCTGTGGCATTAACAAAACCAGCTTCATTCTTGGCACTGCAGGTGTATTTTCCAGTGTCTCCAGGTTGAGCATTTTTGATCACATACACTTTACTGTCAGGTAAAAAATCCATCCTTCTGTCATCTGCAGCAGGAAAACTTGTCCCTCCATCCTTCTGCCATGACAGGACAGGTTCAGGGTGACCCTGAGCTTGGCAGTGCAGTTCAAATGTTTTGCCTACCATAACAGACACATTGGATGGTTTCTCTATAATCTTTGGAAACACTGCAAAAAAAGATAAGATACAGAAGTCACTATACACTTAAGTCCTGGAATAAGTATATTTTCTATTCCATGTGCCCCTGTTCTACGTTAAATACCAAGAATGCCCGATATTTCAGATTGCAATTATTCCTGCAATGACACACCAATATATTGGCATGAAGTTCAAAAAAATACTGAATAAGGACAGTCAATCTTGTTAAAAAACGAAAATTGTGCCACTCTACATTGTGCAAATTACACACTTCATATGAACTAACCCTTTGAATTAATTTAACTTCCTAAACATTTTTACCATCTCAGTTTCACAAGGAACAGCTTGGGATGGTGAGCTCATGTACAGATGAAATTTGTTGGACATATGTACCTAGCAAGGAAAAACGGCTGCCAGGAATTTGCCCAAGATGGCATCAAATGTAAGGACCCAAAGTAGTGCAACAATTCTTATTGCATTCATGGAATCAGATAGCCGAAAATCAGTCTGTGTTTGCGGGCTAGTGAGTGCAGTTTATCTGGAGTGAGCACCTCACAAGACAGCTCCGTCTTGCCTGTTTTGATAGCCAGTCAAAGGGCAGTGCTTAATTGTTGCTGCCACCAGCAAAGCTAGCCATGTATAGTAGTAAATAGTCACTTCACTTATAGAGGAACTGTAAATAACTCACAATAACATCAGGCGAAAATAGGTTGTTCACTTGCAGGTTCGACACTAACCTAACACTGTGACGTGTGCCACTTTAGATGAGACTGGTGTGAACTGATTGGATGCCACACACTGATAATATCCATTGTCTTTATCTGTCACTGATATCAGGTTTAGCTCACTGGTGTATGTTGCTGTTTCTCCATCTTTGGACTGTACAGGAAAATAAGACTGACGTCAAGCTTACTGGCTGATCAAAACTTTGATACTAGAACCAGTACTGCTACTCCTACAAGTACAGTACGATAGATAGCAGGCCAGCCTATGCCAGTGGTTGTTATAAAATTGAAACAAGTATCTGCAAGTTGACGAAAACTGAGAATTGAATTGAAAACTAGTCCAGGTAGTGACAGAATGGTAAAGATAAAACAACATTGCTTAGGTTTCATCTCTTATTCTCCCAATTAAACTATTTTTGCCACCCCAGGAAAGCAAGCTATGTTCAGAGGAAGAATCAGCACATCAAAGTCTATCGCACAAGTTGGCGTCTAACCTGTGCATGGTTTATGATGTAAGCCCCTGCCAATGGCTTGTTGTTTTTAGTCCAGTTGACCCTGATAGTATGATTCTTCTGTGACACAACACACCGCAGTGTAACATTCCGACCTAGGAGCACCTTATGCCCTTCTGGGTGTATTACTATCTCTGGTTTAGCCTCACTCTCATCTGTGGATCAGTAAACAAGAAACAAAGTACATTATCCTAAGGTAAAATTGGCAGATGGGTGAGCAAGTATGTAAAGGTACATGTAGTCTCACGTTTAGTCTGGTTAGGTGGCTAGATAGGTGGGTGAAAGTGTAGGTAGTCCCTCATTAGTCTGCTAAGACTGGTGACAACTGGTTGGTGTCTGCTGACAACATTGGTTTCAAGATGATTTCCGCACAACATTCCAGCAATAATGGCAAAAATGAAGTTACCAAAAAAAACCTCATGGTATGGTAATATTTTGAATACAGTTAAGAAGAACTCATCGAGACTAAAGCTCTTAATTAAGCTGACCCCCCAGAGAGAAAATTTAACTTAAAGTTATCCATATTTCAATTAAAACAGACGTTTCACGTTAGTTAAAAACACACTTAACACAGGCTGTAAGTATTCTCTTACTAGGTTTGACATCAACTTCACAAGATTGCTGCAAATTTAATCTGGGGTCATTTAGAGAACTGAACTTAAGTGAGTTGTTTTCGGTAGTATTCTAAACGTTACCGTGCTATGAGTAGATTCTAAGTATTTAAATTTTGCACTTGGAGCGAAGTCCATCTTAAGTACGAGAGTATCTCCTTATTTCCTACACATGTGGAAGCTAGTGTAGGAGGAGAAGGAGGAGAAGGGGGGCTACACATGTACCATACTCGTCTGGCGGTGCATAATGTCAGAGCTCCTTATGCACTCAAAGAATATGAACAACTGAGGCACTTTATAGAGGTCCAGGGAAAAAAAGTTACCATTGATAACTATGTTTCACCACTTACCACAAACAAATTCTGAAGACGTAAGGTTAAAGATACTTCTTCTTTCCAGTTGTTTAGGATGGAGACAGAGAGCACGTACATTTGACTTGAACTGTTTACTCTCAATCCAGACAGGAAGCCAGCTCAGTTCACAGTTACAAAGAAGGTGTGTTGTGTTTAAATACCTGTTACCAAAAGACAGAACTCCAATTACCGGTACTAATTTAAGCTTCACATTATATGGGTCCTTTGCAGGTCCTCATGTGATCTTTAGCAACAATCATCCCAAGATAGGTATGGAATTAATTTTTCTCACAGTTTGATGAGTCAAGACTTAAAAAATAATTACATTGGTATTGAAACCATTACACAAGGAAAGACAACAGTTTTCTGTAAAAAAAAATAATATTCATCTGTTCTTGTATTCACTTTAATATTAATATCATTACATCAGTGTTCCAGATAAGTGAAGGATCTCAGGTCAAAACCCCGACCACAGAAAATTTATAAAGATTTGTTGGGATCAGTGGCCCCTGTTAAATAATATCGACGCATAATTGGCTTCTGTAGCCATAACTAGAACCCACTTACAGGTACTGAAGATTCTCCATTTCCAGGAAAGCATTCTTCTCAATGGATGTTATAATATTTGCAGAAAGATTCCTGAAAAAAAATAGTATGTACAGCATAATCGGTCACACTACGATTTGTGAACAACATTAAATGATGATGTAAGTGTTTTCATTGTAGTTAGAGAAATCTCTCCATAGAAACCACAGATGAACTTGTATGAATACATGTAATAATGTTTTGAGGTGATAAGGTTTCCTGAAGTCGGCAACATGCTGTTTCATAGGACTCCTTGTACTTGAGTCGAAGTGATTTCTTTTTCGCGAAGTTCGTAATTTAACAAGTCTTCCTTGAACCAACGGCAAGCTCGTGTTCCCTGAAAATCTTGTCTGCTCAATTTGAAATCCAGAAACTTTGGATAAATGTGGAATAGTCTGCATTTCTATAGGAAAGCAATGTTGAGTGCCACTTTGTTATACCGGGAGAGATCTTTTTCATATCTTCATACTCTTTTCAACGTGTCATTTTGATCCTTGGTAGATGTGCACAGAATGAGCCAAACATTTTCATTGCTGTTTCTTTTATTTTTGGACAAGCTTGCAAAATTTTCCAAGAAAGATTGCATGTACACTCACAAACTTTGCATAGCTTTCAGTCCAGAGAATGCATTAGCAGCTATCCACGTGATACGATTTCCATCAAGTCTCCTGAAAAAAATATGATTAAATCATTTTATCTCCCAAGGAAACTTGCAAAGTAGGAAAACACAACACATTATGTCAGACAGCCTTAGATTCTTATCCTCGACAAATCACAAATGCTGTCCGTAAAATGCAATGAACACAAAATGCCAAGCTAGGGTGGGTGCAATAATGCTTGGTGGATTTGACTCCTCATTTATTTTAGAAAGTTGTAAATATGGCAAGCTTTACAAAGCCAAAAAATTCAAGGAGACTCTTTAGGTGAAAAAAATGAATAGAAAGTAGCAAGTTAATTTAAACCTTTTATTCTAGCCCAACATCTCAAGATAATCTTGTTGCAATAACACATTCAGCAACTCAAACAAAGTACAGTACTCACAACATGATTAACTTCTGAAGCCCTGTGAAAGCTCCATTCATTCCTTCTACTGTTGATGAAAGAGCATTATTGCTCAGGTCCCTAATGTACAAGCAAATGAAATTAAAATTATAACCAACATACAGTGTATTTCTTACAAACCACATTTTGTTGTTTTAAACCAAGCTTAGAATCAATTCGGTCAACAAAATTTTCAATTTGAGATTAATTGCCTATGCATTCGTGACAGGCATCTTGGCAAAATCTGAACAACATGTGTTCCCAAATTTGTTACTTTGGGCAGAACAAAATGTTTACATTGTTAATAAATTATTACAAACTCTATTCTGATATGATAGTATCGCCACTACGAAAATAGTTAACCCATAAAGCAGGAAAATAAAACAATGGAACAAAATATAAGATCCCAACGAGTACATCACAAAGTAAACCTTTAACAATGATAATATAAGGACTTACAACATAAATAAGGAGTCTAAGTCATCAAATGCCCCCTCTGCCATGTGATAAATACGGTTACTGCCCAGGTTTCTGCAAAATAATGGTCATTGTTTGTCACATGCAGTTGAACCTTTATCAGCAAAGAACCAGCCAAATAAACAAGTATACAAGCCTTACTCAGATACTACTACGACACTTACAGTCTCTGTAAAGTTGAAAGATGAGCAAATGTGGTCACATCAATGTGTGAAAGTTCATTCTGGGCAAGATTCCTGCAAGGAAAACAAAAGTTACAAAATTGAAAGAGCCTCCAGTAATACTATGACATAGTAAAAGTTTCCTGTTCCAACCTCCTTATTAAATCCTTCAACAAACAGTAATGTTGTAAGAAGGAAAATCAAGAAAAAAAATGAAAACACAAGCAACTCACAGCTCTCTGAGAAGCAGCAATGCTCTCCACCCCATGCCTCCTGGCTGTTTATTAATTACACGGATACGATTGTTGTTCAGGTAACTGGTCCAGGGAGAAAAAGAGGACTCATTAAATGCAGTTCCTCACAAAGCAAGAGCAAAGGCATAATTGAATGGCTTGGTGCATGACGGTCGTAAGTGACTTTTTCGGGTAAAATTTTTTTTCCTTCAAAGGTGCCTGAATTTTTGCATGTGCTTTTCAATAAAGCAGAAAACCATTCTCCTGTATCTTTTTTTGGCTAAAATGCTCTACTTTTTCTACTTTGTTGCGTTCCTTGTGCACGCTTCGATATTTTGACTTCGTTTTTCTCAGAAGCAAAGTACAAACCAACCGAAAAAATTACATGGGAATCTTTTACTACTTAATTGAAAAGCACATGCAAAAATTCGGGCACTTTTGAAGGAAAAAAATTTTTACCCGAAAGTCACTTACGACCGTCTTGCACAAAGCCATTCAATTATGCACACGGTGTAAAAGAAAAATATGTGGTGAACCCACAAGCACTCATGCAAGAGTTTATTGAAACAAAGGCAATAATGTGCTAACAAAAAATTGGATCAGAGTAAGGGCTCGTGACAATTGGTGCAAAAATTGCTTTTCACCCCGCAATAAATAAAGGCTCTGCCAGCAGAACTCGCAAACTATAAACTTGCAAGATCCTGCAACACAAGTCTTTTCAAGAAAAAATAATAACCCCTTTAGTTTAGATTCATCAGCATTGAATTTGCCCTGAAAATGATTAGATTGCAATTTTTGTATCTAGATGTTGTCACTGACCACAGGAATGCCTTACACCTTGCTGAATGAAATCTCTCCAAATAAGCAGTCATACAGCATTTTCTCTGCTCTAGAAAAACAACTAGGGAAGAATTCAAGAAAATTACTTTCAACTTACAGTTTATGAAGCCCAGAAACTCCAATGAACCATGATGTGGAAACAGATGTTAAATTGTTATTGTCCAAGTACCTTGAGAAAGACTCAAAAATCAGTTGTAAGCTTCAAACAACTTACAGTAATGTACAAGTTATTCCTTCCTAAAATGTCAACACGAATGTCTGTAGAGAGGTAATGAGAATATTGGTAATCAACAACAAGCTGACATGTCCTTGTATAAGCCCTTATTTATACAAAAACAGTAATAGGAGAATTTGAAAGTGTTTATACTTACAGTTCTCTGAGATTGTTCATTTCCCAAAGGGAGGAATGTGCAATTGTGTTGATTTTATTCTTTGAAAGTTTTCTGCAATATTATAATGAAATTGTAATTACAAATAATAAGTTCTGTGTAGTTAACATACTACATTTAACATACTAACAAGGCATTTGGTACTAAACAATTTGTCTACATGATCCCTTGTCCAAAGTTTCTATTCCTGTGATTGTAGACTGATTAAGGCTAGTTCATGTATGATTTCAAAAAATAATACTCATAGAGAGATTGTCAATCATCAGCTGAATGGTATGTATTACATTTCTCTTCTCATCATTTTGCCATGGGTCTGTAACATCAACATTCCCCACAGGGAAAGAGAAAATCACAGTAAAATAGTCCGCTTGCACACCCATATACTACAAAAATGTATAACAATAATATTCTTCCTTCCTTGATATGTCTTCCCTAAACAAGGATTTAGTAATCATCTTTTATGTAACTTTCCTCTACATGTACATGTACATAAACACTATTAAACTTGAATTTTGCTTGATATATTAGTGGCCAAGACATTTGTGGAATGTAATAAATGCTACTTCATTCCAAAAGCAAAGCTCAGAAAACAATAAAAAAACAAGTAAAAAGTGTGACCCATAAGATCTAAGAGGATTTCACTTAACCTGATACTTCTGATTAAGCTAGATTTTCATTCCACTATAGTAAACTCCTTTAATCTGAGATAAATATGTGAAGAATTTATTTGAGGATCATGGAACACTACTGACACTGGCTATTATTACCATGGAATTAAAACTTACAATATGACTATGGACTTTAAACTTTTAAGCGGACTGTTAATTGTCCTGATTAAGTTTTTTGTGAGGTCTCTGAAGGAAACAAGAAGACAATGATGTGTTAAAAGTAACTATCCAGTAGGTCAGAAGTATATAACAATTCAAAGATGTACATGTAAATTACAGAGCTGTGTATTTTCATCACCTCTGTTTTCCCCATATGATGTCACAACATGGTAAACAAACATAATACCTACTGCATATTAACCTTATCTTCTTTCACACCTTTGTAAAGACACAATACATTTGAAAATGTTTAAAATTTAAATACTCGAAAATGTCATTTTTCCCCTACATTGCAGGTCACACAAGACACTTTGTCATGGATAAATAGACACTTTTCAAATACATTGGTGATTAAGGTGCCTGCCACGCCAAAGGTAATATAATAACAAGTCCATGCCAAAAGTACTATGCTCCATACCAGTTTTCCCATAGGAAATGTAAGGGCAATAACCTGTCATGTGGCTCACTCCAGGAGCAGATGTACATATGAGATAAGTATCTTATCAAATACAACATCAATTATTAAACATATCTCACATAAGCAACTTACAATTTTTTTAATGAGGTTAAATGGCTCAAAGCCAGAACTGGAATAGATGTGAGTCTGTTTCTGCTTAGTTTTCTGTGGAATAGCAAACAGACACCTCAATATTGCATTCACTAGTTATTTACATTCTTGACAAAGGTAACACAACATTTAGAACTGCTATCTGACATAGTTTAAATCTTGAGTTCCCAAAAATGCATGACCAAATATAAATAAAGTGTCCTTACATTGTCAACAGGAGATGAAAATGAACAAAACCACTCAAAAAGGGGAAATTGCTTTACCAACAATTTGTAATTGAACACTATAATTAAGATTTTAAGAGACCTAATGTCAACACAATTTTTAGGCCATGTTTACATGTATACCTACAGCAAAACTATAACTGTGCATGTAGTTACTGGCCTTCTAGCATTTAACCAACACAAAAGTAAGATCCTGATAATGATGATTATGATGACAAAGTTGTATTTCGGACAAATCAACTTACAATAACTGGACTGAAGTTAGGTTGGCAAAAGCATTTACTCCAATACTTGAAATACGATTACTGTTTAAAAACCTATGGTAAAAAAGTAAATGAAGTTAGTGGTGAAATAAGTGTGTGTTAACAGAGCATCTGAGTACATACTGTAACCATTGTTACTGTAACCTATGTCAATATTGGTACAGTGTACATGATGTGTACATTGTACATTTTAGTTTTCTTTTAGTCTTTATAATTTGTCCCATGGCGGTTAACATGTATATTTTCAATTCAAAAACCAAAGGGATTTGATTCAGATAAATTTACAGCTGATTTCATGCAGCATGTAGACAGGTTTTTGAAACATAATTCACCTATGTTCAATTTGCCCAAATTAAATCATGTGATTCTAACAAGAAGCATGTGCACATGGTGGAAAATGGAGTATATTAATTTTGTGAGATTGTGGAAACAGACAGCAAGACATTTCCAAAATAAGGAGGATAAAATAAAGGAAGCCAAAGAGAAAAGTGTCCCAATGAACTCTTTTCTACCAAAAGAATCTTAAGCGCTTGGAACAGGGCAATTCAACGTTTGGTAGCAGAACTGGCATTTCTTGCTGTTGCTGATGTCATCTAGCTTACAAACTATATTTACAAAATAAGCTTGCAAACTGTCATTAAAAGGCCTGGTGGTGCTTAGCAGCATAGCTGGATTGGAATACCCTTTTACACCAGAGAAATGGCAAGAAAGCACAGCTATAACAAAGTTAGCCTGTGCCTGGCACACAAACAGTATTTAAAAGAGCGATATTTGACTGGAGAAATTTAGGTATCTTTTGATAGAAGAATATATTTTCCTTCAGTGTATCCCCTTTTTGAATTTTTGGTATCATGAAGATTAGTTATTACAAAATGTAGATTAAATTTGCACCACTTCGGTGGCTTGACGACAATAACATATCAGTTTCATTGTGTCACTTGTATTTTTATGTGCTCATTGTACATGTACTTCAACTACATCTTACCAAAATACAACAAAATAATGACACTATGATGTCCACAAAGCATAATTTTGCACAAATGGGTATTCTAACCCCTACCCAAATTGTTCAATTTTCTCTTTTTTCAATTTTTTAAAACACAAACAGTTGAAATGCATATGAATATGAGACTTGATACAAGAGTTAAACAGTTGACCTGTTCTTTCCAATAAAAGCTGAAAATTGTGACTTACCTTAAATGAAAGGAACTGAGGTTTTTACCTTAAATTTTCATTATTGAAAATAATTCGATTTCTCATCATTTACTAAAACAACAAACCTGCAGTAGCCTCCTGGTCGAATCATGATGGGCGAATCATTCACAGGCAAATAATGTTTCAAAAACTCAGGTCTACACACTACACAGAAATCGGCTGTATAGATCTCAATATCCAACCAGTTACAGTGTCACAAAGAATGTAACTGTAAAACATTTTCAAAATACTTCTTTTCCTCACAAAACAAAAGACAGTTTGCTGAAATTCATATTTGCATTACTTTTGCACAGTATTGTAGTATCTGAAGACCTGGCTGGGTGATAAGACATTAACTCTGGATCTTAATTGGAAGTATTGATATACATGTAATAGTATCATCAAACTTACAGATATAAGGGCTACATCCCCAAGAATATCACACCAATTCAGTTCTTCCGTTACTGACAGGGTTGATTTGTTTTCGTGGCTTTTGTACTCTTATACAACTGAATCATCAGACAAAATTGTGTACTATACCATGACTTGAAAAAAAAACTTGTCAGAAATTCCAACTTGCTCTTGGGAGAAGTAGTTCTCAAAATGTGCTTGTCCTGGACAGGTCTAACTTTGCTCTTTTTATGATTTAGTTGTCAGGTGACTTGCCTGATCCTAAGTTTCTAACTTAATTAATTTTAAATTTCATGTAAATTATTTAAAAAGGAATAAAGTTTTGTTGTTGATCTTTGCCCATTGGGCAGGTGAAAATGAAACGTTACCTGCCTAGAAGGAAAATCTACTTGCTCAGGGCAGTGGAACGGCACTTTTTTCAAGCCCAGTATATGTAACTACTAAGTTGATTATCACCTTGTTTCAGAAAGTTAATTAGGTGCCTAGGTTTAAATACCACTTGTATTTTTGACTACACTTTCCACTCTACTGATTAAGTGTTATTTAATTGAAGGAAATAAAATGGCAGACATTGTTGGCCTAAGAGGATAGGCAGTTCTTTTTTCACAAAGATTGGAAGAAGGTGACCAGGGCTGTTGAAAGTATTCAGCTCATTAATAAAAATGTTATTCTTCAATATACTACAGATTGATAGAAATACTTACAGATATTGTAAAGACAGTTTCTTTGTGACATTTTGAGATGGAATTGAAGTTATTTTGTTGTGGTGCCTGCAACAATCACCAAAACAAATAATGACTGAATTATGAGTCTAGATAACATATAGATGATATTTTATGTTTACATGGTTTACATTTTGATTAGCCCAGTCATCTATCAATTTCTATGAATTTGTCCTTGATTCCAGGGCATCAAAAGTTGATACATGTACAACCTTCAGTTCTATTGAGCCAAAGACACTGATTGCAAATTAAGTGTCAATGTGTAGTTCCAGAAAATATCCATACCCCCACCACAGAGGAAATTTCACGTAAGCTCCCCCTCCTCCCCAGAATTTCCATTTTTTGACCACTAAAATAACCCCCCAACCCCACCCCTCCGGAATTTTCACTACTACTTTGTACACCCCCCATACCCTCTGGCAAGAAAGTGTGTTAAGGTATCAGTGTACCCCAAATGACCATCATTCTTCGGCGCTGCTTTACGGTTGGACGGTTGACGCAAACCCTACTAAAGTATATATTATCTGAAAGCTTAACAATTGTAGATTATGACGGTTTATTCCCTTAAGTAAAAAAATTGAGGTTTCCCAGATATAGCGCGTTATTTCTCGAAGTACTGAGGTTCACTAATCAAGTTTGTTTCCAGTCGGATTTGAGCAGGAGAACGTGATTAATATCACTATGTCTTTTTGACAACTTTCTCTACAAAAAAAAATGCCTGGAAATTTTGATTACTTGTCTGGTTTGTTTCTGACATGCAGTTAAACTTTGAGAGTTGAAAAAACATGCATTCTCTTCCCTAAAATAGTTATAACTCTTAAGGGAAAGAAAAAATAAAAACACCATTTTTTGCCTGATCATCAGGTAACGTTCTCTCCAAATTTCAGCAAAAAATGTTGAAAATTCACCGGAAACGAACTCAAAATGTTTTGAGATATGAAGGAAAATACACTTTAGGGTGTTCTTCTGGTGTAATGAGATAATTACATAAGATGTTGGAAAATTAATGACCTGTTGATGGACCAAGTGAAGGATTATTTTACTTTGACAATAGGGCTTATATCAATTACAAAGCGAGTTCAAATGTTGCTTGTGGCAGGAAATATCCTTTGCGAGACCTGATTTCCGCTGCTCACGCAACAAGGTTAGTAAGAACTGAATATTTTTCATTCAATTTTTAGTTTTCTGCTTTTCAAAAGCCCTAGCTAATGTGGATTCGCATTCCTTCTAACGAAACAGCTTGAGAGAGACAGGGGAAAAGTGTTCACATAAACAAGGGAAAGGAAACCTTTGGAAATGTACACATGTAGATATCGATCAAGAGATTTTCTTGCAGGCGATCACGGCAACAATTGTTTGACCAGTTCCTTGTCTAGAGCAATCAATTTCTCTTGCTCAAAGTAGGAACCTCGACCACTAGCCGCTAACACATCAGCTCGATCCTTATCGTATGAATTTGAACCTTTTTCCTTTTTGAAGGTTTCTTCACACTAGCAAAAGGACAAGGGTCAACAAGGACTTTTGCATTTTTCCTTCAACAACATGGAATAGATATAAGCTTTTAAATTTATAGTCTACAAATTAGAAAACACTCAAAGCAGCACGTGGACGACCAATCTTAAATTGCAAACACAAATGTGTGAAAATCCCACAACACCACATCTGTCAAGTGATCATTTAATGCAAATTTACTCTCTGATAATGTGTTCACAGGGTGTTGACAGCTATCAATTAGAGATAATTAATGGAAAGAAACGTCTTCTATTAACAACTTTGCTTAGAATCAATCTTTTTTCGTAGAATTTTTTTAAATGAATGATTGCCATACGATCTATCTGAAAAAAGCGGAAAACAATTTTTTTGAAAAATGATCAAATTTGGGGTACACTGACACCTAAAGTAAACACTTCAAACATTTATGCACTAGTCAGTTGAAACCCCCCAGCCCCCCAGACCAGAGACAGATAGGGGGATAATAGGGGCATATAAGCACTTTTGGTCAGAGACCTGTCCCCCGGGAGTGGTAGATAAGATGTGTTTTGCTTCTTTTTATGTCCCCACCTCAGTCAGTCATGAAGTCGATCAATTGCATGTTGTCATTTTTGTGCCATCCATATTGGCTGATATTGGCAAAATGCTTCGCAAAATTTGGTTTAAAGACATTGTGAGAGGAAAGATGGTATTTTTTTCACAGGATGTCAACCATGTGAATTCCAAATGTTCATACATGCCAAATAATTCTTAACGTGCTTTAGAAACGATAGCTACAACAGCGTTCGCAACCTCAGCCAGTACTTGCACATGAAGTGATGTGTAGGGAAGCAATATAACAAAGTGGTAAACCAAGCGGTGTAACAAAGTGATAACCAAAGCAGTTTCGAAAAACTAAGAAGTCTTAAGAAACTTGATGTTACACGTTGAGAAGCTAACCCAAACTGGGGAGTTTTCCTAAACACGTTAGAAGAACTTCTAAGGAATACAAAGGATAATAGCTTTCTTTGTTCCCAACATCGTACGCGGGTAGTCATATTTTTGGACTAACCACAAAAACACAAATAACAATGAAAAGTTTACTACTAAAGGCTAGAAAAGAAATGCGAAAAACAATATTAAATATTTAGCAGCAACATGTCCCGGTCCCTTAAGTAGTCAACAGACCAAAGTAGCCAACGCCAACATAGGTGAAGGGCGTTGCTGGCGTTAAAAGAGGATGCTCAGGAGAGGAGTGACAGTTACTTGCGTTATATTTCACATCTGTCTTCTACTTTATTCAGCTTTTCAAAGTACAAAGTTGAGAATGGTGTCTTGTTTCATTAATTAATGATATGACATTGGAACAATAATTCATTGCTGCACGGAAAGAAAATTGCTGGCGGAAATGGTCAATAAGAGCAAACAGTAGGGAAAAGCTATCATCTAGAAAGAAAACGGGGCACTTTATGTGTCTGGAAAAGGTTTTAGCCACAGACAGCAATGATTTGCCCATGGCTCATACTTACACTCCTAGTGCTGTTACCAAGAAAAGCTCAAAAAGAGAGCAGAGACTTGAACTCAGAAGATGTAGAAGAACTTGCAAGAAAAACCCTTCTGAGTACTGAAGACGTTGAAATGTGGGTGACACATTTTGATTCTGTAAAGAAGCAATGACAAACTGGTGCTTGTAAGGCTGCTACTACAAGAAAACAGAAGTCAGGCAGACAGAAGTCCACTGATAAAGTAGCCACTGCTGGGAATGAGTTCTGGTGTCTTTGTGGTGGTCCAGAGTCTGGTAATATGATTGCTTGTGGTAATCCTGGCTGCCCTATAGAGTGGTCCATTTTGAATGCGTGGGACTTGTGGATGCACCAAGTGGAAAGTGGCTTTGAGCTGCTGTGAATGTGCTGTTTAACATTTTCAAAGCTATCACTGTTCAGAAATGCTCTGTTGTAATGTGAAATTCGTATTCTTGCAAAATTTAATAATCCGCAGCAGGTTTTGTTCAGATGTATTAAAAGAAAACTATTGCCTTATTAAAGCATATTTTGTTCCTGATCAATTCAATGTGAACGGTTTCTTTTTGTTTTGTTTTGTTTGTTTGTTGTCTGTTTGATGTTTTTTTTTAATCCCTTACCATTTTGTTCCCAGGAGGAGGGCAATTTGTTCTCAAGATTTTCCTCAGGAGCTGGAGGTTTTGGTATGATTTGATCAGGGCCTTTGTCAAATCCCCCTATCTGTCCTGGGTCTGGGGGTTGGGGGTTTCAATTGACTAGTGCATTAGCCATTTGCAATGCACATAACTACTAGTATTCTTAATCGATTGTAACATCTATATCTGAAGATACTCACAAAGAAAGCATTCAGCAGTTTAATGCAACATGCTTTAAAAAAAGGTAAAATGGTAACTTATCAAATTACCTCTCTACATGACTAACTCCCTTTGTAAATGTGGTACAATTTCCATTGAAGGACTAATAAAATGTGTGGATGGAATTGACACCATACTTTTACTGCGAACACCATCGCTAACAGACTCAGGACGAAAGCCAATTTTGCAGCAAAACTACATACAAATAGACAGTAACATCATTTCTAACTTTATAAAGAAACTAATTTTCACAAAAGAAATCGCCTGCCACTTTGAAGACCGATGCGAAAACAAACTAGGCTAGTCTCCATGCTTTTCAGTCCACAAAGTGACTCCATGTGGACTGGTAACAAGTAATGGCAGCCATTTCCACACAGTGGCATGTTCTTCGCATTTGTTAGCTTCCAAAGTGCTTTTTGAAGAAAGAAAATGTATTTCAAATATAATGCAAGTCAAACATAAGTATTCAAGCCACTATTTTTCATGTAAAAGTTCTACTTAGTAGGTAATAAATTATTTTTGAACAGCTATATCAACACTCAAATCCATATTGAATCAAAGGACCCCTGGAAACTAAATCAATCATACAACCCCTGCTCCCCTCTGGAACTTCCTGGGTCTTTGACCCCCCTCCCCCCCTCCCCCTCCCCTTCATTCCAATTCCCTCCGTGGTGGGGGTATGGATATTTTCTGGAACCGCACAGTATCTTCACTAACTCAATCTGACGACTAATCAGGTTGCAAGAAATTCATTGAGCATAATAATAAATACATTACTTACAATGATAATCGAGTTAGGGAGGATGGTAGAGATTGCCATGGTGGAATATCCCTGAGCTGATTCTCATGAAGAAATCTGAAAGAAAGAGTGGCAAGCAATATTGATAAAGACTTGTAATCAAGTAATCAAGTTGCATTGTATCAATCCTAGCTTCAAAGTTTTCCTAAAAACCACAGAAAAATTACCATAGATGAGGACAGTTGTCATGCATCTGTACTAATATACAGCTATGAGCCTAATAACTTGAAAATTGTATAATACTTGGGGGGTTTGCCCAGTTTGGTGTCATTGAGAAAGAATAGGCAGATAACAAAACCTAACTCATGACTAACTCATGTGTTTTGCCACGTTTTAAGTACTACAAACTAGCAATAATTATTGAGGAAATTTAGAGCATAAAGTATTGAAATAAAAACTAAATACTCACAGCTCCTGAAGATTTGTAAGTCTTGAAAGTTTTGAAATATCCAAGGTTCTCAGGTCGTTGTAACTAAGATCTCTAGAAAAAAAGAAAAAATGTCATATGTAATATATTAATCATACAATTCAATTTACATACTTGGTTGTTTACTGATGTTTTACTAACTCATAGGGGAGGAAACAGTTGGGGGGGGGGTCACTGCTTAAGGGCAGTTCGACTGCATGAGAAGTGAAATGCTGTTTACTTTTTTCAAATATCTCTTTTCGTTGCAGAGATACTCAAGTTTTTAAAATATGCAAATTAGCCAAGTGCTGATGTCATATACTCAACCAGATTTTCTGCAAGTATGATGAAAAGAGATATCTCAGCCAGTTTGTAACAGAAATGTTTGATTCTTTCCAGTAAGATTCTACTAAATGTGCTCCACAATATGAGCTTAACAATTCTGTTACCATGGCAACATAATGGGCTCAAGACCTCCCCTACGTTAAAGGCTTTTCTGGCCACCTTTGGCATTCCATTTTGATATTTGCTAACAGCACTTCATATGCATGATCCAGCAAGCCTATAAATATGTTAGCTCGACTTTGTGGCCTTGGGTAACCTTTTCAAGCTGAAAATCACCAACATATTGAAATCAAGTGGGTTGAGCCTGAAAAAGAGTGAGTTGCCATGGGAACATAATTTTTGTAGTCATAGGTGTGTTTACTGTTGATCTACCAAGTTTCAAGGTTTTGCACTGCAAATTGGCCAAGATAACTCTATTTATATACTCAATATAATATTGGGTTGAGTGTATGATGTCATCAGTCATCTCATTTGCATATTTTACCCATTTTTCAAACTTAAATATCCGCAGAACTAATGCAGATAATTGCAAATGGTAAACCACGTTTTTATTCTTTCATGGAATTCTGTGATACACTCAAAAAAAAACAAGGGGTAAAAATTTGATCATAGTACCACTTTAATTTTTATTTGTAAACTTGACATCTCTGGAGCACCCAACCTTTCTTCTCTTCTGACACAATGGGGACAAAAGTACATGTATTGGGTGGCAGGACCAAAGTGACAACTATAATAATAACCAAATTTTCCAGTCATAAAATTTATTCTAAAATCTTAAATATAAAATAAGTTTTTTTTATAGCAGGTTAGTGTCACTATGGTAGCCTATTGAGTCATAAAAATGATAAAACGATGTTGCCTATGATTGGGCAGTTTTAGTGCCATGATTGTAACATGCCCATCAATCTTAAATGTGTGTCTTACAATATCTTTAAGATAGAATGGAAATATCAACTCTTGATTAATCAAACCTATTGCTCTGCTCAACTATACTGCTGATCTATATTTTTTCTTTAGAGTATTGGCTGCTATTTAAATGACCATGACTGCGTCCAACTAGAAAGCTTCTGCTACTTTGGATACCGTACACTTATCAACCTTAATTCTTATAGCCAAATATTACTCTTATCTATTTCTCCTTTCTTCATTTTCTTTTATAGTAACTCTGTGTAAATGTTGTCTATAGTGTGAGAAAGGAACTGAATTTAATTACGCTGGAAACCGTTGGCAACCACCTTAAGGGCACAAAATTACCATGATTACCTGCTCAACATTTGAACAGGCAAAAGATTTTTAAAATTTACAAGAAATCACACATCCCCTCTTGCATGTATATAATAAAATCAAATCAATCTTTATTTCTAATAATTCTAATAAATATTTTAACAAATTTGACATGCCCAATAAAACTTCATTAGAAACTTTTTTCCTCTCATTTAAGATTGTAAGGTAGGGTAGAGATTTGTCAATAAAGAGCTGCAAATTAAGCTATAATTCAGAGAGATGCCCCAACTACAGATTAGGAAGTAACAAAATTTTCAAAACTTTTCTTTTTTATCCTGAATGCTTTTCACTTCAAGCTGTCACTTCACTTAGTGTTCGTATGATTTATGGTATTCCACAAACAATACTTTTCAAACCATGTGTTATATATATGTGTGGTCTTTGGTTCTGTAAAGTACCATTTTACATACATAATATTATGGTTTTCCAACAGGACTGAAAGGGACAATGTACAGCCCTGCCAATACAGTAGTCAATAACTGATATATTTTTAAAACAATTTCCATCATCCCTACACAAAGACAGTACCACTTTGCTTATATCACTACACCATGCAAATGAATGTACTGAACTGTGTCACAATGGTCTTATTAAGGGGGCTTTATACAACTCGGACTGACATTGTACATGTACTTTGTACATGTATTGCAAAATCAAATTTTCAGCTCTACAACCATCTTAAAATGCAAAAACAAGTAATAAAAATTATGCAGACAAAAGAAATTTGGCAGCACAATGAAAACAAACACAAGGATGTAACCCTTACAGATGATAATGACAAAACAATGACTCTAAAAAAAAATGAAAAATACTAAGCAGCTGTACAAACCTAATGTTGACAATACATTTTGTAGCTCAGAGAGTTCAAGAAAATTCTAATAACTTACCAGTAGTATTAGGACCCTTGCAATAGTAAAAATACTGAGGGCTGCCAAACCCATTTTGTCATGCTGACAACTCAGTTAAACAAATTAATATCCTATAAGCAACTAAAAACAGTTTTTGATGGTTTCTTTTACTGAGAGTAAAGTTGACAAACCAGCAAAATAGGTCACCACAATTGCACAATTCAGAATTCTTATCTCCTGGGATTCACAAATCTGGGTGATGCATACGTCTAATCCACACAATTACCAGTAATATCACAGTCTCTCTTCTTTACTTCGTCATCTTCATCACTGTACATTGTAGAAATACACTTGGTTCTTATCTTAATCAACACTTTTTCCCTTCTTTGATGATCAAGCCCTGGAGACCTGCAGTGGGACAGCTTTTAATTTGGTATTGGAATGTAAAGGTCCTAAATTTAGAGTACCTTGCACAATAATATTAGAAAACAAATTTTTAAATTTGTCTTTCATTTAGCATGGCGACATTAATAATATTGAGTTGTGAATATAAAACAGTGACTACAATATGGGCAAAAAATCAACATCCAGACAAAATTAAATCTCCAGGAAAATCCATCTTTAACACCTGCTAATGACAACAGAGTAAAGGAAAATAAAGCACTGCAGTCTCTAATGACAAAAAAATGATACTTTCACAGAATACAACAAAGAAAAACGCTTTTCTTAACAATTAAATCTGGTAAGTACCAATGGGCTCTGTTCCACATAAACAACTTCAACAGGTAATCCTAAAGCAATATCTTCTGTCTAAAGCATACATCATATGAGCTCCCTAAAATAAACAACTTGGTACTACAACCAAAAAATTTTGTAGATTTGTGCCTGCATGCACATGACAGCTAAAAAATTGGCACCCAACAAAACAACTCTGAATGGCATTTCGTAAGAGTCATCTAAATACAAATGACAACATATCACAGGAGCAGAAAAAAGTCTGAAAGCAGCTGAATATTTAAAGTGACATCAGCTCACAGAAAGTTTACAATGCTGCAGTTCACAAAAAAGGGATGTTTTACCTTTGAGAATACAGACAGGCATACATATTAATGCCAACTGAAACACAAGGAATATTAAATAAATCTCTCTCAAACATATCATTCATTGACCTTTTTTTGTAATAAAAGGCTACTAAACTTGGGTTTGTAGTAGAAACATAGTACTACATACCAGCAGCTCACATATATATACTGCACATCTAATAGACACGGCAAATTGATTTACTGCTTGTAAAGTGGTCCTGTGACAGGGAATTGGGTCAGAAACTAAAATACACATGAATGCGATGTATGATTTAGTTGTCTGAATAGCCCATGGAAGTGACAATGCATTGGTTTTCCCTGAGTTTTTCATGAAGTAAAAATACCCATCCTATTGGCTGGGTGGCTGAAAAACCAAAATTTATACACCTGTACCTTTGTATGGACCTTAAAAAGCGGGACATCCCTAATGTAAGCTAGTTCATTTTTATTATCTTCTTAAAACTTGTCACTTTTATGATGTGCACCACTCAATGCTGTGATCTCACTAGTTCTAACCATAACAAATTGGTAAACCACATGTACAACCGAGAACAGAGTATATAGTTATAAACAAACTATAAAGGTTGCAGTTACAGAAAAAAAGAACTCAAAGTTAATAATTACATTCACAAATTATTCAAATCTCTCTTTCCAGAAAGTTCATTTAAATTAATCTCCTCTAAAATAGAATAACAATATTTCTTCCTGTGATAAACTGAGATCACTGCCATTGACTTCATGAACTTGTGAAATAATAAAAATTAAAAGTGGACAAGAATTACTAATACTGATAATAGTTAAAAACAGTTGAACTAAATGGCATATTAGACATTGTATTTATGATCACAGAAGATGTGATCAAATATTGTATATTACAAATATTTCGGGATAGATTTTACCAAAAGATATTATATATTGATTACTAAATAATTCTGCAAAAAAGATTTCTGGACAGTGATGCTCCCAATAGTGTAACATAGATGCTAGCTCTGCAGTCCTTTTTGCATTTAATTTAGTATTTAAATAATAACAATTATCTTGATCCTGACATTACATGAAACAGAACTATTTTGGCAATTCATACAGCTGAGCTTTACAGACTAACACTCTTCACAATACTAACCAAGTGATATTGTGAATAGCACTTAAAGCCTTCTAAGTGAGCAATTGTCACTTATTTATTGATGAGCAATAATATCATCACCCTCACACTTACACCTCCTTAATGAAAATTTTTCAGCTGAAATATTGTGATTTTCACTGTACTTCGAGCACATGTTGGTTCATGGACACTCTTTGTAAGGCATTCCAATAAAACTGCAAGCAACACCTACCTTGATCATTTCAATAACTCTTTTCACTTCCAATATATCACTTTAGTTAATAGTCTTTGTTCACTTCAGTTTGTAAGTACATCAGGTCCTGGTTTTAAATCAAGCAATGAAGTGAAACAACCCAAAGGTTTTGGAATAGTTGCATTTTTCATGCCAGTTGAGTGGAAGTGTCATAGCAGCTTATGCCTGAACAACAGAGCTATAAATAGTACTCTCTTCTTGAGACATTAACAGCTGACCCTACAAACACATTTTTTTCTAAATCAAATGTGTAATACCAGAAAATATCCATACCTCCCCCACAGAAGGGGTTTTTTTCTAACACCCCCAACCCCTCTGGAAATTCCAATTAAGCTTCATACATTTCTTTAAATTTTTTGGCCTTACAGACACCCCCCCCCCCCCCCCACCCCCCAGGAAATTCCAATCCCTTCTGTTGGGGAGTATCGATATTTTCTGGAACCACACAATACTGAATATCATTTAGCACTCTTCCAGCAATCACAAGGCAAATCTTCAAAAGCATTGTAAAGCTTGAACTGCACATTACATTAGGGTATAATGTAACATAAAATGTTTTCTAGTAAAACTGAAACAGCACTGTGGGCAAACATGATTTTCAATATGTTTTCTTGTAATGTAGAGTAGATTTAGTAGGCATGCAACATGCATTGCTAAATAAATTGAAAAAAAACCATCAGTAAGAGAGAAAAATCTTTAAAAATTTTAAACTAGTGCTGTACATAGAGTCTGGCTTGTTTAATTATTTTTTTAGCTCAACATCTCAAAGTGTAATGATTGGAAACAAATAGTTACAATTTTCATGGCTCTTGTCTTCCAAATTGTTTTCAAAGTACTGGTTCATAAATGCACTAAAAGTGGTCTATTACTACAGAATGTAATGTTCCCTGCAACTTACAATCACACAAGAAAGTCAACTAGTCGCACTTTGGCTAAGGGAAAAAACAAAATAACAATTCTGCAGCAAATTTTGAACTCCTTTCTGGTCTCTGCAACACCTAATGTATGTTAAACTGGGCAATTTCTTTGCAAAATTGTTAACTGAAATTTCTTTTTGTTCACAAAACCATGAGGGCATGCATATTTGAAACAATATGCCAATTGACACAATAATATTATCTGTGATCAAATGTAACGTACCCCAAGAAAAAGGTTATGTTGGTTCTAACAATGATTTGTTTGTTGCCTGACAAAACAGCCTCATCCCATATGAGTAATGTGAAATACAAAACATTTCACAGTGGGGCCATACAGTTGTGTGTTCATGAACATTGCACATTTTCTTGTTTACATGCACCTTCACTGTGGCTGTTTATTCAATGATAAGTTAGAAATGAATTGTAGACACTCTTAACAGGTCAAGAAGCCACACTCCTACAACTACAACATACCAAACATTTCTGTGTAAAAATGCTATGTCAAAACACCATTAGGATGCAAATAATTCCTTCAGATTTCAGAATGAAAGTAAGGATAAGTACCGATTAGAAAGACATAAGATGGGATACAAAACTCAAGCTTCCAAAATTCTGGATATTTTTTTAAGATAAGATAGATAAGTTTTTAACCTGTGGTTTGTTAGAGAAATAGGGAAGCATAGTGGCCTAATTGTCAGTGCACTTGACTCTGGAGCTATCAGTCAGGTTTCAAGCGTTGTGTTCTTGGGTAAGACATTTTACTCTCATGTTGCCTCTCTCCTCCCAGGTGTATAAATGGGTACTGGCGAATTTAATGCTGGGGTAACCCTGCAATGGACTAAATTTCCATCCAGCTGGGGGGAGTAGAAATATTCCTAGCTGCTTCATGCTAGTGAAACCATGATAAGCTCTGGCCTGATGAGCCACTTGGCTCATATGCAGACTTTACCACATTTTTTTCTTAGAGAAATAGCTTAGTATTGGTTATATTTTGTATGCTGAAAAATCTGGAATGTGCATGTACACTACCTAATAAACAGATGTCCAAGGCTAACACAGCTCAAAAAAAACAACTTAAAAAAAACAACATTTCAATCTTTAAGGTTTGCTGGTAAATTTACCGTATTATTTATAATGAACATACTTGTAGTTCTGGAGAGTTCAATACAAGTTAGAACAGGTCACAATACATTTTGCAACTTTCACTTCAATGGTTTCACATTCTTAAGAACTAGAAACTAAAGAATTTTACTCCTCATCCACGCACAAGTCCAAAAACCAAATTATTATCAAGTCAAATTCATGCAAAAATCACATCCCACTATGTCAGACTTCCAAATGACTCAACGTAACACAGAGTTAATGAGCAGTAAGCAAGCTTATGGGTTCTCAATGGAAAGTTTTACTGAATTAACAGCCTAGCAGCATCACATTTTACAGCACAAAGTTCACAAAGCACATTTTTTCTGCATATTGTACATAATGTATTCCCATCAACATGTCAAGCAACCTTGTGTTACACCAACTAGCAAAACATATGATGGAAAAATGTCCACAACAAATATAATCTGAAAAGACACAGAGAAGACAATGACTAACTCATTAGCTATGGCAGTAGGGAAATGTTGCTGTGCAATGCAGATGGCATCCTTGAAACAAATCTATTAGCAAAGAAAAATTGCACAGCTTACAAGACTTATCAGTAGTGGAAAGGAAATGAAATACTTACTACAACATTTACAAGTCCCACAACAAAACTAGTTGGATGCACGAAAGTTTATAATTCCTGACACTTGCTCACTTTCTGTGCTGGAGAGAATATGTACGTATGTATGTAGAGAATGTACGACCCAAAAAAAATTTTTCCTTCTGTTGATAAAATTCATTTCGTTTCAAATTGTTGCATTTAATCGTATTTACTTCCTTCATCAAAACAATCACAGTCAACACCAAGAAAAACAATTAAACTGTGTTTTACGGACTTTAAATTTAATCTTGGGACTTCTTACTGACAAAAACAACATGTAAGTAAATACAAATGTCTATGAAACATCTCATAACGAATATGCCTGAAATTCCCTTTACGTTGGTTTTTCTGTATCTAAAACGTAATTAAAAGCACCTGGAATTTTATTCTGTTATGCATAATATTTCTTAAAGCGATTGTAAATCTCATAAAATTGATAACAATCGAACTCGACTTGTGAACTTCAAGACTCGAAAAGCTAATCTTCAGTTTATTTTCTCCTAAAGCAGAACAGAAATAAACACGCCAATACCTTAGAATGGATAGGATTAAAAATATTATCCACAATCACTCCCAGGTTTCCATTTGAAATTGTGAAGTAAGACTACAATAGCCAAAGTGCTAGGTTCTCGCCAATTCAACTGTAGGGGGCCTACATTTAGCGAGGAATTTGCATATGTTGTTTTCTATAGCCTCCGGGTATAAAAAAACACATTTCCCAGGATCTATAGATTCTTAATCCTCTCCTATGATTATCAATTGAACTTTAGACGTCTTTTGGAGATAGAAGATTGAACTAAAGGAATATAAAAACCGTACAGTGACCTCAGTGTTAGCTTTCCTTTGCTCTCAATACCATGTCTGCATTTACATTTTCGAGATTGACAAAATTAGAATTTCTAATCACGCTCTTTGGAAAACGCATTTTGAATAAATACAACAGCAGGAGATTTTGCTAAAAACCTCAAGATATGCAAGCACAGGAAATTAATGCGAGCCCCGGGATTGGAACTGAGAGAAGGTGTTTACAAGCGAAAAAATCGTTCAGTTTATTCAGTACAACAAGCGTGATGATCAAAAAATACATCCTGGCTTTGAGTCCAATTATTAAATAAATTCAAACACAGAAAGAAAGAACAATTGCACCAATGAATGGCGTTCTTAAGGCAAACAAAAACAATTCAAAGCACAAGAAAACAAAGTAGCTAATTTAATAAATTTGTTTCAGGCGAAACAATTGTCTTTGATCGGTGATGGAAAATTTTCATTCAAAAGGTCCTTGGTTTGACTTTGACGCCGTGTACCGCTGCAAGACGATCACACGATAAAAATTCGATCTGAATTCACGACTTTGCATACGATAAAAAACGTTCCTTTTCATCGTTTAATTTTGATTTCTTATATTGCAGACTATAATTGAATAATGTGACTATAGAGCAATGCGTGGTAAGGAAATCTGCCATTGAATCTATTTCGGCTTCATAGATCGAAAATTTCAAGAAAATAGACACTAAAGAAGCCTAAGAAACGAAATATTAGAGTCCAGGTTTGAGGAACAACTATAAATTGATTTATGTTGCAAAAACACGACGGGAAATCTCATGCGATATGTACATAATTTGTGAACGAAGTGAGTATGTCAATATATTCCATGATCACAAACCAAACAACACTCAAACGAATCCTTCCTTCACATTTCACCTAAAATAAACCTCTCCAAAGCGCCAAACCAAAATTTATTTTACACTGAAGGAAATATCGAGTTCACAGTTTATTAAAGGCGCAGTTATTTGTTTAGCGAAGAAAAGATAACTAAGAAGAGAACCTTTCAAAGAAATGGTTTAGTTGACACATTATCAGTTGAAAGAACGTATCAGCAGTAATTCGTTGGCAATATGTCACTTGTTTACCATTTTCAAGCGCTGGCAAGGAAATCAGGTCACTTTTCAAAGCGATAACCTGGCTTTTTTTTAAGAAAATATCATCGTTTTATAGACTTGCGTGCAACTCAGAATTGCAATTCCTCGGAAGAACTGTCGCATAATGATTTGACATATTGTAAGCTTATATCTATGACGTGTTTAATTTCGTTCGAAGCAATGCCTTCTGATGAATTCTTGCATTCTTTTTAAGCATATTGTACAGAACCGAAAACCCTCACGCGATCATACAAAAGCGCCTTCCTTTAATCATTATGTCTTGGAAGGAAACCTGTAAACCTTCCACCAACACGCTTTCAAATCACGGACTTTTTCGCGTTGAAAGGTGACACCACAAGAAATCTCCCAGTTCAAAAACTGCCATTCGTAAATAACTAAGTATTCACCTTAGATAAAGGGTAGCCCGAAATATCTTATCACGACCGATAAACACGAGATCTCGAAAAAAGTTCGTTAGGAGTGACTTAAGGGATTTTAAATGGTTGGTAAGCGAACGTACAGCTCGCCTCAAGACGGCGTAGTACTAGAAAGAAAACAAGAAAACCGTTTTACTCACAGTGAGGTCGTTTGCAAAGGAATCCCCTGAGGTATTCCCTGTAGTTGGCGGTCTTTGCAAGTAACTCTTGTTCCAGAGCAAATGCACGGCTTGGCTGTAACACACGTCTGGCTACCTGCATCTTCTCCGAGCGACAATCCACACAAAGCTAAACATATTGCAACCAAACCATTCACAAAATAAATGGACGCCATCTTTGATTGAAATCGGCAACGTTTTCACATTTCCCACGGCAAACTACACTAGAGAAGCATTTCTTTGCTAAACAGCAAACAGACAGGCAGTTTCATCTGGGTAAAAGCTTCCTTAGCTTGGCGGGGTGTCGGTTTTAGAGAATGTGTACCCTCATGCAAGGTTTTCATAAAGCCTCAAAGAGGAAACCATCAGATTGAAATTGAATGCTACTTTTCGACATGAAACTGACCACCCACGAACGTCACAACAACAATAGCGGGCGCTCTGATTGGTCGCCTTTGCGGGCTGTCGGAGAAATGACAAGGACCTAAGCCGCAGGATACAACCTAAATAAAATTTGTTGTATTCGCTCCGATTCATCCACGAGGCTCAAATTTCAGCCTTCCTGAAGAGTGATTGACAGCGGAATAATTGATATGAAATGAGACGTGTAAAATGAACCAATTGAGTGCACAGATGTTAATTTCATTTGCTTGTGCAAACAGCTGGGTTCGGATTGACACGCACACGCTCAGATTGGAAAGATAGTGCACCACAAAACTTTTTTCTCACTTAGGAGTACTCAAATTTTACGCGTATTGAATCTTCTCTGTAACACTTTACACTCCCCTGCAATACAGGCTGAAACAAGAGCAGTGTGAGCGACGTTTTCCGGCTACTAATAATACACAAATGAGATTTTGCAAAGAACTTCACATAATTACAGACCCATCTATCAAACGAACCGCCTGTAGGCCACTTGAATAAACAAATTCCATTCACGCAAGCCGAACACGAAAATGCTATAAATCATGTCCTGGGGTCCCAGATCGAGAGAGGAGAGAGTTTCAACGGTTACAATGCGTTATAATTGTTTTTATTTTTCAAGATTATGGGTCCGCGAATTTTTTTGGTTACGAAATGGGGACACTTTCAAATGATCTCTTCAAAATGCATTTAAGTGGCGTTACGGAGTATTCTAGTGATGGTTATCAGAAAAACATCGTGTTTTGGATAACTTATTTGATCTTGACGAGTCTATAGCTAAAAACAATGCAAAAAGCTGTCGTAATGTAATCGCTTTTGACTCCCAAACAAAGTTGTTGGCATATAAAAAGCGCTTGCCAAAAAATTAACATTTACAACCTTTTTCAAAAGGACTACTTTTTCGCAAGTTAGGTTTTCCGAGGCAACTAGTCTGGAAAGTACAGTTAAACACAATAGGCAGTTGATTTAGGAAATTTACTCATCAACAGTACCCGACATAGTGGCTGCGGCATATATAATACATACTTGAAACAAGGTAAATGGTTTAATTTGCTGACAATTACCACAACGGTAAGGACTTGGACGTTTTAAATATTCTAACAAAAGAGTAATTGACTTGATCAAAGCGGAGATATGAATGACATGAATAGCCAAGAGAAGTCAGCCCGGTTAAATTGTTACACGGTTGGGTTATCCGCTTTACTTTAAGTTTAAGCAGTCATTATATGTATTCACTGGTATTTATATTAGGATTTTTGGGCCAATAAAGATACGCAAGCTATTGCGGGTCACTATCCAGCGTTTTCAACCTCTGCTCGGTTGTGGCCGATTGCATTTTCATGACCTTACATTTCGCGCCAAAGAAAACTACAGTCATTCATCAGCAATTCAACTTTCATCGATTCAGACTGATTCAGAGGGTTCAATGGACAACAACTATTGTCGGTGAAAATTACTTTTATAGTTTGTGACACTAATTTTCGATCGTGTTGCCTTGAAAATTGTGAACGAAAATTTCCGGATATGTATCAGGTGGGCAGCAGGTTCCTTAATTTCTTTCGATGTTGTTGTTTCAACGGAACGCTGGCAAGATGTGAAATTAACTGAGCTGGATTAAATAACTTTCAAAGTCTAACCACCCCAAAAACAAACATTCTGTCATTCTTGAACTGCCAGTGACGTCAAAGGGTCAAAATAAACGATTTACTACCAACATACTGACATTTTGGAGAGTGTTTTTAAGATTTTTTTTCCGTTCCCTAAATTGTAATGGTTTCATCGAGATCCCTGTTCTTTTAGAAAAGAAGACGCCTTGTGATATGAAAATGGATTCTTGAATCACTTTCCAAAACAAAACTTATGAACTCGATAGGGGACTGGGGCAAGACGATAAATTATTCCCGTTTTAAGTGTCAAAGTGGAAAATATGAGCCCGGGGTATGCACGTACTTCAAACATGGTCATAACACAGTTTTTAGCGATATTCTTTAAATGTACGAGATTGATTCCCTAATTGATATTACACGATCTTTAAACCTCCAATGGTTTGAGTTTTGATTTGCTTTACAAGTAAAATGTATAAGCCAAAAAATTAAATTACTGATTTTCTTGAATGACTGTTTAAGAATAATTATTTGAAGACAAAGAAGCAAACAGTCTGAAAACTCCTTAATCTCAAACCTCCTCGTTCATAGAACAATTAATGAATTGAAAATGGAGGAAAATCTAAGGCCTGGCGGGAAATATTATATCTTGGTTTGAGGACATTGTTGTGAAACTGCGTGGGGCTAAACTATTTTGACATACATTGTTTGGCCAAACCAATTGCAGTCCTGCCGTTAGATCGGTTTCCATATTTCCGTTTCATTTACAGTTTTCTTGTTTTTCCTCAACATAAATTAACACATCATCACGCATCGACCTGCTGAAAACAGTCTAGTTTCCACTGAGGTAAGGTTGATATTCTCAGCACTCGTCTGTAAAGATTTCTTCTAATTCTCCTATAACTCACGTCGTTCAAAAGTAAACGGTGTTTGTTTTTCCCTTTTGGTGATCAGCACGAACAGGAAATACCAGACATCTGATAAAGGATCGGGAGGAAATAATTCGAGGTACTTTGAAAACACAACATATAAATATGTCCTCCATTGGCCGGTTAATTGGGTAGGCGTTCCGGCTGTCAAGGCGTACGGATGTGGTTTTAAAAATACATTTTTAGTATCGGCTGTTCGGTTTGTCATAAAACTGGTTTTAACCCCAAAAGAATTTTGTTCGGGTTATATGCATAAATCATGAAGATGACGATATAGATGTATATTGTGCTTGATGCACACCCAATTATCTAACGCTAATCGACGCCTTCTGGAGTGACGTTTATTTTGGTTTCAATTGCCAAATGCAAAAGAAAAGCATCATTGTATGAAAGTATGTCAGGAAAACTGCTGATATTGGGCGGTTGATGCGAATCTTTGAATTTAATCATCCTCAATAAACTGTTACAACATAAGGGTGACGGAGTCAAAGGAGTTTGGGGGAACAAGGAACACAGTAAACAGTTAGAAGTCTTAGAACTCAAAAGGGTTTGGGGGAACAGGGAACATGGTAAACAGTAAGAACATAAGGGTAAGTGATTCATTGGGGTATAGGGGAACACGGAACACGGTAAACGGTTACTGA
>CM042756.1:18237719-18266093 GCA_022496165.2 Catalaphyllia jardinei
TTTCTAGATGTCTCCAGATTTTTGTACTTTGGGGGTTGGCAGGTATGAACATCTGATTATAAGTAATACTCTTAAACACTTGATCCTAATGCCATGCTAAGTTACAAGCAAGAAAACAGTATGATAAAGTTGAATTCAGTCAACAAAACAAGGAGAGTATTTGTTCTTTAGAGAGTACACTTCTTTCATTTTGTTTCTCATGTGTCCCTTTTTTTGAATTGAAACTACATTTTCAATATATATTCTCCGGTCAACCTAGCTTTTCTAAAGTCAATGGCAGCAAATGCAAGGACAATGGTTACCACAGAAAAAAAGAACCAAGAAGTGACAATCAAATACTAAGTCAAATGACAGTGGAGGCTCAGTGGTGAAGCTGTCACGTGGGGGGGGTTTCTACTGATACATTCCCATTTCAAGCAATAATAGAAAGTTCTTAGGACTGTGAAGCTTCTGCCTTCTTTATTTTTTTTGGGTGGCGTCCATCGACCATTGCATGTTATCTTCAGGTCATCTTTGATGATTTCAGCATGGCAAACTAACAAAAACTCTTGATGTGAGGTGAGTCGTCAAAAAAATGAATTTTTGTATTTTTACCTGTTGACAGTCAGATCGACCACATATTCGGGGAGCTGTAGAGAGTTAGAGGCATTAGTTATTATTGACATAACCTCCTTGGAGAAAAGCTCATAACAGGGCTAAGAGATACACAACAGATTCGATCTCACGTTGAGGTTGATCTTTTCCTCTCTGTCCTTTGTATCTTTACAGAAATCAAAGTTAAAAAAATCTGTTACTAATTTATGTGTAAAGAACAGTGCTTAGGCATATATAATCATCTGTGAACTCATGGAAGATGTGCATACGATTTGAAAAAAATTGCAGTTACCACTTGCCTTATCCGACCTCTACCTAATCGACTATCTGACCAAAGAGAACTCTGACTGAAAGGGATACTGCTGACCTTTGACTCAGCCTGACTCGGACTCAGATATGACTCGGCCTCGGAGTAATGACTTGGAAAATGGATTCACTCTTAGAAGACAGATGCTAGAGTCACTTTTTGTCAACTCTGATCCAAGATGTACATTTTTGCTAGGAAATTAAATTGTCCCTTTAAGACAATACAATGTTGAGATTTTTCATTAGCTTTGTATCTTTTTCCTGTTAATTTAGTCTGTATATATTATTTTTCGTAGTTAAAATAACAATTAAAAAAATGTTGAGATTTTGTAATTATATTACATATATACAAGTCCATGTGTTTGGCCACTGATACCCTGCAAAATAGTGGCATTCACAAAAAGAAAAATACACTTAATAGGTGCCATTGGACAGATTTTATGACGAGTTATGACTCTTAAATGAGCACTGTGCCATACATATATGTTTTTAATTATTGCACATTTCGAATAACTGTATTTATTTATTGGGAATAACCACAAAAAATTTGAAAAAATCTAATGTCAAGTGTTATTTCTAGGGAATCATCTTAAGTAAGGTGCATGTTTTGTAGTGTTGTGAATAGCCTTAAATTGGTGATAACTATCTGCAATCCGCAAAACTAAATGGGCATTGGTCTAAATGGACAGTGAGAGCAGTCAACAAAGTTCTCAAAAAAATAATAAAATGTTTGGGACTTCTGAATATTTTTTCTGTGCTACTGTACAGCAATAGTGATGGCTCTCCATGGACTTTGAACAGCCTTTCGGTAGCTTTATCAGCAACTTGTTGATATCTCAGGTGATGAAAATGGAATGGTAATACATTCTGTAAATATTTTTTTGTTAAAACCTGCTCCGAAGTAAATGGAAAGATGGACACAAATGAACATTTTGAAAGGGCATCAAAATCCAAGAATCAAAGAGAGGACAAAATAATGCCCAAGTGACCCTCATGTAGTGGTTATTTCTTATTTCCATTCTATTTTACACCAAGTTAAGGGGACTTGTGAGTTAATTCTTCTGCTGCAGTATTGATATCAGTATGCCTCAAGATATATACAATGTACATGTAGCTCTGAAAATATTTGAAGGAGGTGTCTCAAGTGCTTCTTTTCACCAAATTTTTACTCATAATCAATAGGAAAATGCTTAGGTACATGTAGTTATTTCTTGTTGATTTTGAGTTAGGTTAAGACAGGGAAATGGTTTTAATTTATTATATTTTTTAGTAGATGGTTTGTAATGGCCATAAATCATAAAGTTATGTGTAAACAGCAGGTATACCAGCACAGAAAGAGATATTTAAGTCCCCAAACATTTTATGGCTTTTTGAGAACCTAATTGATTGCTCTCACTATCCATGTTAGAATAATGTGTAATTTGGTTTTGCCCATTCCAGATACCCCACCCCCATCAATTAAAGGCTGTTCAATACAGTACAAAATATGCACCTTACATGTACTTAAGATGAGGCCAAAAAAGTCAAAAATCAAATTGGCCAGTTGAAATGAATATCTGTGCTTTAAGACTGATAGTTGCCCAACATAATCCAGTGGATTTCATTTTTACATGGTTTTTCTTGTTGTAGAAATACTAAACCTAAGATGGCTAATTAAATATGCATACATGTAAAACTAGAGTCAAATGACCATTTTTGCAGGAGTCCCCTTAACTTGAAAGGGAATAAAATATTTTGACTTACTTTTTTGCCACAATTATATTATTACTCACCAAACCCAACATTTGCACCAAGTTTGCGCAAAATCAGTGATTTGAGCTGTATCACCTCTGCATAGTGCACTTTTAGATACTAAACTGTCAGTAGAGTTGCGACTTTGTTGCTGTCATTGTTGTCATGTGTAAATGCCCACAAGCAATATTCCTAGCCATGATGATCATAAGAAAAGTAATTCTTGGGTTCCTATAAAGTATGGTGCTCTGCTTGGCAAACCTTTTGGCTGCCAGAGCTCCGCTGTCATCCATTTACCTCTGGGACAATATTTAACCTGCTGTCAAAAACAAAGACTTATCTAAAATAACTGCACCCTGACTCTTTGAATCAAATACTGACAGTGATTTGATTCCTGGACTTGTTTTATTGATAGGTAATACCAGGTTGCTGCGGTCATCATCACATCCTGCGTTGTAGATTACATGTACATGGACTAAAATATTAAATATAAATTTGATGAAGTATTATTTTTATTTGAAACCTAGTTTTCAGTGCATTATTCTTTGTTTTTTTTTCTTGTAGACTGGAGCAAGAGCACATATGAGAGCTATCGGTTTCAAGGTAATTATAATACTGCTTGAAAGTATTCACCCATTGTGTTCTGGCTGCGTGGCCTCTTTGCAGCATTGACATGGTATTCCTGCACTCAACCTCATCTTTACCTAGGTAAATATGAGGATGGTTTTCCTCTTGCCATGGCAGCTCTTGGATGAGGTATTACCAGTCAGTTGTGAAGATCCATTAAGTTTGAACAGCGTTTTGTTTCCTGTTTGTTTGCGACAAAGTGTTAAGTAGTTCATATTGTGTGATCGTCCAGGTGAGGGTAGTTCTGAAAAGAACTGTTGTTGGTGACTGATGTTTTTACAACCTGAGCAGAAGTCATCTTCAGAGTCAAGTGAATAGTGTTTGTCAGTCGATAATGTTATAAGTCTGGTTATAAGCGATTGGTCAGTTAAGCCATGATGGTATTGGCTGAAAGACTAGTGTCAAGTTTGTCGTCACTCACTGGTCGGTTTCGAGGTCTGTCTATTGTTAGTCAAAATTAGGTTAGTCTGTTTGAAGTCTGTTTGTTGGTTTAGTTTTCATTGTGGATAAGTCATTTGTAAGGTGCCAGTAGTTGTTGACATCTGTTAAGAGGAGTTTGTGCTAAGTTAGTGTACGAGCTTTCCAGAGTCAGTTGTTGAAAAGTTTGTACTGTAGGTTAAGCACTGAGCAGAGTCCCAGTCAATGTTGTGGTTTGTCAGTTGATGATGCACAGCAATGTGATTGTTGGCATCAGCATTAGAGGATTGATAACACAGACAATTTGGAAGTGATGTTGTATCATCTTCACCAAAAATATTTGTAACTTGGTAAACTGTTGTGGTACATGTGTCTTAGGTCTTGTCATGTAGCTGCCATTCTGTTTTAAATCAGCACTCTGTCTGGTCCAAGTTTTTTCTCTGCTTCCTTACAGCCCATCGAGATGTAAGCTTTATTACATGTGGGATTATGGAAATACTGCATAATCATTTTTCATTGAACCTGCTTCAAGTTCAAGCATTTTCTCAAGAGACAAAACCATGAATAAACTCACAAAAAGCAAGTGAGTTTGATAAGCTGTGAGTGAGAAAAATATCCACTCTTTCAAACATTTGGAAAGAATTTGCTAGTGGTCTTTCCAGTTTGCTAGTGGAAAAATCTTACTTGCCAAACTTTGCAAGTAGACTAAAAAGTTAACTTCAAGCCCTGGGGACGTGCAGTGGCCTCATGGTTTATGCGCTTGACTCTGGAACAAGTGGTCCAGGTTTGAGCCCTGGCTGGGGACATTATGTTGTGTTCAAGATTGGGCAAGATACTTGGCTCTCACTGTGCCTCTCTCCACCCTGGTACATAAATGGGTACTGGCAAACTTTATGCTGGGTAGAAACCCTGAGATGGACTAGCATCCCATCCAGGGGGGAGTAGAAATACTCCTAGTCACTTCGTGCTACTGAAACCAGGATGTGCTCTGGCCTGATTAGCAACTTGGCTGGTATGACTTTACCTTCACCTTACCTTATTAACGGCACTCCAAGCGTTACATAACTTAGCACAGTACAAAGTGAAGCTGAGCAAGAATGGAATGCAAAAACAAATGAAGGGTGTGGTGGAAAAAGGGCATCAGGTTTTTAGTCAAAAGTGAACTTTGTCAGAAACGCTCCAAATTTCGCATGCAGTTTTGTTTACGTCTCAAACAACGTTCTGCATGTTTTTTTTCCCTGAAGTTTGCTTCCTTTTTCAGAAAAAAAAACGCATTTTTCTAAGGGCATCCTCTGAGGACCTTTTGTTGAATGAAAAACAAAAGAAGCCTTAAAGTTTTGATTCACTAAACCATAAGGTCACTATAGTACAATGATTTCTCACTACTGTTTCGTTAACACAAGTGGATAAGGCCCTGCACGGACCAGATTCGAATTTGTTGTGTCTTGACACCAGCTTGATATGACCACAGCCTTGCCAGGAGAGATGTTGCAAGATTTCACATTGGCCTTGTTGTCAACATGAGCTTTCATCTTGAGCTTGTGTGAGGAGTCATGTTTGCCTACAATCGATATCTCAGCTACAGGGTCAATGTGATAGGCTTGTGGCAGCTTTTAAAAACTAAAATGAGCTTTCGGCTGTCAGTCTACAGCCTTCGACGGATAAAAATGAAATGCGAAATGATAAAATATATGCAAGAAAAGGTGAAATGAAAACAATTAGAACTACAAAAGCAAAGTATAAACGTGTAAATTGGGTGGCTATTGTTTAAAAAGGATGCTATACTGGCTAGGAATCGGCTTAGAGTTATTGTCTGCATGCTTGGTAGCAGAGGTGTGCCAAGCCTCCAGTGTTTTTCTAACACGGAAAGAGCCTTTGTCAGTGACACTAGCATTGTCAAAATCTATGTGATGGTCGAGTGACCATGCATGTTTTGCAATGTTTGATCCATTCGCACATGTTTTAACATTCCTAATGCGTTCCTTCTTGCGAGTTTCAAAACGTTGGCCGGTTTCACCTACATAGCACCATTCACAATCGACACAGGGTATTTTATAAACCACATTGGGTTGATATTCAATTGATGGTCTGAATTTGGGAGAAGGAAATTCTTGTTGTAAAGTTTTCAAGGGCTTATTTACAACCTGTTAGTGGTTGTGTGACACCATTGATGAAGGGAAGGACAGCCAAACTGGTAGGATTCTCGTGGGGTGCAGCCAATTTAAAAAACATACAAACCAATTCTTCAGGCGTGGGGATAGTGTGTGTGGTTGGTTTCGAAAATTTCCGCTTTAAGATGTTAGAAATAACATAGGGTGGATAGTTGTTGACTCGTAGAGCATCAGTGACGTAGTTGATTTCAGTATTTTTTCCTTTCGATGTATTAGGGAGTTTAATTGCGCAGTGTAAAAGAGTCTCAGCTGTGCTAATCTTGTGGCGTTTATCATGGTGAGAAGAAAAGTCTAAGTATCTGTCCATGTGGGTTGCTTTACGATATACACCGATAGTAATCGTGTTGTCCTTGCGGGAAACCAAGGTATCTAAGAAAGCGATCTGTTGGTCGGATTCCTCCTCAATAGTGAATGAGATATGCAGGTCGATGGAATTAAGCGTAGTATGGAAGGAGTAGACAGCATTCCTTTTGATGATACAGAAGCTGTCATCCACATAGCGTTTCCATACTTTAGGTTGTACTTCCGAGGTGTTGATGGCAACTTTTTTGATCGCTTCCATGCACAAATTCACTACCACTGTGCTGACAGGGCTACCCATTGCACAGCCATGAATTTGTTTGTATATCTTGTCATCATAAATAAAGTAGTTGTTGGATAAGACAAAGTGCAACAGTGAAATGATTTCATTGCTATTCAGGCTCGTGTGTGAAGAAAGTGTATCGTCATTGAGTAGTTTGTTACTTATATAATCACAGGCTTTATCCACCGGGATAGCAGTAAATAGTGATACCACATCGAAGGATAGCATCACCTCATCATCCTGAATGTCAACATTGGATATTTCTTCAGCAAACTTAGCAGAGTTAGGAACAGAGAAACCATTACAGTTTTGTAAAGGTGACAGGATGTCTGTAAGGAATTTAGAAGTATTGTAGAGGGCTGAGCCGATGGATGAAACAATGGGTCTAACAGGATTTCCATGTTTATGATGTTTAATTGATCCACGGATAGATGGTGGAATGGCATCAGTGGAGTGAAGTTTGCGATAAGTGGAGTCGCTTATTTTTCGCTGGTTCTTCAGGGCGAGAAGCCTTTTGGTAAGTTCACGTTCAATCCTCTTGAAAGGGGGTTTGAGGACTAACTCATAGGTGTTACGGTCACTAAGTAGGGAGTCCATTTTGCTGTCATAATCACATTTATCCAGGACAACAAAACAGTTTCCTTTATCGGCTTTCATCAAAATCCTGGTGTCGTCTTTTTTAAATCTTGAAGGGCTTTTCTTTCATCAGCACTTAGGTTCTTATGGGAAGGAGGTTGTGTTTTATGGAGGATCATAGCCGTGGAGTTATGAATAAGAACCTTCGATTCTTCAGGTAGATGGTTGATCGCAGCTTCTACTTCAGCAACAATGTTCTTGTGTGGGATTTGCCTTGGAGTTGGAGCAAACTTAAGGCCTTTTTCTAGGAGAGTTCGTTCGGCAACAGTAAGAGGTTTTTTGGATAGGTTAACTACCCAATTGCTCTTATCAACATGGTTCGAGGATGGATTAAATTCGTTGTCTAGGTTGCCAAGCTTTTTGATGTGTCTGGCATCAATATTATTGCGGACGGCTTGGGCTCTTTTCTTCAAGAAATGCTTTAGTGCCGTAAGGTTGTCAGCGGAGACCAAAGGTGTCAATTCTTTGAGTGTTTCATGGATGGTCTGATTCTTGGCTTTGATTTGGTCATGACAGATGGAGACTCTAGCTTTCATGCAGTGTATGCTTGCTCGTTCCATTAAAAGGAAAAAGGTGAAGTCTGCATTCGGGCCAAATGTGGCCCATCAGGCCAGAGCTTATCCCGGTTTCTGTAGTATGAAGCAACTAGGAGTATTTCTACTCCCCCCTGGATGGGATGCTAGTCCATCGCAGGGTTACCCCCCAGCATTAAATTCGCCGGTACCCATTTATACACCTGGGTGGAGACTCTAGCTTTCATGCAGTGTATGCTTGCTCGTTCCATTATGTGTTTAAAAATAGGTTGTTTTCCTGGAGGCCTAAATCTTTGAGACTTTGGGATCCAGTTGTGTTCCAGCGCCTTGTGGGTGAAGTACAAATGGCGGCGGTGTGCCTCAAGCCTGTAGGTCATTTTTTCCAGAAGTCTTGCAAACTTTAAGGCTTTCTGCCCTGCCTCAAGGCGAATATGATTAAAAATTGAAGTGTAGCCAGGATAAGACATATTCAAAAGATAAAAACGTCCTCTGCTACCAAGCATGCAGACAATAACTCTAAGCTGATTCCTAGCCAGTATAGCATCCTTTTTAAACAATAGCCACCACGTTTATACTTTGCTTTTGTAGTTCTTATTGTTTTCATTTCACCTTTTCTTGCATATATTTTATCATTTTGCATTTCATTTTTATCCGTCGAAGGCTGTAGACTGACAGCCGAAAGCTCATTTTAGTTTTTAAAAGTTTTTAGCCAGCAAACATTTTTATCTTTTGAATATGTCTTATCCTGGCTACGCTTCAATTTTTAATTGTGGCAGCTTGTTGCAAACAGGCCATTTCAGCAACAGTACAGTAGAAGCAACACCAGTGGTTGCATGGGGCATAGTGCGATAGTTGCGTGAAATGGCTTGCAGCTCCTTTATCCAATTTCTCCCTTCTTCTTTGGCTGCTCTGATGCACTTCAGTGTTTTCACAAATCTCTCAACTTCTCTGTTAGCCCTTGGCCAGAGGAGAGTAACCTTTTGATGCTTAAAACCAAGCACACACATGAACTTTGTAAATTCCTTTCCATTAAATGGTGGGCCATTATCAGATTTGACTACATGGGGAGCTCCAAATGTGGAAAACAGCTGATCCAACTTGGGGATAACAGCACTAGCAGACGTAGATGACACTGGTTCAACAAACAGAAATATTGAGTAATCATCAACCACTAGGAGTAAGGTCTGACCATCCACATGCGCAAAGTCCATACTGGCTTCATCAAAAGAGCTGTCAGGTAGTACTGACATCTGAAGCGGTTCTCTTGTGTAAACTGGGGTAACCACTTGACACAGTAAGCAAGCCTTGACCTTCGTTTCTACCATTTTGTCTATGCATGGGAACCACACCCTCTCTCGCAGAAGAGCCTTTGTCTTTACTATGCACTGATGGCCTTCATGAGTGATGTTAACAATTTGTTCTTGCAACATAGCAGGTACTACAAGGCGATCAGATTTCAACAACACAGTGTCTGTACAGTTTACATGTTAACTGCTCTTTCACTTGCTCATATCATGACAGTTAAGTTAATGGTACATTGGGAGGGGCTTTGTGCCAGCAGCCGGATTTGATGGCAGACATGACAGCTTGAAACATTGGATCCTTTGCTGTAGCAGACTCTATCTCAGACAATGTTACTGCTTTCGGTACAGCATTCCTTGCAACAAATCAAATGTGTTCCTCAGATTCTACATCATAGCTGTGAGATTCAGGATCTCCCACTGGGTGTCTCGATACATAGTCAGCTGGGTTGGAGGTACTGGGGTGGTACTCCACAGTGAAGCAATACTGCTGTAGCACCAAAAACCAGCGTTCTATCCTGGCAGTTGGTTTGGAAGATGGGTTGTTGAACAGAGACACCAAGGGCTTATTGTCGGTGGGAGTAAGCAGGCAATAGTGCAGTGGTGTTACTTCCTTCTTCGACTTCTCCTCTTGAGTTAGGACGGTGCCTAGACTGATAGGACTGCCATTGACCAAGATGGAAGTAGGTTTCTTTGGGTCAAAGTAACGACAATGCGGAGCTAAGAAGGATTTGTACTTCAGAGGGATTGGTTGGTGGAGCAACATTTAGTAGAGTCTTGACCTTCTTCAAATCAGGTGACATACCCTCTTCGGAGAACACTTGGCCATAGAACAGCATAGTGGGAACTCAGAACTTCCATTTGGGTAGGTTGATTGTTAGTCCATTCTCATGGAATCGACAGAACACCTGATTCAGTTGCTGGTCAAGAGTGTCCTTGTCTGTGCCACCAACATAGTTGTCATCGCTGAAGTTTTTAACACAAGGAATACCATTGATGGTGTTGCTCACTTTCTTTTGGAAGATTTCCGTAGCACACGGGAGACCAAAGTTCAGCCACTTGTAGCAAAATAGCCCAACATGGATGGAGAACGTTGTGAATTGTCTCAAATGAGAGTGGAGTGGGATCTGGTGGTACCCTTGATTAAGATCAGTCTTACTAAAGACTTTGTACCCATTGAGGTCTGACACCATCTCGTCAATGGTAGGAATGACGTGCCTCTCTCTGATGATAGCTTGGTTGAGGGACTGCATGTCAACACAGATTCTAAAACTACAATTAGTGAGACCTAAGGCGTCGGGCCCTCTGCGTGTTCAATGATGTCCTCATTTTCCAGTTGTCTTAGTTTTTGACTTCCACTTGCTTTCTTACGTGGAACGGGATGCGGCCGTGCGGCCCAGTACCACTGGTCTCACAGATTCATCTACATGTATGCGAACTGGTTCACCTTTGTATTCATCCATACCATTAAGCAAACAGGGGAAGTCCTTGAGAAGTCTGGGACACCAGGTGGTAAATTTGCAGGAGGGTGTTCAATTATACTTACAGCTTTGATGGGATTCAGCTTTTGTGATGTTACCCAGCTAAGAATGGATCTTGAAGAGCCCTCTGCCATATAGAATGTCTCTTCTGATGAATGGTGACCACTAGCTACACTGACTTTGTCACATAGGTTTAGTGCCTTACTGGACATAATAATACAGGTACACCTTGACATTTGTCTTCATCAGTTGGGGCTTCTCTTTTAGACCATTAAAATCCTTCTTGCTCAAAATGTTCACCATTGCTCCCGAATCTGCCATTTTGCAGATCGGTGTGTCCATTACAGTATTGTGCAAAAGTAACGCAAGCGAAATGCACGAATTTCGTTCTTTGTTTACGTGAACTTTCCAGGAAAGTTCGCGTGAAAGTTCGAGTGACAATTCGAGGGCTTATAAGCGAAATTTCCCTGGAACAAAGAACGCTTTTTCGTCGACTTTTCGGTACAAAACGAAATTTCACGGATAACAGCGTCATTTCACTAACTTGGTGCCCGAAATTTCGTGTTAGACAGGCACAACAATTCTCCACACGATCTCTTCGATCTACCAGTCATATAAGGTACACGAAGTATACAAAAAGCTTTCAACACACTACTTTGCTGGAGTTCAGCCACGGACACAAAGAATGTAAATTACAAATCAAACTTACCACGAGTGAAGACTTTGAATTTAGTTTCATGCATGAGAAGATGCAAAACAAGCCCAATTTTGATCTGTGAAGTCATCAGATGTGCAGCTGCGTAGAAAATTATCCCTTTCTTTCTCTAAACCAAGCAATTCAAATCGATACACATGTTTTTGTCCGAGAAAGCATCGGAAATGGTTCTTTCGTTTTCACAAATTAACTTCAGTACTCCGATTTTTGGATAAACACAGGTGTTTAACGCACTAAACCTTTCGAGAGGCGTTGATATGCGTGTAAACAATGCAGGTCACACTCGCTCACACGGGGACTGGAATCCCAGCGGGAAATGTCATGATTTGTTACATGAAGGGCTTACCTTAAAAAAATGGCGCTCTTTGCAAGTTTTAATTGCCTCAGTGCTTACGTGGTTGAAGCAGTAAGTTTGTACTGAATCTCTGACGTTTTTTAGCCGCTAGGATGTATTAACAATCAAACATTCAACAGGTAAAAAGATTGTAATAGTTGATCGAGTTGATGAATGTAATTTCAGATGTTCTTTACGTCTCTTTACACAACAACAAATCACCAACTGTAGTCATATTTTGCTTAGTTTGTGTCAGAACGCTTATCAACCAGAGCGAATTTTCTCCCGCAATTTTGTGGCTAACGACCGAAAAGAGCGAACTTTCCCTCGAAATTTCCTGACTTGTTAGCGTCCACTGCGAATTAGCGTTCGAAAAATCAGGAGGAGTAAAACAATAGGTACCTTGAAAGTTCGCAGAAAAGTCGTGGAACTTTCGTTTGAAGTGAAATTTCTTCGAAAAGCCACGAAAAGCCAAGAAATTCGTGAAATTCGCTTGCGTTACTTTTGCACAATACTGTATGTTGACTTGAAATATAGGTTTGGCTGTTTGGGGTTCCTGTGCGGCAATAGTGAAGGTGTTTTCTTCGCTGCTATCACTTTCAGGTGTAGCTGGGGTTAAAGCTTCGTCATCAGAAGGACTTTTACTATCCACAAGCTGACATGTTGCTTGCCTTTCGAAGGTTTTTGTGAACGGGTAGATTTTGAATGATTGATGGGTGCACTGTGGCAGACTTTAGCAAAGTGATTTAATTTGCCTCAGTTCATACACTTTTTGCCTTGAGCAGGACAAGTTCTTTGGTATAGATAACTTCCACCACATAGACCACATTTAGTGTTGTGAGAGCCAAGCTTGGGTGGAACTCTCCTCTCGATTGTCACTTGTCTTGTTTTTGCCACAGCCAACTGTGTGCGATTGTTGTTTCTCTGTCTTGCCAGCTGGTTTGCTCATCTGCGGTCTCCATTGAGCGAGCAGCCTTAAGCAGGCCCTCCAGGTTGAGGATTTGCTCAATGCCTTTGCATTTCAGGTGAACTGCTGAAGTGCCCTGAATTGTTTGCTGCTTTATTTCCAACTTGGTATTGGCGAACTCACATTTGCATGCCAGTAGTTGAAGACGCATGTAGAACTCATCAATGTTCTCACCAGACTTTTGTGATTCCTGACGAAAGATGTACATGTGATGATCAACACACTTCTGAGGTTCAAAGTAATCGGCAAATGCTTTGTTGGCAGTATGGTATTTACCACTCCCTTTGGTGGGTTCTTGTATGATAAGAGTTTCCAACACATCGCAGGTTTCCTCTCCAACATAATGCTGTAGCATTTCTTTCTTCCGGGACACTTGGGTAATGCTCACTGCTGTGAACATGTTGTTCAAACGCTTAACATACTTCTCAAAACAGGTAGGTGCTGTGTCTCTTGGTTGAAGCTCAAACTCAGGAAAAGTCGGTAGGTTGATTGCTGTAGCCATAGTGAAGGTAGGGGTTCCTGAAGACTGTGAAGGTGCTGAGGTTAATGGAGGATCCGATTCATCCGAAGACATGAAAAACACAGTGAATTGGTGATGTGTTTTCCTGGTTTATTGCACGCTTCAAACGCATAGATTTTCGTCTGCAATTACAGCCATCCCATCATTGTCGCCATTTGTAAGGTTTTCGTTTGATATCAACTTAAGATGCACAAGATAAATGAAAGATTTTAATGGGTTGTCAATCGCCAGTCACATAAACTGCCATCCTGGTTGACAAGATACTTCCCACAGTCCTTTGTGATACGCAATATGCAAATGAACACCACATTATTAATTTGACGTGTTTGACAGCTGGCGTCTGAGTGAAAGTGAGATTCAAGGTAACCAGAGGTTTTTCTTCCTCACCACTTCGTGACTCTTGTTTGCCTCTTGGCAAAAAAAAAGAAAAATCAAGAAAAACCTCTTGGACCTGGGTAACTGCAATACAGCTAATACAATTTTCAAATAATGGTATGTTTCTGTCATGTAATGTACAGTATGTAAAGAGAAATCTGTAGCAGCTATAATCAAAAAGCAGAAATTGAAACAATGCAAAATGAGAAAATGTGACTGACAATGCTACCGAGTCTCCTACTACTTTAGCAGAGCACAGCAACTGTAAGCAATGTATCCACAACTTCTCCTTTTATTTTGTGAATGTGCTACATGTAAGTAGATTGTATAAACTAATGATTAACAGACTTAATCATTGTGTTTAACAGGATGAAGATTTTGTCAAACCACTGATAACAGTAGCATGTCCTTACATCAATGTAATACCATGCAACTTCCACTTCAGGTAAAATGTACACTGTTATATATACTTTTCCTGTCATCTCACATGCATTATGCCTGACTCACAATTCCAGATTACTTGTTGAATAAACCATTAATGTGAAAAATTAAATTATATTTTCTTCCACTCAAAGTAGTCCATAGTCAACGGCACTAAATGTCATATCTGAGTCCTAAATAACAAACTAAAAGATGACACCAAGGTTTGGTGCTTCATGTTGCTATATTTGGTATCCTTCAAGATTCATTAGAACATCCATGGGAATCTTCAGCAATGTTCAGAAACGTTGACCAGTCAGTGTCTGATACCATTAATATGGATATAAAAATCACATACTCCTAGGTGGGTACTCCTGTCACTCCAGTAAATTTGTGTGTTGCAAAGGGTTTATAACCCTGACCCTATTAAATTTTAAGGATGAAGTGACACCCTATTTAAGGCTCAAACCTGAAACATGACACCTTATTGAAGGGAAAAACCAAAACTAAGAATAGTGTGGACAGTTCAACTTAATTTCATTTCTGTGAGATTGGAAGCATACAAATAGCGCCAGTTCAGTTCTTACAGATGACTTGTTTTTCATTTCACTGGACATTTATGCACTGGGTTAAAATTTATACCCTATTTGAGGATTAAGAACCTCCAGCAGCACATACTGTCAGTATATAACCCACACATCCATATCACCCCCCCTCCCGGCACATGCATATAGTTGATGTAGGAAACGTTGACAGGTACATGTAAAGCACACTGATTTAGAGAAAAATAAATGTTAGTTTCCTCAAATGTAGATGTAGTAAGTGAAACAAGTGAAGACTTAGGAATGAATGTAACTGGAAGAGCTCAACTAACCCCATTCCTGGATATACATGCCGGTGGTTATAATTGGGATAACAGGAATTCCTTCCACACAAATTTACTACAACATAGAGTAACTGCCCCTGGGAAGTTACAGTATTGTGCAAAAGTAACGCAAGCGAATTTCAACGAAAGTTCCACGACTTTTCCGCGAACTTTCAAGGTACCTATTGTTTTATCCCTCCTGATTTTTCGAACGCTAATTCGCGGTGGACGCTAACAAGTCAGGAAATTTTGAGGGAAAGTTCGCTCTTTTTGATCGTTAGCCGCGAAATTGCGGGAGAAAATTTGCTCTGGTTGATAAGTGTTCTGACACAAACTAAGCAAAATATGACTACAGTTCGTGATTTGTTGTTGTGTAAAGAGACGTAAAGAACATCTGAAATTACGTTCATCAACTCGATCAACTATTACAATGTTCTCACCTGTTGAGTGTTTGATTGTTAATACATCCTAGCGGCTAAAAACGTCAGAGATTCAGTACAAACTTACTGCTTCAACCACTGTGTGGAGAATTGTTGTGCCTGTCTAATGCGAAATTTTGGGCACCAAGTTAGTGAAATGATGCTGTTGTCCGTGAAATTTCGTTTTGTACCAAAAAGTCGACAAAAAAGCGTTCTTTGTTCCAGGGAAATTTCGCTTAAAAGCCCTCGAATTGTCACTCGAACTTTCATGCGAACTTTCCTGGAAAGTTCACGTAAACAAAGAACAAAATTAGCGCATTTCGCTTGCGTTACTTTTGCACAATACTGTAGTCTCCTCAGACTAGTTCCAGAACAATTCAAAATCCTCCATGGTCTCCCATTAAGCAAAAAATTGTGGCCTTTTTGCTTTATGTGCTAGTTCTGAGCTGGATCTCAGATGGCACCTCTTCTTTGGGGGTTGCTTTTAATCTGACTAATGGCTTATATGCTGGCAATTTGATCCCCTCAAAAATTGCACCCATAAATTATACATGTATAGTGTAATTAATTTGAGGAAAGGTGTATTCTTAATTAGTATAGGTAATCATATGGTTTCGAGTTCAATTTGGAATTAATTTGCACAAGTAAGTTTTTCAAAAAGCTGAAATTACATGAGCCACTTCGGCCAGTGCCATTTCAGCTTTTTGAAAAACTCACAAGTGCAAATTAATTTCAAATTGAATGAGAAAAAACTGTATGATTACTTATCAATAATACAAACATGAAAAAATTTGCGTGGAAAAAGTGCTGGAATATGTTTCTTAAAGCCATTTTTTTTTGCATTCGAGAAAATGTTTTTCAGAGTTTCTGTACAAAATTTTTGTCATTGCTTTACATGAGATCATTGGCCTACAAAAATCTCCCATTGTCTGTCTACAAATCGTAATCCAGAATTACAATGTGTAATTTGCACTGGTGTTACACTGCACTGCACTGCACTGCACTGCACTGCTCTCAGCCAATCAGAATCGAGTAATTTTTTCATGTGTCTTATTAAAGGAGAAGGTCACTCCAAAAGGTGTATTATTTTTGTCATCGCCAATAAAAAGCTTATTTTGAGTTAAGTTACTCACCGAAGTTTCAGCTTCTAAAGTGCATTTTATCCCAAGTAATTTGTCTCCAAAGAAGCCTAAAATTTTGCATCGGCTACCACCATTTTGAAACAAATGCTCAGCGGCCAGGTCAAGCTAGGCCGCTAAGTGTGACGTCATCGTTACCAAGAGATCCAATGTCACAGTCTCAAATAGACTAAATGCCCGGCAGTCAGATATATTCACCGAATTCATCAAATGTAAAACCAATATACTTTGTAGGATTGCTTGACATTTCTAAAGAAACACCAAATACTATTAATAGGTTTGATTGAGGATTTCAGTCGGAATTCAGTGAATATATCTGACTGCCAGGCATTTAGTCTATTTGAGACCGTGACATTAAGATGCGGCGAAAATAAAAATACAAACAGTTGATGTAAAAAATAACTGCTTGCGGCTTTATTAAACCCTCTTTTAATGTCTACAGCACTTTACAAAGAAAAATGTGTTTTTCCATTCACTGCAACCGATGTAGTATATGCTTAAAATTTTACCTTGAATTTTGTTTTCTTTCTCTGGCTGTTCTCAGCAACAAACACATTCTCTTTGCATTGGCATGATTTGACATCGCTCACAAGAACACCAAAATGTGCCTTCTAACCGATCGTTTACTTCTTCATTTTGGCTTTCGCTATCCTCAGGATTAGAAACACGTTCTGGCTCAAAACAGTAAGGTTGAAGATCAGCCTTGACCTCAAGTAAACAAATACGCTAGCAAGACAAGGTCTCTTGGTTACGATGACGTCACGCTTAGCAGCCTAGCCCAACCTGGTCACTGAGCATTTGTTTCAAAATGGTGGCAGCCGATGCTGGCTTCTTAAAAGACAAATTACTTGGCATAGAATGCACTTTAGAAGCTGAAACTTTGGTGAGTAACTTAACTCAATATAAACTTTTTATTGGTGATGACAAAAATAATACACCTTTTGGAGTGACCTTCTCCTTTAAGTGTGAAAACATACTCCTCCTTTAGTTAGTGTTTATATTCATGCACTCTGCTTTCCACTGGACCACTCCACCCAGAAACTTTGGCCAAATTAGATTTTCAGGAATTATGTGGCCATGTTGTAACCTTCGACAGTAACAGAGTGCAAGATGTAACGTAACATATATTATTTTGTTTGTTTGAAATTTTGGAATTAAAGCAAGCAAGAAGTAGGACTATCCTGTGATGCGTGGAATGTGGGCAAAGGAGAGACTGTTGTGCAAGGCTTCATTTGTAGTACATTTACTGTAGGTTTTTGGCAGGCCAGAGGATGTTCCAAATACTGTCAGTAGGGTAATGAAATTGGGTCTGTCCCCAACAACAAGAACAAACTAATGTAATTTTAATTTGTGATCTTTGCAGGGAGCTTGCAGATTACGTAGTAAAAGCAGTTGAAGAACAAGGAGGTAAAGTTGTAACTATGTGATGGAATCTTTCACAAGTTAGTAGACATTTCTGAGTTGTCTTTACCCCAGCTATTTTAAATAGTCCTAGGAAGAACTTTTTAACATGAAAAGTGTTGGTTTCTGTTAATATGTTAATAAAGTATATCATTTGTTTTCCTAATATAATGTAGGTTTAAACAGACTGGTATCCCACTTTGAAAAACAGTCAAAAGAAAACTAATTTAAAATAATGCCATTTTACACCTACAGTATGTTCTTTAACTGGTTAATACTTAGTTTTTTAGATTGCATTGTTTTGTTTGTCCAACTGGATGATGGCCGACTGTGGCGCCGTCATGTTGATGACCTACTGGAAGGCCCCCTTCAGAACCAGACTGCAGCACCGCACGTGCCAGCTGCCAGTAGGGCTCCACCTGTTGTCCAAGAGCCTTTAACACCGGTAGTGTCTTCAGACCCCGGCAGAACCATAGGCCCCCAAGACGCTGCCTCTAGAGAATCCTTAAACTCCTCCCAAGAGGCAAACAGAGAGCTTCAACCTGTGATTGATCAAGCTGTCATGCAAACAGATGCTTCTGGACCTCAGCCAGTTCCAAAAGTCAACTTGACACCTCCACCAAGCCTTCCAGTTCTACGCCGTTTGTCTCGTGTCATTACAACTCCAAAGAGACTGATTACGGAAATTTAAGGAACTGTACTTGCTTGTGGACTGCTCACTGAGAGTTAACAGGACATTGCTCATGACTCGCAATAGCATTTAGAGACTTATTAGAGAGACTTATTAACTCCAGTTTAGTTTCCCTTGTTGTTGTTGTTGTTCTCCTTGTTATTGAGAATTCACCTTTGTTGTTCAGCCTGTGCAGAATTTAAGGAAGGAGGTGATATGTAGTACGATATGTAGATATTGTATACAGCGGTATTTGCCACATGCGCATGCTCATTAAAGTGTTCTCGAGTGCCCTCCATCTTGAGTGCATGTGTATGTTCTTCCACTCCCGAAACATAACAACTAGTTTTTCTTATGGATAAAAGAAGTAATTGTTTTTTTGTATGGACTGATAATTATTATGATCCTATCCAGGGATGCTGTCATGACTGATTACTTTAATTATTTTTCTGTTGTTTTGCAGGTAAAGCTGTTTTGTGCTGCACACCTGTGATAAGTGATGCAATGACCATGGTAATAAATGTGCTACATACCTGTTTTAAAAGTACAAGTAAAATTTACTGGTGATCAGTGGCTAGTATAAACTGTTATACCTCCCAACTCAAATACGTTTTCTGATTGGAGGAGAGCGTGTCACATGTCATTGGTCAAAACTCAATGATGCCCTAGGGGGAACAAAGCTTCATAACTCCCTAGGGAAACAACAACTTGAACTTTGGACTCGCAAGGGTGTCAAGTTCGAGCACCTTGAAATGGCAGCAAATTTCTGTGCCAGTCAGCCTGATGTCAAATGACCATTGAAGTCAGCCAGCGTTTCTCACCAGCAATCATTATTCAAGAAAACAGATTCATAATTGCAAGAGCTTATCAGATTAACAAAGGGGAAAATTTGAACATTTTGTGTCTTCAAGTATTGATTTGGTGCCATAATGGGTCACCCAATCGCTTTCGCCAGGTAGAAAAATAGCAGACCCATACCAAGTACTTTCTGAAAAAAAAATTATATTGCAACTTGTACAAAACAAAAGCGGAAAGTGGTAGACGCGGACTCTGTCAATTCTTTTCTAAAAAATTTAAGTATACCGCAATTACCTGAAGAACAAAAACTACCCTGTGAAGGCCAGATTACCATAGAAGAGTGCAAAAGGATTTAAGAAACTTTTGAAAACAACAAGTCTCCAGGAAATGACGGAATCCCAATTGAATTCTACAAAACCTGTTGGGATCTTATTTGTCAACCATTCATTAATTGCGTTAATGAGTCTTTCATAAAAAGGAGGAAATATCAAATTCCCAAAAGCAAGCCGTTATTACTGTAATAGAAAAACAAGGGAAAGATCGCACACTAATAGAAAATTGGATACCCATCTCTCTGGTCAATGTTATGCTAAAATAATCTCGAAAGTGATTGCTTCAAGAATGAAAAATGTTTTACCCTATATCATTCACAGCAATCAAACTGGTTATGTCAAAGATCACTATATTGCTGAGACAGTAAGATCAATTTTTGACATCATGGATTTCACTGAAAAAGAAAATATACCTGGTTTGATGATGTTTATTGATTTTTGTAAAACATTTGACACTTTAGAGTGAAGCTTTTTATTTAACTGTCTAGATTCCTTTAATTTTGGCCATGTTTTAATCGATGGATAAGTACTTTTTATAAAAATATTCAAAGTTGTGTAATAAATAGTGGCCTGACTTCAGAATACTTTAACCTTACATGCAGACCCACTGCCATTAGGGAAAATGAGGAAATAAAAGGAATTGTTATTGATAAACAGAGACCAAATTATTACAATACGCTGATGATACAACGGTGGTCCCCTCTGATACAGAGTCGGGCTATAAACTTTTTCAAATGTTAGACAAATTTAAATAAGTGTCAGGTTTAAAGGTAAATAGTTCAAAGACAGAAGGACTCTGGATAGGATCTTTAAAAGGAAGTGAAATGAAACCACTTGGAATCAAAATAATGGCCACAAGATCCCATAAAAGCCCTGGGGATCTTCTTCTCGTATGATAAAAAATTACTATATATGAAGAACTTCACAGAAAAACTTGACAAGATAAATTAATTAATATCTGGTCCTCCAGAGGACTATCCCTTTACGGAAAGGTGACTATATTTAAATCTTTGCTTCTACGGAAGGTTGTGTACACGTTATCTATGTTGCCTACCCCTGAAAATATAACTAAAGAATTAAAGCATTTGATTTATAACTTTTTATGGAAAGGTAAAGACAAAGACAAATCTGTGATAAATGATTATGAAGGAGGAGGCATTAAAATGGTTGATATTGAAAGCATGATTAAATCTCTCCATCTCGCCTGGCTAAAAAGAATCTTTGGTGATAATTCTGGCGCATGAAAAACTATTTAGAATGTCTTCTCAAAGAAACAGGTGGTCTGCTTCTTTTTAATTGCAACTGCTACGTCAAAGACTTGACCATCAAGTCGCAATTCTACATGGAGTTATTGAAGTGGTGGTCTGAATTTCGGAAAGATAATGCAATTGGAACTAATTGGCTTTACCAAATTTGGAATTATCAGGAAATAAGAATAAATAACAAACCAGTCTTTTATAAAAGGTACTTTAATTTTGGAATTCAGATGGTGGGAGACTTGCGCTTCGACCTTAACAACATTGATTCTTATGAACTACATTGTGATCGCAAAACACATACAGAAGATGAACTTTCTGGAATGGACCGGTCTTCGCCACTCTGTACCGCTAGTTTTAAGGAATGCCTATAATAATCCAAATCATACAGCCCTAAATCCATCTTTTAAAATTGATTGTGGCCTATTTGACGTAACTATAAGGAAATCGAAAGATTATTACTCCCTCTTTGTCCGTAAAAAACGTGTGCTTTCCATATAACACAAGAAAATTAAAGATTGAATTTAATTTAACTGATGAGACATTGAAGAAAGCTTTCTCTCTTCCCCATTCAGTTGCTTTTGAGCTATATGTCAAAGCCTTTCAGTTCAAAGTATTGAACTCTATATTCTACACGAATTCAAAACTACACAAAATTGGGTACTTTGCGAATGATCTATGCGCTTTCTGCAAATGTGAATTTCTGCAAATGTGAATCAGAAACAATGCAACATCTCTCTTACTGCTCTTATTCAATTTCTTTCTGGAAAGATTTTGAATTGTATTACTTATCTTTGTCACAACAGCAGATACATCTTAATTTTAAAGATATATTAATCAGTCTTTTAACACCAGAACTTCCCTTACTTAATTACTGATTACTTATAGGAAAAATTATTTGTGGGCGTGTAGAAGGAATAAAGAACTTCCAAGTATATGAGGTTTTAAATCAAAAGTCAAATTAAAGTATGAGACTGAAAAATATACCGGTATCTGTACAAAAAATAATAATTTAGATATGTTTAGGAAAACGTGGGCAATATAAATACAAGAGGTAGTTGATTCAGAATAACTTAGAACATGTCAGGTTCAAATAAGTGTGACTTTGCTATGTAATTGTTCATCAGTGTGTGTATCTGAGTGAGTGTGAATTATAGCTGTGTTATACTGTAGGTCCTGTATATTATGTTTAGTTAATTACTATAGTATTGTAATGAAACTTGTGTAAATAGTTAATAGCTGTGTGAAACGCAATAAAAAAAAAAATTTTTTTTTAAAAAAAGGTAGAAAAATAGTTGTCATTTACAACAAAATATGCTGTTCCTTGTCAAATCAAACCCAGAATTCTTAAGTTAAGCATTAGAAGAAGGCAAAGCAACTTAATTATTGTCTTTAATTTTTTTACTGCAAAAAAAGACTGTTATGGTGTTGTTTTGGTAGGATAGCTTGGTTTCACTGCCGCTCACACTGCAGGCACAGCCATCGTAGGCATCAAGCAAATCACTTTTTCGCATTTTTTTTCTATTTTTGAGCTGGGAGGTATAAGAAAAACACTTAAGTACTGGCCCCTTGGGAAACAGTGGGTTTTGTTTCTCCTCAACCCTCAGTGTTCCCCTCAGCTTTGCCTCGCGGAACATTTAGTAGGGTGAGACGAAAATGAAAAGATGAGGTTGCCCTTTGGGCAAGCTGTTACTTGAGGTTACTAGCCCGAAGGTCTGAGGAGCTATCCCGAAAATAACCAGATTCATTTAATTGTGCAAAATACTGTACAAGTAATGATACCAAGCATAGATATAAACTAATTCTTCATAATATTTTGATTCTTGAATGTGATTTTTGTTTTAACTTCAACCTCAAATTAACAATGTAACAGAAACGACCAGTTTTTACACCTTACCTCTGGCCTTACATGTCGAAAGTAAAATGATTATTTTTACGAGTGAACCGCTGCAAGGTTTCACTTAATTTTTCAGGACTGGTAAACTTTGCATAGTAATGCATACAGTCAGCAAGGAGGCGGAGATGATTGACATCCACAAAAACTTAAGGGTTTCGTCTAGACTTTTTTGCACTGAAGGTCGCGTGTGATTGATAACCACCAAAGTAATCGAGTTGTTGCCTGATGATAACGGTGCCAGGCCTGCTACATGTAGCTTTTCTTCAAGCGAGTTTTTTCTTGTTCTTTAATTTTATACGAAGTGGGCCTTTCTTGTTTTAATAATGAATTGGCAGCCTTAAAATAGAAACAAGAATCCAGATTTGGAATTTCCCAACAAAACACACGTAAATTTCCGAGAAAATCCACTGCATCGTGACTTGGCTGGACATTTATTAGACTGATTGTCTTGCAATACACACTGTCAGTTGGCAAATATTGTCAATTCAAAAATATATTTCAGTCGCTAATATAAGCAGAAAAAGTCATGATGTTATTTACGGACGCAACTAAAATGCAGTGCAAGACATTGTCACACTATGATAATATGGCCTCATAATGTTATCATTTTCTCTCAAGGGCTTTTCTGCTGCACACTTTTTGGTATAAAAGTTCAATTTATTATCAGAAAAGAGGAACCAATGGTGCTTGCCCATTGGGCAAGCTGCGATAAGAAAACGCTAGCCCGACAAGTCATTCCACTAGCCCCAGACTATCGGACAGCACTTTTGTCGCGTCCTGATTTAAGGTCTCGGGGAAACAAAACCCACTGTTTCCCTTGGGGCCAGTCATTAAGTGCTTATTAATGTATAGTATAGTGATGGTCCAGAAGCATTCAAGGACCTTGACAAACCAAGGACTTACTTGTTGTCAACTATATTGTTCAGGTAGAGAAAGAAAATAACTAAAAAAAAAAAAACAGTGAACTTGACACATGCAGGTATCAGTAACAAGCTGGTAATTTCTTAACTAGCTAATAATATAGATTTAGCCAAGCCTAAAAGTGGAGCTCGTGGGCCAGGTTGTTCAAAGCTTGATAAGCAAGAATTATTTCTAAGGGAGGTGAATTTTGTTTAAGTTACTGGTGGGTTTGAGAAATGGGAATTACAGTGTTCATGTAAGCATCATCAGTATCTGTATTCGTAGCCATGATCTGACACAGAGAAGGAAGAATGGACGATCAAAATGCACCAATCACACCTGGGTTTAATGATCTAAATGGTACTGTGTAATCAGCCAGCATTAATTTTGCAGTAAGCTCCTGAAACATATTGTAATCCACTTCTCAAGTGACTACTGGTACATATACATTTGTGACACAAGTACATGTGTACATACTGTGTTAAGAACACATTTCAATGAAAATATATATAATAATTATATGACTTTATTTTCCAGGGAACTAGTGGTATGAAATATTCATTAGTTTCACGAGACTGGATTGCTGACTGTATTGAAATTACTCATGCTGGGTACACTGGGGTAAGATATGCAGGGTTCTGAAGGTTAACCAAGTCTCGGGGTTGATTTGATTGCAGTCTTCTTAGTTTTGAGCATGCACTTTCATGTTTGTGTTCTTGCTTGCTATTTCCTGAATTACATGTTGGGTATCCTCAAAAACCTTAATATCCTTGTAAAAATGTTTCAATCCATCAAAGGTGTTTTTTGATTCCTCAGATATTATTAAAACTGCATCTTGTCCAACTCCAAAAAAATCATTTTGAAGAGAAGCTTGTAAATTTAAAAACAGGTAGAATAAAAAACAATTTGGCTTCTTCTCTTCAGTTCTGAAACAGGCCCAAGTCAAACTTGTATTTAGCCCACAAGTGCAGAACAAACAGGAGGGTCTTGAATTTTACCATTATTTTAGGATGTCTTGTAGCTGATTTAAAATAAGCTTACTGTTTCAAAACAAACCTCACACCTTCATGATGCCCAGGCGAATTCGCAACAACCGCAGGAATGAGAGCTCTTCTTCATTCATATATGCCTTCCACATAGCTTATATGGACTTCTCGACAGACCAACGAAACATAAGTAAAACCCTTCACTGTAACGGTAAAATTCTCCTTCGAAACGCAGTGAATATAAACTAAATCAATACTCTTGAGAGCAGAAGCCACGGAATTCAGACAAGTGTGAAAGCATGCCATGGTTTCAATGCGAGAGCGTGTGATAAATCTTCACGTCATATGCGCAGTGATAATATAAGTGTAAACAAGGTGCATCATGCGATACTATTTGATGCGCCATAACCAAGTTTCAGTTGTTCCCAGGACGGCTGAACCCTTGATTGCCTTGGCTGGTTGCTGCCAAGGAAACTGCAAAAGGTTGATTGGTTGGTGTTTGTCACCACGCATGTAACGGTGGCAGCATGGCCTGAACATTAAGTGCAGAACAGGGGGCTTCAGTATATCACTTTTAGCTCCGCAGGCCAGATAGGAGAGGTTGGAGGCATCAGTGCTAAGGTTGTCCCAGCCATAGCCAGAGGTCCTACAGTATTCCTCCCTTTTGAGAATGTTGTGGACAATAATTCCTTCTGTATGTTATGTATATACTCTACATGTACATACTCTTGATTTATTGTGTAGATCTATTATGTAGATATTGTAGATGAGATATTGTACATGAAGAACCTCACTTTGCTGGATACTCTGCAATAACCCTTGATAAACCATTACTGTTGAGGGCGTGGGAACAGAAGATAAGTGGAAGGTGCTAGATGATTGGGCAGACTGATTATTTGCGAGTTACTCAGTGAGCTGAACTTGCCACTCGTTTGACTGGTCAATCCTGGCAGTACACCACTCAACATGGCTAGGTCAGTGATGATGGGTACCAAAGAGAAGTGACCAATTGCTGAGCAAGTGGATCCAGCCCTCCTTTTTGCTGACATCGTCTAATGGCTGGCATTGTCTTCGCTGAAACAGCTCGAAGTTCCGTCTTGCCAATGGACTTTTATACCTTTCATGTCATTTTTGCCAGCCACTCATGATCAGCCGTTGTCGTGATGACACTTGTTGCCTTTCAACCTATGGAAATTTCCTGTTTCATGTGAAAGGGGGAATTCCTTTTTTTAAAGATGTCTGCAGCCTCTCTGTTTTTCTCGATCCCCACCCCCTACCCAGTCAAGTCTTCCATTTTGCTCCTGCGTCCAGTTCTCCTGCGGTTCTTTCTGCATGTTCAATGATTGAATAAATATACTACAAAATAAAGGGCTGTGAACGGTCTATGGGAATATACGTGTTTCATTTTTGGAAACTTAGTGAATCCTCTTTGGAGATAACTGTGTAGTCAACTGTATTTTATCGCTGGAGATAGTGGTCTCATTATTGGAGACTCTTAGAGTGTCCTCTCTTGAAACAAGTCTCATCTGGGTCAATTTTCTTGTCTATGGAGACAATATTGCACAACCAGCATGAAGAGTGTCTGCATAGGAGGCTAGTTTTTGGGATGCTTATTTAAATTGCTGTGTAGTGTTAACTGTGTCATGTGGTCACCAGTAACTGTCATTTCCTGGTTGATACTCTTTTCAGGATGGCATGATCTGCCTTGCCGGCTGTGACAAAACAATACCTGGAGTAACAATGGCTTTACCAAGACTCAATGCAGTAAGTGTGCATGAAAATGTGATGACTACTTGTTACGAAAAGGCAAAATGTTGAACCCTGTTCAGTATGGACTTCAACAAGTCCTACAAAAAAAAGGTGCTTTGGATCCCGTTGACCTACTTTCCCACTAGGAAAGAGAAAAGCTTTGTTACGTGAAATCTCTTATCAGTTGTATTAGCTAGGTTCTTATAGTTTGTAAAAATTCAAGCAGACAGCTCATGTGTCAAAGCAGTATGACAAAGCAGTATGAAAATGAAGAACCTTCTGATTCATTGCAGAATACAATTTTTCCTTAGTATAACTTGCAGGAAGTCTATGAAAACATGTTAATTAATCATATGATTTTTATTTACTGTAGCGTCATAATCAGAAGCAATGGAAAATGCTTTGTACACGTAGCATAATATTCCATACAACAGTATTAAAACAGAGTTTTTTTCTCATTTGGCTGGTAACCATGCAATTTTATTGGAAGGAAAAAAGGATTTACACAAGAAAAGATTTCAAATCTAATAGGATTGGGTTTGGATACCAACATGCATGGCCAGTGGTTCATTTTTTGTGACACCAATATTGTGACATTATGTGAAAGCAATGAGCACAATATTGTCAGTGATACAGACACTGCACTTTACTCCTTCTTTGTCCTTATCAAAGAGGTTTGATAGTATGAAACTGTCATGCATTGTTTTCAATTGTCAGTGTGGTGTGGTTATTTATGGCGGAACAATGCTTCCTGGTTGTGGAAAGAAACATACAAATTTGAGTGCAGGAAGCCCATTTGAGGTACATATATACATAAGCAGTGTCATCGTTTATTATGTTATTTTTATGGTGTGTGAAGATATAATGAATCAACGTGTGTAGAATCAATCTGAGAGATGGTAAGTCTTTGAATAATGCCTTCTTTCACAGCATGGGGGATAAGTTTCCAAAGTAACATTTTTCTAGGAAATGAAGAAATCCTTAATGCAAAACTAACTCCAGTTCAATGTTTCCTCTTAATGGGAGTGGTCAGTGCTATACTGAATGAATGACATTCCATCAAGGGAAAAGGTATTCCCGTTAAACCGCATTCTTTCATTGAAAATTTTTTTCCACTGCCAATAAGGAGAGAGATAATTGATCTTTCAAGCATCTCCTGCAAAACACTTTACAGAGAGTTCTGTTCCCGCGGGTAAAGAAATTCTTCTGACCGCTCAGCTATTAAAAGAGGGGTACCCTAACCTCTATCGACTGGAAAGAAATCTATACATTAGCTTTCAAGGTTACTTTTTGACACAAAGTCGAGAGTATTTCAATACAAATTGCTGTACCATATTATTTTTGCAAATAATAAACTTTTTAAATTAAAGTTGTAGATTTGCCATTTTGTACCTACTGTAAGGCAAATGAAGAGTCCCTTGAGCATTTGTTGTTTTTCTGTGAGACAACTAAGTTGTTTTGGAAGAGGTGTTATCATGGCTGGCTATCAATAAAAACAAAATAGTAGATTTTTCACTCACAGATGCTTTGTTTGGTAAATTTGATATTGATGAAGACTACATCAATTCGAAACGGCTTATATAATTCGGATCACTTTAGCCATTCTTCGTACCTGGCTCAGCCAGGAATAACAGCTGTGGACTGACTTTGATTCAGGTACCGATCTTTACATGAGCCGAACCAAATACATAAATTAATAACTTATTTTCAATGTATTTTGAAGACCTGAGTGTGCACAGAAACATAAATTGTGCATCAGAGCATCAAAATGACAGGTTTTGCTTGTCAGAGAAGACTGAGCTTATAAGTGCAGTTTGTGTTTTCCTGGTTTTGCGTGCAAACTAATGTTGCCTCCTTGGTAAATGGCATCAAAATTAATGTGCATTCCATCATAGTTTTTCCAAGAATAACTAGACATCAAATTTTTTTTTACATGCTCGACGCACCCAGCTGATTCACTAAGACTGTAAAACTGTAAAAGAGCTGTTCTTAAGAAATAAAAACCTTTAAAATCTTTAAAGTTCGCAGGAGTCTGATTTATATTTCGATCAAACGATCCTCATCAGTCGTCCTTTATTTTAAAATACGTATATCTTTCATGTAAGAGACATTTAAAAGGTCCATGCTTTCTCAGACTTCATATACGTCATCACGAGACATCTCATCTCGGTGGGACAACGCACCCGTGGGTGACTACAGCACATGGAATCTGAAAATAGTTCCATTCGTTTTTAGAGTTTATCAATGAGTC
>CM042756.1:18274344-18276844 GCA_022496165.2 Catalaphyllia jardinei
GCTTGTGTAGGAGCAGACACACTTCTTAAGCTCCTGGGCAATTATTGTCGTAACAAGGATATCAAGACAGCTATTACTGTTGGAATAGTTGGTATGTTAAGGTCATTTGAGATGTACATGGAGGGGTGATATTCAATAAAATGTGTTCTCATTCATTTTGTATTTTATTCAAAATGTTTTCAGCACAAAAATGAGTGAAATTATTAAACAACATCGGATGGCATCGTCAAGTAGATGTGTAGGTTAGTTTTTGCATTATATGGCAAAACACATTAAGTGACAAGGAAAAAAGAAAAAGTGACTATTAGAAAACTTCTGTATGTTAATTGCCAACGAGCCAGCCAAGCAAAGACGAGGCTGGTGAGGCGGCAGCATTATAAAGCCCTGCGAAAGTACTGTCTGGGCGGTAAAAATCTCGACTGATCGAGAGAAATGTTTGTAAGGTAACATTCCTGTTGTAAGGTAAGATTCCTGAGATTCCAATGACGTAGTAGAAAAAAAAAGGTTGATTGTTTTGCAACGGACCAACCGTAGCGTGCACAGATTGTAACGTCAAGGCCGCATAGTTCTGATCATCGATGCTCACCAGCTTTGGCATCATCAAGCCCTGGGCATTGAGCTGTAGGAGTTGAGATCAAGTTTGAGGACATTTGCTGGCTTTTATTTTACCAAAGAAATATAAATTAAAGACAGAGTCGCTATAATGTTGTTCAAATTGAAGTTAGTTGTTGTATCCATGGGACGTGACAGTGATAAACCGGAAAAGATGAATATGTCTTGATCCTTTCTGGCTGTTGCCACCTATGAACATTGCGTGACCATAAAACATTTTGTGACAAGATTGAGACAAGTTGAAATCTTTTTTCTTTATTTGTTTCCTGGGGTCTGAGTTTTCATGACACCCAAACGCAGATCCCGAAAACTCAGAACCCTGAAAATAGAGAAGAAAAAAGGTTAAAACTTTCAATCTTATCACAGAATCAAAAATGTTTTATGGTAACACAGTGTTCATAGGCAACAGCCAGAAAGGATGGAGATATTTATCTTCTCCGGTTTATCGCTTTTGCATTTCATGGATACAAAACTGACTTAAATATGAACAACATTATAGCGACTGTGTCTTCTATTTCTTCAGTCAAAAATTCGCCAGCAAATGCCATCAAAATATCGGCTGCTATTTTAAACCTTGCTAGCGAGAAACTGGACAGCGATAAACCGGAGGAGATAAATACCTTGCTTCTTTCTGGCTGTTGCCTATGAACATTGTGTGACCGTAAATTAAAACGTGATAAAAATTAATTGAGACTGGCACGTGCAGGAAGACGAGTTTAAGTTTAAAAAATAAAATTCAAGGGGCCTGAGGTTTTCGTGATACCCTAATTTTTACCTGCTTTTGTAAGTTTTATTTGTTTTATTTCCAATTCTAAGCGAGTGACATTGTTTACTATTTTGAATATCCCTTTTCATTCCAGAGATATTCAAGTTTTTAAATATACAAATTAGCCAAGTGATGACATCATACACTTGACTAGGTTTTGATCAGATATGATGAATCAAGATATCTCAGCCAATTTGTATCAGAAATGTTTGATTCTTTGCCATGAGATTCTACTTAATGTGCTCCACAATACAAACTTAACAGTTGTTACCATGGCAACATACAGTACTGGGTTCCAGACCTCCCCAATGTTTAAGACATTTCTTGCCACTGACTTTGACATTCCATTTTCTTATTTGGAAATGGTACCTCATCTACATGATCCTGCAAGGATATAAATATGTTTGAATTTGTGGCCTCGTTTAACATTTTTTGAGCTGAAAATCAGTAACATATTGAAATCAAGTAGGTGGGAACTGGAAAAGACTGAGTTGCCATGGGAACAAAATTTTTTATAGCTGTAGGCATGTTTCCTGTAAAACTATCAGCCTACCAAGTTTTAATGGTCTATTCTGCAAATTGGCTGGGATAGCTCTATTTATATACCGGGTACTTGTTATGATATTGGTATGTATGTGTACATGACATATATGCATATTTTACAGGTTTTTAAATATCTCCAGAAGTAATGCAGATATTTGCAAACTGTAAACAACTTTTGTTCTTTCATGGAATTCTATGTGATACACCCAAAAAATCAAGGGGTAAAAATTTGATCACAGTACCTTATTAAGATCTCTGATATATAACATTTCATACATGTATGTTAGGCAAGTCAAGTTTACTCTTGTATTTCTTCAAGATGGAAAAGATGGTACTCAGAATACTCAGTCAGACTCAGGGAGTAAAACTGGTTGTTTAATTAACATTATACTGTAGTTTCCTAATAGTCACTTTTTCTTGTTTTCTTGTCACTTAACATATTTTGCCACCTTCTGCGTATGTTGAAGATCTATTTACTTGGCAGTGATGTCCTTAATGATGATGAAACATTATTTTATTAATTTCACTTATTTTTTGTGTTGAAAATATTCCCTCAAACTTTACTTATTCAAAATTTAC
>CM042756.1:18281844-18290107 GCA_022496165.2 Catalaphyllia jardinei
TAATCACAATGCTTCTATTGGTTAGTTGTATGAGCACACATAGCCACTTTTGTATTTTGGCAGGTTTTGTGCAGGGTCAATCCCCAAAATAGCAAACAAGAACAAACAACAAAGAACGTTGCCAAGTTTCCAAACCATTTCCCTCCATTAACTATGAGAAAACTAAATATTTGCGATCCAAAAGGATCAGTTGCTGCGTGGCACAGTAAACAGTTCAGAAATTGTAAATAGTTGTCTCTCAGTGCTAAATTAAAAACAATGTTTTTAGTCTGGGATCAAGCCCTGGCTAGAAACCGGTATCATCCAATCTATGAGAGATAAGTTTGCCAGCTCAGTGGACTCAAGGTTTCAATGAAGAGTTTACCTTACATGCCTACCACTGTTCAAAACACACACATTGATTATGTATACAAGTGACCTGTGTATCAAAGCTTCTTTAATCTGTTCTTTCCTGTCTATACATCATTGGTTAAGTTGTTAATTTCTATGAAGATTTTTTAAGTTACCTTTTTAATGAGCATGAAAGGGGCAGTTCTTGGTCTCCTTATTGTGGAGGGGTCTGTATTATAGTGGAGTTCCGGCAGCCCAAAGGGCCGCCAAGCAGAGCCCCGTAACCATATAGGAAAAAGAAACCCATGTATTGATTTTCTCATGGGTATCATGGGCAGCGGTATTGCTCATGGGCGCGTATGCAAGACAGCGGCGACCACAACGATGGCGACGGTGACAGCGGCGGTGGAGTAGTGCAACATGGCAGCCATACTTCAAATAATAGGTTGGTAGAGACATGCAGCCTTGGTTTACCGTGTACTTATTTGATATTGGACATCCATGTTATGAGCAATTGACACCTGTCAAAACAAGGTATCTGCTGACCAGTCTCACATGGCCATATCGTGGGCTCAAGTCTACAACTCATCGAGGTCACATGTGTTTTTTAAGTTGACTGCTGACCAAATGCTTGTTTTCGATTACATTGCGGACTCATGTCAGGTTAACTTGTTGAAAACAGTTCAGGATTGTTCGGAAGGTGACTAACGCTAGCATAGGATAAAATTTATCCGAATTATAACGTTTTCTTCTATACAAATGTTTTTTCCTGCTTTGTTTTGTGTTTATAAAACTCAATACAGAAAACCTCACCGCAAAGTTGCCGAACTCAAATCAAAATTGTGGCTTTTCCTGGGTTAGCTTAATCGGGTTCTTAACAACCAGGGGCCTGTTTCTCGAAAGCCCTGGAACATTTTTGGGCCAGTAAAGCCATTTTTAATGGATCTGTATCTGAAAACCAAGAGGTGTATACGCCTGAAACTTTTTGTACGAAGGGAACCACTGTTCATATTAAGAGTATGTGAATAAAACAGTTCTGCTGTCGTAAGGTTCGTGATTTCTCTGTGGCTTTACGGGCCTGTTAAGTTACCGGGTCTTTTGAGAAACGGACCCCCGGCCAAGGAGCTACGCTTTTGGGCTGGCCTAAATCTATATATTAGAGGAAGAGATTAATCTAGTATGAATTCTGGTTAAGCTGGGACTGAGTAAACTATTTTTAATATAGAGGTGTTTGTATTATAGAGGTGTCTGTAAGGAAAAGTTTGACTGTATATGTTGTGGTTTAAATATTTCTTTGGTTTGAATTTTTTTAAAACCAGCTTGATCTAAATTTTACTTAAGGCGCGTTCATTTGGGATATTCCGGAATAAGAATATATTCCGGAATATATTCCGGCTATTCTGCTCCTGGGAGTAGAATAGCCGGAATGGAAATCCAGGTATTCCAGAATGAGAATAGCTCCCAAACAAACGCTTACTCGCATTGTTCCAATTATTCTTATTCTGGATTGATCCCAAACGAACGCGCCCTTTGTTTCTCGTTACGATGATAACTGTGAGATGAAGGAATTAAAACTTGAATTGGTTTAAACCATGCTCCCGGCTGCTCTCCCAAGAACAAATGATGCAAACAACAGATAAATGTATTGTTTGTGAGGTGGATTCTCTGGAGTTTTGTTCCCTTTACTAACAGTCATGCATTATTTTGGTTGTGGATTAAAAATATCATCCCCAAATTAATGATTATTCATGAATAATATAAATTGCCATCATCTCAACTTGACAGTGTATGTATGTAATGTAATAAGAGTTATTTGATCTCAGTTGAAATAAATTCTATGGCATTAATTTCCAGGAGCATGCAGGAAGTACATCTGGATAAACATGTTAAACTTCTGGATAGTCCTGGTATAGTGATGGACAGTGGAAACTCTGATTCAGCTGTTATATTACGCAACTGTGTCAAGGTACAGTATAAGATCATAGTAATAACTAAGGATGCGGCATGCATTCTGATTTTTAAACAGTGATTGAATTTTTCACCGAGTACTTCACCTGTTCATGTAAGTTTCAGTTATTTTCCATAACATCAGTAGCCCAGGATGCACCCGCTGCCTGGTTAGCTCAGTTGGTGGAGTGCCCGTCTGCTGTGCGGGAGATTGAGGGTTCAAGCCCCAGACCGGACCAACACTCAGGGTCTAAAAATAACTGAGGAGAATGTGCTGCCTTTGTAATTATATCTTCAAATGGTTAGACGTTCAAGTCTTCTCAGATAAGGACTATAAACTGTAGGCCAAGTCTCCTGCATCTTCAGTGTTACATAGTCAGCAGGGGATGTTAAAGAACCCACATACGTATTGAAAAGAGTTGAGCACGTAGTTCCCAGTGTTGTGGTCTGGCCTTGTCTCACATGTTGGTGCTTCACATAGGTTTAACCTCAATGTACCTTTCTCCCTTGGACAGAATTGTTCAAGAAAAATTACTTGTACTATAAACTATAAACTTAAAAAAGGATTGCCATGGGATTATTATAACAAACTTTGAGAGGTAGAGAAATAAAATTTTGACTTTTTATGTTACAGTTACTGTACACACTGCCAAGTGCCACGTTTCTCAGTAATTGTGAAGAACAGCTCTCAAAACAACCTGTTGGCCATCTGTTGGTTGACTGTTGTTGACTGTATGGGTGCCCCATATCTCTCGTTATAAGTCGCCCCATGATCTACAAACTCCCACATACTTTACCCTGCATGCATGAAAACAAACAAAACTTTTCACACTCTCAGCTAGTATGGGTTGTCAAGCTATTGCATATGCTGCATGACAAAGGAAACAAACTTACCAAATCCTCCCTGTTAACTTCTCAAGGCGTTTTTCACCATTTGCAACAGCACATTGAAACTGATTTTTCTTCCATTAATGTTTGTCCCCTTTGCCTTCTTCATTAAAAAAAGCTACAGAGTTGATAATGACTTCATCAACATTTTGAGCAGCCTCAGCCATTCGAAGAAAATGTGAGAAGACCTTGAAGACCTCAAATTACTGGTTCAGGAAAGGGTTCATTGTCATTGAACAGTTGTTCATCATCACAGTGTAGATCAACTGTCTGAAATTGTGTAATTATTTACGATATCAAAGACTTATTGACCTTTATAGCACAGTTTTGCTTAGTGTATTGCCTTAATGAGACAGGAATCGCACAAATGAATGGCAGTGCAATAATGTGAAGCGTCTTCTTTTACCAAATACTGTCAGCCAAAAAGATGGAAAACCCGCATACTGCATGTTAAAATTTTAATTACCAAAGTATCGCATGAAAAAAAGCTCAATACAGCAATACCATAAACCCCAATGTCCCCCTCTAAATTGGGACTGTCAAATAAACTCACTGGTAGTTAAAATATTAGGGAAAAGCAGTAGGAATATTACTAATGCTCAATGAATGACATGTAGTCAGTGAAAGAACTACTGTAGCCTGCCATCCAGGGAGAGTAGCAATATTCGGTGCTTCTGCAAATGTTGCATAGGCACGCAATGTGTGCAGAGTGTTAAGCTCTTTACGCTTCTGATATGCCTATGGTGCTACTAATGATTCACTGTGATAAAGTTACTTTTCATTTCATTGCAGATAGAGAGCATTGATGATCCAGTTCCAGCAGTTGAAGCGATCCTAAAAAGGTGTAATAAACAGCAGGTAAAGAAATTTTAAGACAAAAATAAAATGTGTACATATTAATATAACATGTGTTAATCAAAATAATAATTCCTTTCATTTGATATTTTTTGTTCTGGCTATTATCCAACTGAAGTATGTACTACTACTTTTTTTTCTGTTACTAAGGTAATGGAAAAATACCTTGTTCCAGATTATGCTAGTGTACAAGAGTTTCTGGCACATCTTGGAAAAAGACTTGGGAAATTAAAGAAAGGTAAGTTGTTTGTTCAAAGGAATCGAAAAGAAAGAAAGCATGCCTATATTGGCCCGGTTATTCAGTCAAGACTTGCAATTTGCAGTTGTGGCTCACCTAGCCATAAATTCATTACCCCTAGGTTCTAAGATTATCGCAAAGTAGTTTATACTTATTCAAACAAAGGAATGAAGCCAAATGCAAGACTTTGTATTGGATAACAATCTGCTGCCTTAATAGCTTTGTTACATTTTGGTTCTTTTTTGATCTAAGGGAACAGTACTATATTGTTGATTGTTAATGGATTACAATTTATTGTAGGTGGTATACCTGATATAAATGCTGCAGGAAAGATGGTGTTGAAAGACTGGAACAGGTTTGTTATATGTTACTTACTGTATAAAGGCAAAGTCTGAACTCATACTAAATTGAACCAACCCTTCAGAGCTGATGTTGGCTTCTGTGCACTCTCTCCCCCTGAATGAGATGCTAGTCCACTACAGATCCTCCAAAAAGATGCTCTGTGACAGTACCTAAAGTAGTTGAACATCATTATCGTGGACTCTGTTATTTTGAACTCCTTACTATCACAAACTCATATCATTTGCCCTTCTTTCACTCATATACCATCGGCCATCTCGCATCTTTGTTTCTGGTTACTCTTTAGAGTTTGAAATAGCAGTGTTCATTCTTGTCCAAGAACACAACATATTTACCCTGAGTCTCAAGGAGACACTCAATCGTGGCTAATGTCATGCCATGTATTGCATTTCTTCCCAGCCTGGTGTAACAGTGCTTTTGCAAAATATATTTCTGTACAAGACGCACATCAGGAAGTTCTGAGGGGTCGGCTGTAACAATAGTCAGGGGTTTCTGTTTGTGGAAATAAATGAAATGTAAGTGGAGAATTTTAAGAAAACGACACTCTATTCAACTGAATTTATAAAACATGCTTCAACAGAAACTTCTGTCATCTTTAGTTATACAAGTACAAAGCGATGGAAGTTGAATTTATAACAAGTAGAAAGTGCTTAATAAATGTAATTTACAGTAAAAACAGAAGGACGCAAAGCGTGAAAGTGTGAGAATTAAAGAGATAATTTTAGATTAACATGGTGTAATTGTTGATTCAAAGAGGGTTGTGGATATGGATAGGCTATTTTATCTTAAGTTGAAAACCAGTTGAGGCATGATCCAAAACAATCTGCTGAACACAAGGTGCGACAATGTTCAGAATGTTGTAGATATTTGAAAATGTTAGAGGACCTATCACTGGCTAAATGCTCCAGCACACCCGTGGAAAAATGCCAGAGCGTTTTGCTGACGTAACAGGCATTACAGCCTGTACATGAAAGCTTGTAAACCACACGTTTAAGATGAATCAACAATTACAGCATGTTAGTCTAAAATCATTTCTTTAATTATCACACTTTCCCGCTTTGCTTCATTCTGTTGTTACTGTTGTAACTGAAGATGACGAAAATTTCTGTTGAAACATGTTTTACAAATTGAAAAGTGTTGTTGTTCTCTTAAATTTCTTCATTCGTATGCTGCTTTCAAAACCCTTTGAAATGAAATATAAATTTTCCCTTTCTGACAGTGGAAAGATAGTGTTCTACACACATCCACCAGAGGAACACAGACTACCCACCCATCTATCAGCTGATATTGTCAGTGAGTGGAGCAAGGAGTTTGATCTGGTGAGTTACAGGGTTGTTTCTGAGAAACCAGTCTCTCAGCTAATATTTCAATTTAGGCGGTTATCATGATTTTGCAAGAGATCTGGAACAAAATTATCGTCCCCAATATGTTTGCAACACCTTAAATGTAGGGCTAGCAAGCTTCGCACTCACAAGATGGTGGATGCAGTACACAGAAAGAGAACACACTAAACAAGTGCTCAGAACAAGATTTTACTTCAGTTACTTCACTTGTTATAGTGGCACCGATGCTCAGCGTGATCAGAAATTGATTCCAAGCTTTTTATTTAGTTCATTTAGATGGTCCAGTGTGGTTTAAATGACTGTGCATGCGCAACCCAAGAACCAGTCGTTCCTTACTGAGTGCTCGCCTTCCAAAAGCCATCCGGCGATCACCTAAATCCTAAATTATCGAATTACTTGCTTCAAATTAAAATAATACTCTCCCAATGCACATTATAATCTATCAAATATTTTCGCTCTTACGCGATTGGTCTAAATACGTCACGTGACCGAATAACAAGGGAATATCCGAGATTATTGTATGGCAAGGAAAATCCGAGCGTTCTGATTGGTTCTTTCTTGGTCGGGATTTTGCCATACGGACCGTTTCCAGGGAAACGGTCCAAGCCGTGTATTTTTTTTTCTTTTCAAAAGCCGGTAAATTTATTTGCAGTTTAAACTACTAAAAGAAAACATGTAAAATACCCTATTTCTTCGAATAGAAGACGACGACGATGAATTAGCCAATAGTAAGACAAACGAAAAAATTGAGCGACAGCCTACCTACATCAGAACTTGAACACCTTTGGTTCAACATGTTCAACTATTTTCGTAAATACATTTTGTCAATGCAATTAAGCTCCGGCAATAAGCTCAATGAAGAAGAGAACGAGACAGCAACAATTTCCAATTTCCTTCACCTCTTCACTTAACATGTAACGAAGACAATTTCATTCAACATACTAAAATACAATAATTAAGTTTAAATATCGAAAAGAAAACTAGTATTGAAGCACAAAGCGAAGATCATGCACTAGTACACAAAACAAGTGAAAACCACTTAGCCGATTAACGAAAACGAATCCAAAAAGATTCTTAGCGAGAGCTTTTGGCGACCCCAGTCCAGTTGCACTTGAAAGAACTGTATGCTGAATGTTATCCCCATACTTTGGCTTCCAATCCAGTAAGTTACGCTGGTAAAACGTTCGGAAGATGTTCAATATTTTTTTTTTGTAGTTGGTAGCTTGTTCTTTCTGAGTTGCTCGCGTCATCACGCGCCGGAAGTCCTTTAAATTTAACTGGCCGGAAGTGCGTTTGAAAGAAAAATATCTAGCACGAGCCGTGTGCCATATAATAAACTACTTACTAACCTAGCTAGCTTCGAGCCGTACTGGGGAATATTGGCCCTCGGTCGTTTTTGTACGGACCTAGCTGCGCTCGGTCCGTACTGTCACGACCTCGGGCCAATATTCCCCAGTACGGCCCTCGCGCTCGGTTAGTAAGAGGTTAATATTCCCCACTTTTCAAAGCTGCACGTGTTTCAAAAAATATTTCAAGGATAGTAAACAATATAGCCTCCATTTGGCGGGAAAACATGTACGGACATTTGTCCTTGGACATTACTGTTGCTCGAAGCTCGCAGTTTTCCTCGAGCTGCGCTCTCGGAAAACTGTTCGCTTCTCGGAACAGCTAATTTTCGCGGTCAAAGGTCCGTGCATATTTTTGCCCCGTATGGAAGCTATTGTTTATAAAGTGCACAACAATATAGTATGCACTTAATAAACGCTACATCTACAAAGGTCTCTGGTCAAGGAACAAGATAATTATTGAACTCGGTTATTTGAAAATCTGATCCTGTTTTCTTAGTTTTTTGCAGATGAACCACTAGCTCTAGTATTGCCAAATTATTTTGACTTAAACATGTACAAATAACGGTATTCTGTTCCCCTCGTGATGTATGTCTCCGACTCGTCCATTAAACTTGCTTCCCAGCTACTAGCACTGACAATCCTTGATTCCAGGTTATTTCCGTAAGTAACTGCCCGGCTTTAGAAAGAACCAAAATACTTGTCTGGTTTGAACAAAGTCATCGTGAATAAATAAAGTATTTATTTTCTAAGGGTACATATGAATGTTGTGCCGCGTAGCACTATGGACACACATGATGTAACAGAGAATTAACTCTGAAGTGTAAATTTTAGTGCTAATGTAACCCATGAATAACCCACTGGGTGTTAGCCCTAGTAAAGGGAATCAGGGAACCACACGAGGTAAAGAAAAAATCTTTTGACCTCGGTGGGAATCGAACCCACGACCTCCGGAA
>CM042756.1:18296036-18298536 GCA_022496165.2 Catalaphyllia jardinei
ATTAAGAAGACGTTTGACGTTGATTTGAATACTTGATTACAAAAAAAAGACGTGCGCAAAACATGACGGTGTTTTTAAGTTCGTATTTGTTTTGAATGTTTGCTCGTACGCGTTGGCACTTAGCGACAGCTACATCTTGTTATAGAAAGATAGCTAGGATGAACACAAAAATTAGGGAAAGTAATAAATGACGTTTCAACATTGTCGGGATGTCGAACAAACGTCGTTTATGTTATTTTCCATAGTTTTTGTGTTGAAAATATTTGTTCCAGCCTTGCTTATTTGATAGCTAGGATCGAAAGTGTAAATGAATAGAGCATTTTTGTGCTTCCCCGAATGATTACTGAGACACTATACTTGGTAGGTCTGCAGAATAAAATGGAAGATGCCATGGTGCTTGAGGCTGGTGGTCCTGTGGATGCCGCAGAGGAGATTGAGGAAGAAGATATGGTATGTTGATACGTAATCAGTTATCGGGTCAAAAAATTCACGTCCCAAAATTGTAAATATGCGTTATTCACTGACCAAGTCTAACGAAACGTTCAAGATCAGAGCTTATTAACTAATTTAACTCAGTCACACATTATGGTCATTTCACGTTGTTTGAAGAGCACAACTCATTAATGTATAAAGGTTCAAGACGCCCATGAAGAGTCATTGCCCAATAAACCTTTCTTCGGTGACGTTCTCGTTGCCATTGCGTGACACGCTCCTTCTGAATAGGCCCTTTGCACGGTCCGGTCACATGGTACAAAATCACACATGTTGGGACGTAAGTTGCACAGCGGTTCTCCGCAACTGTGAGGGCTCATAAAACCTGAAGGTCTCAATTGGAGACGTGGTTGTGTTAAAGGAACCCCCAACGGGTATTGGATGGGTTATTAATTTAGTTCCAATTTTATGTATTGCTTGGCTATGAATTATATTTAATCCTAATTGGTTTTTCCTTGTTTTATTTTGAAGCAAAGAAAAATATAACTCAGTGTTTTGTAGGAAAAAAGGTGACGGCTGTACATTGTACCGTAATAACATGCAATCCTTACAGAAGAATGGAGTGCAAAGAGAACCATATTTTTGCAATATTACTCCCTGCGCGTATTTTATGCTTGAACGTTTTAGACCTTTCTGTAACTTTTTTATGAGTAAATGTACCAGTCGCCATCTTTTTGCCTGCGGAAAAACATTCGGAAACTTTCCAACCAATTTAAACCACAACATATACATATCGGTCTGCTTTGTTTTTATTGCCTTTTCTTCTATATAATTGTTAATAAATTTTGTGCTGAAAATAATAGGATATGTGTTATGCTTCCAAAATCTTTGTTAAAACGTTCTTCTTTGGCTTAATGAAGGAATCTGACCACGATGAAGAAGACTGGGATGAAGAAGATGATGATCAAAGTGATGAAGGAGAAGCCATGGAAGATAGTGACAACGAGCAGGTATGAACTACTATTTTCTCTCCACAGTGTTGATATCTTGTCGACAGATTGAAAAACCAGTTTCTCAAATTTCAACCTTCGAAATGTTCGAACAGTGAACAAAGTTTTTGGTCTTTGTCTACTTCGTTGTCCTTACAGTTGGTTCTTATGAGCAAAAAAAGAGAAAAGGCAAGAAAAAGAAAAACAGTATATTCTTATTGCTAAATGGTGGTGTTAATGTAATTTTGTACCGATTCAAAGGCGGAGAAAGATGGCATGACAGTTCTTATCAAGAAATCAAAATCCGTCACGCACTCTAAAGACGTCACAAAAGCATTAAAGGCGGATGAAACGAACGAGTTTAACATGCAGATCAACAAAGAAAGGAAAAAGGTGATATAGACGTGACATGTGTGTTAAAGCCGTCTTACTGTTAAAGCATTTTGATTTTATTTCTTCGTCGTATTTATTTTGTTCACTAGACGTTTAAGAAGCAACAGAGAGACAAGCGGAAACAAGGTGAGTAGTCAGTTATCTTAATTATTATTTGTTTTTCACGGGGCATGGAAACTCAAAGTCTCAGGAAAAGTAGGGTGTGTTCTGACCTTTAATGAAGTCCATTTTGTTTCTTTAGGTTATAATTTTTGAAAACTTTTGAAACTCCCAACTGGAATGGAAAATAAAACAGCTTAATGGGCCCGGTAATTACCGGGAATCTCGAGAAACAGGCCCCAGGCCATCAACTGCACGCTGTGATCACGTGCAAAAGCGGTTAACATTTCGTGGGTAACGGTGAACTGTTTCCGTTTGACGTCATAGTATTCGCAATGTTTCACGCTCATGGCATTTGGCGGTAAACAGTTCCATTGTTAGAGGTCATGTTATCGCGAATTTGCCAATGAATGTGCGCGCTGCAGAAGAAAATAAACGCCAACTATATAGCAATTTCCTATGATGCCAAACAATTTCCTATGATGCGTAATAATCCTTGCAGCTGTCTACTTGTTTTTGGAGTTTTCTGTCCACACTACGCAGGAGAAATTTGAAAACGCACCAATCACTGGTCATTTTGGACCGTC
>CM042756.1:18301036-18321030 GCA_022496165.2 Catalaphyllia jardinei
TGGCTGCTCAATAAAACATGGCATGGTGTGTCTACCTCTGACAGTGACCAGTAAAGGGAACATACTTCCTGCCGCAATTCCCTAGTGTCAAAGAGGAAGGGAGAATCTATCAGAGGCAGGCACAGTGACCGGATGATGTACGTTGCAACCGAAGATCAGTGGTGGAGACTAAGACGCAGCCACATGCGAACCAGTTCCTGAGATATGGTGTAATCATGAAGAGGCTGACATGAGTATGGTTCTTCATCCTTGCTGGGCACGTGGGAGGCAGGTGTGTCAAGCACTCTGACACTGATATCTTTGTCATACTGCTTGCTCAAAGCCAAAACCTTGGAATGTGCTGCGTGAAGAATGGAACAGGCAGAAAGACCAAATTGATGAAATTCTTTTAGTTACTAATAGCTTGGAGAAGAGGCTTTATCAAGGCATTGACAAGTTAAGCAATAGAGCAATTTTTCCGTGTTTAGCCTCATCTAAACACGAGAAAGGTTGGGAGAATTCGAAACAGTTATGCAAACCCGAGACGCAGTCAAGGGTTTGTATAAGTTTCGAGAATTCTTCCAACCCTGCAAGTGTTAAGATGAGGCTCTGTAAACATGGGAAAAGTGCTCTATTGCTTTTATAAAGTCATTCTTAAATTACGCGCAAATCTGGAACGTCACAACCGTGTTTACATACTCTCATCTAAACACACCTATCTAGTATTCGAGAAATTACTTTATAGACATCTCTAAACCCACGTGCATGACGACCTCTGCCCATACCAACACGGCTTTGTCCACGACAAGTCGTGTCTCTCTAATCTTTAGGAAAGGGTGCATGAGATCAATTTCACAAATAGATTCCATGTTGCCGTGCGTCTGTTCAGTAATAGATCACAGAAGACGTCAAAATGTGGTAAGAACATCAGTGACACACTCGGCTACGCCTCGTGTGCCACTTTTTTGTTCCTGCCACATTTTGACGTGTGATCTATTACTGAATCAGACGCACGGCAACATGGAATCTATTTGTTTTATATAATAACGAAAAGCCTTGTTTGTGTCAAAATATTTCAACATAAGGTGAAAGCCGGGCTTTTGCCCCGCCTTTGCACGAAGAAAGCCATTTGACGTGATCTATGATATACAAAATGAAGCAATTTTATTGGTTGCTATGCTTAGCAAAGAATTATGATTGGTCGAGAAAAATCACGCCACTGTCAAACCTGAATTGAGCGAACTCGAGCGTCGCTCGTTGAATGAAAACTTACAGTGAAAGCAGAATTGAAATGCGAAATCTACAAATCTTGGAGAAAATGGCTGGAAAAATGAAGTCAGTTTTGTCATTGGAGCAGCCCCGTGAGCCTTAAAGCTTGGACGTTACCTTGAAAATTACAGGAGTTGAAAAAATACCCTTGGAAAACTTGTGGTTGCGGTCAACCTAGAGGCCATTTGATTCGAGGTTTGAATGAAAGGAGCGTAAATGACGGTGCAGATTTTTGTCTTCTGTGGTTGGTGATTCTCAAATCAGCTTGATATAGTCTCGGAGACACATTTTAGCTGCGATACTGTTGACCGTGAGCTGTGGTTAGCTATACTTAGCTCGCTGCTGTGCCTTGAAACGGACAGGAACATTCGCATCGGAAAGCAAGGTTATGTATTTTATTTTACCAATTTTAAGAAGAGATATTTTGATGTTTCATTCCTGACCTCAATCAGTGTGTCAACAGTTGTTTTGACACTGGGAAAAGTTGAATTTTTTTAAAAAAATTAATCTCAGAAACATTTTGTTTATTGGGTTTGTTAAATTCGAGATAAAGCAATGGTTCTCGGCTTGGCAAGACCAAGTTTGTGCGTGGTTTAGTCTCGCTCGACTTTCCGCCATTTTAAAACGGCAGAGAACTTTGTAATGAGGACGTCAATCGTGAATCTGTCCTCTAATAGATCATAGGCAAAAACCAATCAAATTGCGAGAATAACTTGGGTTATTATAACCATTTTAGAGGATGGGGATGTAGTAGACCTAGTCTTCTTGGACTTTCAGAAAGCGTTCGATAAAGTTCCACATGAGTGACTCCTGTTGAAGTTAAAAGCATATGGGATAACCGGTCAATGTAACAACATTATTCGTAATTGTGTTACTGGTAGAACAATGGCAGACCGTGTAGGCGACGAATTATCCACATGGGAACCCGTATTTTCTGGAGTGCCTCAAGGTTCCGTTTTGGGGCCCTTGTTGTTTCTTTTGTTTATTAACGATATTCCTGCTATCACGTTATTTGCTGACGACTCAAAGTTAATAGGAAATGCACGATCACCTGCAGCTATCCAGTCGGACTTACACTGTTTATCCCATTGGGCTGACGTGTGGCAAATGAAATTTAATGAATCAAAGTGCAGCGTTTAGAATATTGGTAAAGACAACCCTAAAAATAACTACATGATGGGCCATACACCCTTGGAAGTGCTTGAAAAGGTAAGAGATCTGGGATTGTTTGTTTCAGCTGGCGATCCCCTTTGTTGGCAGGAACAATTACAAAGAATGATTGGAAAAGCAAAACAAATGACGTCATGGATCAGTAGGAATGTTGTATCTAGGAAATTAGAAGTGCTGATAGCATTTTACAAAGCTTTTGTCAGACCCCATTTGGAATACGCTGTGCAGGTGTGGGCCCCAATCGCAAGACATGGAAACGGGGGTATAATGAAAATTGAGGACTGCCAAAGACAGTTTACGAGGATAATTGAGGGTATGGGCCTACTCTCGTATCGTCAAAGGTTACAGCGTCTCAGATTAACGACTTTACTGGAATGTCGAATGCGCGGTGACTTGATTGAAACTGTCAAAATAATCAACGGTTTTGTGGACTATGGTCACAGTATGTTTGCGACGAATACAGCTTAGTGTCACTTCTCATCATCCATTAAGATCAGCGCATGACTTCTTTAGTAATAGAGTTATTAAATATTGGAACCAGTTGTCACTACGCGTGCGAAATTCAACAGGTATCAATGCCTTTAAGACCGGTCTTGACCTCTTTAAGTTATCTAAAATCTAAACCTGATTCGCCTAATGATTCTGGAAACTGTCGGAAGAAATCTCTAATAAAATAAGCGATAAAAGTGAACATGTCAATTATTTGCGAGCCAATCGCGATGTTGCCATGTGGCAAAATATATTGTTTTAATAATTAACTTTGTTGCTCTCTGTTCTTAGTATTTTCGTTTGTTTCTAGTATTTTTAATAGTACTTTTGGTTTTTATCACGTCATTAATAATTTTGTAAATAGACTTTGTAAATAGAGATATCCTGAAGTGATATAATAAAGTTATCTCTTTTCTCTTACCAATGAGAGCGCGTGGTGGCTCAGTTATTTTATAACACTGCTTCCTGAAGTCCTAATTGGCTTACACATGATCCAAGTCTGTAATACTCACTGGTAAACGGAAGTGGAAAGCAGTCTTCAATACAGTGAAAGGTAGATCTGAACTATGACGAGAATAGGGAAGCAGTGAACACTGTGTGAAGAGAAACTGGAGGAGTCACTAGTGTGATAGTTGTATGAGACGGAGTAGCAGGTCCACTGTCCATAGGTGGGAAAGTCTAGCCAGAGGCTTTGCGGCGGCCATGCAGTTCATCTCTAGGAAGTCGCGTTGCAAGAGTAAGTTATCATGCAGCATTCTGAAGAGAAGCCGTCACCACAGAGAAGACAATTAAATACGACGCTAGGAGCGTAGTATGTTTGCCAATTTTTGAGGTGTTTGGAAAGGTCTTCAAACAGAGTTTTGAGTGTTTGATATATCTTCTCGATCGGAACTAAAACTAAGGAGAAACGGAAAAATAAAATCGTAGAAATATATGCTAAAAATATCAGATATCCAAACACCGTCACGGTGGTTCTTCACCTTGTTTAAGTAATGGAAATAACAGCAGTGACAAAGCGCATTATATGATCCTTGTGTTTTGTACTCAAATGAGGAACACGGTAATGCTAATTTAGTTATTTCAGCTGGTTGGAAACAAATTGGCGGCCATTGTAACGTATTTATGACGTTATCATAGTTTAAACAACCACTGACAATACGAAAATAATATTTAACATACTAATTATTCTAAATATACAAAATAAGAAAGACTATTGGAGGAAATGTAAAATTTGATTTACAAAGTGATAGCTACCGTGCTATCCTTGCTTTCATGCATTTTTATGATGCTTAAATGTCAAAGATTAAGAATGAACAGGTTTCGTTTGTTTCCCTTTAGTGAGCCATGGAAACCCCTTAACTGATGGACTATTTCGGGTCCTTTGGTCTTACACGAGCTCTCAAGAGACTGCAATAGCTTTTGTGTGGGCTAGATTTTTGCTGACACTAGCACTCTAGTAACACATCAGTCAGCTACTTTTTTTGTGTTAATTGCTTCATTTTTTTTAATAGTAGCAGCGAGTCATACAGAAGCCATGGATGAAAGTGACGAAGATTACAGCTTTGATACAGACTTCAGTTGATATGGATATCGGAGGCCTGGAAATAGTACACGACAATCATTCACCTGGACCAATACAGGATTGAAGCCTAGAAGCTCAAGATGATTGGGAAAATGTCGCCAAAATGTTACCTATAAGTGGTTTTTTTATAAGTGGTCTTCATTTTAGTTGGCAGACTCTTCTATTCTGTATTTAAAGCAGTTTTAAATACCTGTAAAAAAAACAAAATACAAATTTGTTCTAGATGAAATATGAATTGGCGATTCATCATACTCTGAGTTAGTTATTGTCGTATTTACGTCTCATTGTCTTACCTTCTGGAATCACCCACATGGTCAATGTCTTCATCTCTCTCATAGTACTGCGAAAAGAGGTTTTTAGTCTCTCCGTGCCGCTGTAGTTACTTTCAGCAGCGCGGGTTGACACAGCATACGTAAGAGCTACATATATTCCTGGATAAAACTGGGGGCTAGTTACAAGTACTATCAAGAGTCTCATGAAACAGTTTTACGGACCTCTCACAAACAAACATTCCAGGGGGGTTTAAATGGTGACGTCTATGTGTTGTGATGAGCGATGGATTTCGATGTATTTTTCTTCTTTCGTTTCCCTGGCAGCGTAAAACGTTGCGTTTTGAACTTCAGTACTGCATTGAATAGTCTGAATGGTGTCTTTAATTTTAAGTGGTAATTCCTTTCTTACTGATATACATGAAAAAGTGCTCGATTCTGATTGACTGAGAGCAGTGTAGTTCAATTGTAACACAAGTGCAAAACGTGCAACACAGTGTAAATTACGATTTCCGGTGCGGAAGGTGCGGAAGCTTTGAAAAAAAAAATTCTCGAATGAGAAAAAAAATGGCTGCATGAAAGATCTTCTGGCACGTCCTCCACGCGGATTTTTTCATGTTTATATTATTAGTAAGTAATCATACGGTTTTTATAGTTCAGTTAGGAAATACTTTGCACTTGTGGGTTTTTCAAAAAGCTGAAATTGCACTCGCCGAAGCGGCTGGTGCAATTTCAGCTTTTTGATAAGCTCAATCGTGCAAATTCATTCCAAATTGAACGAGAAAAACCGTATGATTACCTACACTAATTTCATAAAATCCGGCACAGCAACGTAATGAACAGAATCAGCGACCATAGAAGAACTCCGTCACTCTTTTCGCCAATAAATTGAGCGAACAAGTGAGCTACATGCCCATACCTTGATTTTACGACCCCTGAAAACCTGAAAATCACTCCAAGGGATGGAAAAAATAGGAAGAAGAAAGAGTGGACGAAACGGAAAAAAACTGACTCCTGAATTTTTATTTAGTCTGCTGTGATATTTGGCGATAAGAAACAGCTTAGAGAAAGTTTCAGTAACACTGCCTTTATAAATGTAGACATACAGTCATACACAATTTTTTTTGAGTTGCGCACGAGCACTGCGTTCCCTATGTGTGATGGAGGCCTTTCCACAAGTATCCGGATTTTTAGGGGATAGTTAAAAGTTTTTGAGATAGTAAGAAGATATTAATATATAATAAGAAAATTTAGGGATATTTAGAAATATCCAGAGCTTTTTTGGCTTAGCCTTGTGTTTTGCCCCGTGTTTTGCGTTTCGACCAAACACTGACCCCCGGTCAGGTGACCCCCTACTGACTCCCTTTAAAATTAAAGTATAAAAATTGAAAAGCCCAGACCTAACAATGGGTCAAATACATTTGGCTTGCCTGAAATTTCGTAGATGGCGAACGTGACGCACGTTTCCAACTCTCTTCTCCTTTGATTGAAAGTACAGGTTTTGCTTACAAAAGATCGAACACAGAACATCAAAAGTGGTGTGAGAAACTTAAGCAGTGAAAGTAACAAATAAAATTTGGCACCCAAACAGCAGCAGGAAGTCGATTTTTGCATTGCCGCTCCGGTCTCTCGCCAATTTTCTCCAAGTGCGGCGAATATTTGGATAACTTTCTTCTTGATTAGTACATGAAGTCGTCAGAAAGACCACGAATTCTCAAGTAACTTAATCTCATTTAAGGTGGTTCAATAGGTTGAAGGGGACCAAAGAGTTTGTTTAAATATGGTGAAGAAAGATCAATTGCGTGCGATTGCACTCATGAAGAAAAGATAATTTTTTTAAGTTTTACTCAAAATGGTTGCTATGGCAACCAGCCACAGCCTTGGAGATTGCAGTAACCGCCAACAATCCCTGCTTTTTTACAAAACAAGTTTTGATTTTCAAACAAGCATATCTTGTAGGTTTATGTTTCGTTCTATTCAATAAACTAAAGTTTGGACAGTTAGCTCTTGTTTACAGTACTTTTTACAGGCTTTATTTGGAAATAACCTTAGTTTGCACCAAACCCAGTGAACAAATTATCTATTGTCACGTGACAGACCGTAAAACTTCTAAGGGAATGTCCCGACGTACTATCGGAATCTCTTACTCATATATTTAATCAATCCCTAATTACTGGCATCTTTCCCGACGAGTGGAAATGTGCCATAGTCACTCCATTGTATAAAAATTCTGGGAAGAGCTCTGATCCGACGAATTACCGACCAATATCAGTAATTCCAGTTGTGGCCAAAGTCTTTGAACGGATAATTTACGATCAGCTTTATCATTATTTAACTAAAAACAACTTTCTTTCGTGCCATCAATCTGGTTTTTGGTCTTTACATTCCACGCTCATAGCACTTATCGAAGCTACAGATAGCTGGGCAATGGATATAGACCGTAGTCTTGTTAATGCCGTAGTCTTTTTAGACCTCAAAAAGGCATTTGATACAGTAGATCACGATTTTTTGTTAAGAAAATTGCAATACTATGGGATTTGTTGGACCAGCCATCAATGGTTTGCTTCTTATTTATCTAATCGAACACAGATTTGTCATCTAAATTCTCATAATTCTGCTCCCAAAGGTCTAAGATGTGGTGTTCCCAGGGAACAATTTTGGGACCTCTTCTGTTTTTGATTTATATTAATGACTTACCACATTGTCTGATATATTCGGAACCCAGAATGTACGCAGATGATGCCAGCCTGACGCTTGCCAGTACTGACATTGACCATATAAATTATTGCCTTAATCACGACCTGAGTAATGTGTACGAATGGCTGTCTGCTAACAAGCTCACCCTAAATATGACAAAAACTGAGTTTATGCTTATTGCGTCAAGGCAGAAGTTATCACAATTTACGGAAAGTCCCTCTCTTACTATAAACGAAAACGCAATAGAACAAGTAACCTCTGCTAAATCCCTTGGAGTTTATGTTGATCAAAATATAAACTAGGAGTGTCATATTGAAAACGTCTCTAAGAAGATAGCTTGTGCCATTGGTGCAATTAAACGAATTCGGCATCTTACTCCTTTTAATGTTCTAGTTAAAGTTTATAATAGTCTTATTCAACCACATTTTGATTATTGCAATGTAGTGTGGGGAAACTGTAACAAGGGCCTTTCTGAAAAACTGCAAAGGCTTCAAAATCGCGCAGCTCGCATCCTAATGTCTGCGAGCTATGATAGTAATTTGGATGATCTGTTCCGCGCACTAGGGTGAAGAAGACTCTATTATCAAAGATTGGAACAGAAGTCTATTCTAATGTACAAAACATTACATGGTATGACACCTGATTATCTTAGATCAAGATTTGTATATCGTGACAATGTGAGTGCTTATCGTTTAAGGAATACCGAAAACAAATTAGTTCTTCCACAACCTCGAACTGATTATCTCAAGAGAAGCTTTTTGTATAGCGGAGCTCAGTTGTGGAACAATTTACCTGTTGACCGATTTCAAATCTAAATTAAGTTGCCACAGTTTCAAGTAATATCTTAGCTGCAAGTAACACCTTAATTTTAAGTATATTTTAGACACGGCCTCCATGAAAAGCAGAATTTTTATTTATTTTTATTTAATTGTTATTGATAAATGTTATTGTAGTTCGGTAGTTAGTTACATTACTATAGATAATTAACTTAATTAACTGATGGAAATACCGTGTATAAATAAAGTTATCTTATCTTATCTTATCTTAGATTTTTTAGTCTATTGAATAACGACACTAATTGTCTTTGATTACCCCAAATTTCTCTTTAATACTCCCCAAAGTAGAACTATTACAGTGAAGTCAGCTGGTACAAAAGTAGACTTTTGAGAAAACTGCACTTAAAGTTTCTCAGATAATGGATTAAGCATTTAACAAGCCAAACATTGGGGGAGTAGGGTACAGATTGGATCTCCGGGGAGGGTTGTTCTATTCACAGTTAATAGAGGGGACTGGTTATGAAGCCCTGCAAATGTCAAAGGAGCAAACAAAGATGCCAAGATTTATGTTGAAAGGTCCACGGCCCTGCACAATCTTTTGTTTTGCCCTCATACACTTTGCATGAATTACGTAACCAACACGTTTCTATTGGTTAGTTCCTCAGTTCGGAGTAAACAACTATTGTGTTTTGTGCAGGGACAAGGCCAAAAAAGAGAACGATAACATACAACAAAGAACTTGACGAGTTTCATAACCATTCCCCTCTATTACCTATGTTCTATTTTGAAAAAGTTTCCGCAATTGTAGGAAATGTTCCTAAAAAGAAGGGAAAGAAAATGAGCTTATGATGGCAAATAAAGCAACGTTTTTCCCAAGTAATTATACCAATCGAGTTGTGCTTCTCTGTACAGCAAAGTTTCGCTAATATATGTTAAAAATAATCTATGCTTTTGGTCATGTTCTTACTGTAAACAGCCGTTGCTATGGCCGTTGCTACGTAAAAAGCTTGTACCACTGTACTTTCCTTAAATTTCACACTCACCTAGAGATAAATTCGCAAGGTTGTTTCAAAATGTTTTCAAAAAGTGTTCAAGGGTCTTAAATCTTGTATTTTCTAAAAAATGGAATTTTTCCTGAACATTGCCAGATTTACCACATTTACCACATTTCGATTAAAAAATGCCGGATGGGCAAGCAAAACAAAACCACCACCCCCCCCCCCCCCTCTCTTAGCTTCTCTTACAACTATAACAAAAAGGCATCGACCTTCTGTGAAACTGAAGAACGTGTTCCTCAACTCCCCAACTACATAAAGAAATTTCTGAATTGGTCTGAGTGATTCAAAATTGGTGTATTTTAACGATAAAATTGGAGATGTTTTGACAACAACAGATTATCTTTATTTGTACCAGGAGCCCATCACTAGGGGCCTGCAACTACCCGATATTCCTGTCACGGCGTTTTAACAGACCTATCTATTTTTAGTTTGAATTTATTTTATCTCGAATTCAGATCCCCACGGAACCTCAGTCATTTGCAATCACAAGCACGGACTAATGTTGACATGTCGACATGATATCGACATGTTCACGTGAGGCCGCATTGTTTTATCATCACCAAACGTGCTCATGTAGACTGGAACTGGCCTATTTCGCGGGAAAAATATGGCTTAGTTTGGGAGTTGTAGGCTCCTAGTAATGGGCTCCTGTTTGTACTCTCTCTTTATCAACTAGCAACTATGTTTGATTTGACAAAATATAGAGAATCAAATTGGAATACCAGCCGCCTGGAATAACCATAGGGGCTAGCGGAGCCAGGCAGCCAGTTAACATCAGCATTTTAATAATGAATTTATACTAGGTCAGCACAGGAGCCTATCGTGAGCAAGATAGCACAAATGAACCTGTAAAAAGAAAGGAAAGGAGGATAAAAAGACCGCTAGAGATCGTTTTCACGTGACGTCATAACTTCCTAAAATCTAAAACTAGAGATCCACCAAAGTTTTTATCCTCATCAGGTTTTCGAGGTAGCATATTTATATCTGTTTACAATGTTACAGCTCAATAGCGTGCTTTGTTTGGAAACCAGAGCATTTTGCAGATGCGTGACACACGGCTACGACCGAATTTGTTTAAAAATATACACTCATCTCATGATTTTGAGCCCTTTTAGAAGTTGGAGCATTATTAAAAGTGCTTATGTAAATACCTGTTTTTTGAGTACTGATAATCAGTGGCCTAGAAAGCCAAAGTAAGTTCCAGATGTTTACACTATTTTCCGGCTTCCAGATTGGTGTACCACGGAGGTACATCGCCCGGCCAATATGGCGTTTTCATACTGGCTCTGTAAATTTCTGCGAAACATTTCGACGAATATCTGAAGTTTGGGGAAACGCACAAGCCTTAAACTTGGAGAAGTGTCTTATTTTTTTTTACCTTCTATAACATCACAATTTCTTAGCTTTTTCGACTGGATAGTTTTCGATTTATTTGTTTATTGCGTGACAATGAAAACGATCTATTACTGCGCTCTTAGATTTGTATACGCGTATAAATATTAAAAAAGGAGGGGTTTTGAAGATATTTAGAAAGTTTGATGCGATATTTAGAAGATTTTTTAAAAATTTTCAGAATGATATTTAGGTGATCTTACATGATACATTAATTTGTGGAAAAGTCCCAGACTTTAGGCAAAAATATTGTGTGACAAAATGACTGGTCCCCAGTCGACTCTCTTTTAAAAGTACTTAATTCACTACACAGCAAATGACGCATGGGTAACTACTACCAACTGGTAACTAGTCGAGTTGAAAGAGGATCAATATGGCGCAGAAACGTGATAACTCTTGGAACTTCAACTTAGGGTCGAAACCCAAGTCCGAGAAAAGGTACAATTTTGACCTTTGTCGTCTAGGAGGATTTACATCACAAAAAAGTGAGTTTATCGTTAACAGAACCCTTTGCATGAAGTAAAACGTGAGTTTGCATGTCATTAATTCATAAAACTTTCTCAATTAGCGTAATTGATAAATTGCTTCACTAGCTTAAAATGTTCAATTTTGTAAGCTACAAGTTTGGTGCAACTGCGTGTATTTATTTTTGAGATAATCCAGAATGAGTTTTCATTTTCAACGCTGAAAGTTCGCATTGCGTGACGCGCTTTTACCGAATTCTCTGTTTTGGTCAAGAGATCTGCTTGTGTGTGATTTCTGCTGGTTTCTGCCTTAAGCTTGCTTGCTCGCAGAGTTATATTTTAGCCCAGTTTGCTGATGGATTGTTGTAATATTCCAAAGCGTTTGTGGGCAAGTTTCAACAGCCTGTTGTGCTGGTCGAATACATTGTTCAACACGAAAGACACACAGAATGGAAGCATATCTGACATTTAAGTCTGGGCACCTACAGAATTTGCAAGGTCGTATAACTGATTTTTTTTTATTGCCCTGTTAATGTGACATTGCTCCAGAAACGGAATATAAAACCACTTGTATCCCGTCAGTTTGCTGGTATTCATCATTCACTACATTAATCGGGCCGTGCATTAATGTATTCAGCGATGTTCAACGATGTGAAAACGGTCTGAGCTCTGCATTAATAAACTTCCAGTAATACAGATAACAAACAATGTCAATGTCTAGATCGAAATTCTCCTCGAAATTCTTGGTTTATTGGTTGGAGGGATATTTACACGTTAGGTTTTGTCGCGTGCATTTGCATTTCCAAACTTTTCATTCTTAAATTAAAATTTTGGGAAGAAGCACTTATAAACGATATACTTCTTTCTGGCTGGATTCCAGTCACGATTTTTCTTTTCTTATCGTTACCAGTACGGTAAAATTGTTATTTATCATGAGAAATATTTATGGCAAACGCTCTCGTGCTGCAACAAGGAAAAAATACTTCAAGAACCAATATCATTGTTAAAAGACTGGCGGATAAAAACAAAGGATTATTATTGTAAATGAGCAATGCAAATTCCTGTTGATTTCTTGGTGTGAAGATTAATTTGCAATTTAAATCACACAATTTTGAACCAACCCTGTCACGCTGGTTTACATCGCAAGCATAAATCGCAAATGTATCTGTCTGAACGCAGGTCCTACGCAGGTGTTTGTAGAGAATTGACCCGGTGCGCCAGAGATCAAACACTCACTCTTGTGTCTTGAGTGACTTCCTTTTCGATAGTCCTGCAAATCTAATACAACTAGAAGACCTAGAAGACATTGTTCAAGTTGCGACACAAGACGAAAACCAGGAAAAAATGCCGGTGCACTCATACAGTTCCTTTTAAAGAGGGGGACGATACAAGCTTAGCAAGCTCATATTTGTTATTCATGTAGAGCCTTCAGAACTGGCCACGGTCGTGTATCGCGTGTCGGGCTTTGCCCGGCAAGTCCGCCAATTCTGCAGTCTAACATACATACGTGTGAAGGAGAGGACTATCGGTGAAAGGCGAAAAGAGAAAATGTGAAGCTGCGTAGTAAACTGAAGGGAGTTTACAATAGGGAGCTTAAGCACGCGCGTTTTTGAGACGCAGACGGCAACCGGAAGAGAACATTTCGCGTGCTAGGAAAGTATTGTCCCCTAGATTTTTATACTACTCATTTCTAATGGACGAAAGATACTTAGCAATGTGAATGTGGCTGTGTGCGGGCAAGTTAAAAGTGAAAACGGCTCACTTCCGGTTACCGTCCGCGTCTCAAAAACGTGCGTGCTTAAGCTCCCTAATAACGGCCACGACGGCAACAGCAACGGGAACGTCGCTAAACAAAGAATTTAAAATAGCAGCTCAATGACTGTGCGCGTGCGTTATAATTCTTGGTACTTTTCTTTCTTGGTACTTTTCTTTGCCGTCCTCTGCAAAACAACATCGTGAAATGATCAAACTTTGCGTTGTCTGGAGAACATGAACTACAGCGGTTATTTTTTCAAATTTCGAAATTAACACTGTGTTCTATATCCACTTTTTAGATAGCTCTGGCAGCGATAAACAAACTAAATGACTTAAGTCGTGGGTAAAATTGAAGTATTAAATCGACGGTTTTTCTCCAAGTCTCGGGCTAGTAACTTTGGTTGATCATCACGCGGTTATGTTTTCTGCGCATGAGCAGTAACAGTTAATTAAGGCTGTGTGGGATGGTAGCTTGCATCTTTTGGCGCTTTGCATTCAAACAAAACTTCCGAAAATTTCGAAAAGGTTTGAATTTCATATTTATATACTTATACTGTCGTACATATTTTGCCATTAAATTGTAAGCTTAAATGTGTCGTTGAAGAAACGCAAAGGTTCGTGTCCATTTGCAAGTCCGAAGAAAGCACCACAGTAACTACAGAGGAAAAAGTCGGTGGAAAAAAGTTTAAAAGAGATTCCATCAGAATTAGGCTGATGCGTTAGCTGGCTGGTGACAAAGGTTCCATCTCGAGCAGGAGAAGTTGCTTGCACTGGACAAGGAAGACATTTGACATTCTCTAAGCATTACTTCCCTGGCGCTTTCTGATTGTTTGTTTCATTTTTGAATCTGGACGAATTATTCGCGTCTTTCGTAAAAGTGACCACAATAAGTGAGTGGCCAGGATCTTTATTGAGGTAATTCTTTGTCAGTCATGCGGATGAGTCTTATCGAGTAAAAACTCAAGGTAACTAGGAAATGGGGGAAACAAACACGTGTGAAACACCTTTGAATCTGTAAAGGAATATGGATGGTCACAATTTGAAAAAGGTTGAAACTTTTGCAAATGCTGATTACAAATTGAGTTCCGTCCGGTTGACACGGACATGAATTAGCTTGAGGAGGGCTGGGTTCGATGGGTAGAACAATGCTTTGATCCGTACATAAACTGATAATAGTAGATTAATCTGACGGGAAGTTTTTAAAAAAATTAGTAGTTAGTGATTGTACGTGTAAACGTCCAATTTGAAACCATAAATAAGATTTAAATGTAAATATTGCTGTCAGTTTTGGATTAGCAAATACACAACTTAACGACAGAACAAGAGGCAAGAGAGGCGAGGTTATCTAATGGTGGGGGAAGTGTGAAATGGGAAGGTACATTTTGTGCAAATGGAGTGCATTCTCCTAGTTTCCCTATGGAAACCAACCGGAGCCGATCTCTGGGGGCGAGCTGCACCGTTCACAAGGCTCTTTTAGTTGACCGGCAGAAGTAACGTTAGCACAAAATAAGAGCGAATCACAAAAGAGGTGTTAAAGTCCCTCAGATCAAGCAGATCCCTGCCTTGGTAAGTCAGCTGGACGCGCAAATTGACTCTTTACGAGCCCGGCTCAGTGTTACTTTAAATTGGAAAGGGAAAATATTCATTATTTCTTATCGCGATGGTTTAAGACTTTCTTTGTTTAGACTCTGAAAGTCTTAGTCATTGCCCCTTGTGAATGCGACTCGAATGCTCGAACTCATCAAGAAAAATTTTGACCCGTTGTAATACCGCGATTTTGGCGAGAAAGTATTTCGCGGGGCGTTTTTCCTTGCGATTTCGATAGGAGAGGATGAAAAGAAGGTTGTAAATTTACGAAAGCGTTGTCAGGTCTTGTCAATATCATTTTAATTTTCCAAAAACATGAACTTCAAGTTTTGGCGCTTGCACGAAACACATTGCAGGGATTTTCTCAGTGATTTGGATGAAGATGTTTGTAAGAATCTCCGCTCGATTTATTCGTGTGAAATCAGAAAACAAGATGTTAACTGAAGTTTAGCAAAGCGCGCGAGTGACGTTATAACTCAGGCGAACTCAGAGAAACAAAACGGAATGGTGGACTATTTGAAGCTTTTTCAAGCGTGTAAGCAAGTGTTCCTAAAACGAAAATTTGGCGTTTATTTTCCTCCTATTTCTCTCAGAACACGCTTGTGTTGTCTGACTCGCACGGGGTTCCAATAATTTGCATTCTGTTATTTAACCATGTCAATTCAGATACATAAGGTGTACATGTTGTGTCGACCATGTTTATCAATTTTTTTGTGATTCAAATTTCTTATCATGGTATTCCATGTGTGTAAATAATTCTGGAGGCCTTGTATTACAATCGCGAAAATTACGGAATTAAAGACGCGGGAAATTTAGCAGGAATGAAGTACATTTCCACCATATGTCTGACTCATTTCTCTTGTCCATTTCAAACTCCAAAAGAGAAATACTTTTTTTCAAAATTTATAAGCAAAAGGTGAGGATTGAATACGCTTTTTTCTAAATTTACAATCACAGATCAATATAGCGTGATCAAGGTTCATAGGATATCGAGCAAGTGACAAACGATTCGGTTGTCAGGAAGACGATATGGGTGTTTTTTTGCTGAAAAGTAAAGTATTTACCTTAGTCCTTGTTTTGATTCCTTTTATTTGCTTTCCAAAATGATTGAGGTTGAATTTGAATATATTGAAACTCTGCTCAGTGTCACGTGTCGTAGCCTGTAGAACCGGCGTAATTTTTTCGTCTGGCTTTCGCCTCTGTTCGCATAAAATTTCGCAAAAACGCCTGTTGAGTTCTGTAGGCTAAACGTCACGTGACCAAATGCAACAGACCTTTGCGCATGCTATTTATAGCGCCGGATTTCGTAAACACTGTAGGTGTTACTTGCACGGATCTCCCGGCCTGGCGCTGCAGCGAGGTTCGCTCTTACCGATCGGCCAGTGATCTTTACAATTTTGTTCTCAGGTATAGAGGATAATTCTGCGGCGATGACAAAGAACACAGGCGAACAAACTTTATTTGTTGTTTTTGGTGCTTCGGTAAGTGACAATTCTGACTTTAACGCAAATATTGTAAGCTTATGTATGACTTTCGCATGTAGCTTGCAAAATATTACTTTAGCAAATAGATCACCTCAGTTTATATCTAATTGCTGCCCGATTCAGGCGTTGTTTTCAATCGTGGCTATATTGTTACTAGCTAAATGAATAGGTCTTACATCTTGGAGTAATATTGTACAAATTGTACAAGATGAGGCCTAGGTGGGTTTCTTTTCGATGCATGAGCACAGACTTGTGCTTTAATTAGACATGGAATAATTGTTGTTGATACATTGGCAACCCTAAAATGTTTATCTGCAATTTTGTAGAAGTTGTCAGCTGGTTTTGCTAGAATCGGGGTTTTGCTAAATTTACGTAAGGCCCGGTTCAGACGCCGTACTTCACATGTGCCGAATCGAATTCGAATTTAGGCCGACCCAAATTAATTTAAACCGGCTGAATTAATTCAGACGCCGATCTTAATTCCAGGCGAACTGAATTAGTGGAAGATAAAAGTGTATTTCGATCATCGCTGATACGTGCTGAACTTCGGTAAACATGGTAAACAACAGCAAACACGATCCAACCTGAGAGCCGTCCTGTAAAAAATATAAGCAAAGTTCGCAAAAAGGAGCAGATTAAGGCAAACTGCACTAATATATTTACATGTAACTGCAAGATTACAACTGATAAATGGTTTCAAACGCCGTACTTCACATGAACTTAATTTCAACAGCCCATTTCAACTTCCATCCTTTTTCGTGCGGTGAAATAACAACTTCAAAATTCTTGTTAATTCACAAATGCAATGTTCACATGTATTTCGAACACAAGCACAAAAACTATGATGATATGCACATTTATTTTGATGCTGTTTACCAAGGAGGCCGCAAGTTTGCACGCGAAACCAGGAAGGCACAAACTGCTCTTATCAGCTCTATCTTCTCTAACCAGCAAAAAACCCGCCATTTTGATGGGGTGACACAATTTATACTTCTGCGCATGCTCAGGTCTTCAAAATACATTGAAAATACATTAAACTAATTTATGTATTTGGTTCAGCTCATGTGAAGATCGGCATCTGAATCAAAGCCGGCCCACAGCTGTTATTCCCGGCTGAGCCAGCCGTGAAGAACAGCTAAGCCGATCTGAATTATATCAGCCGTTTCGAATTGATTCAGACGCCGTACTTCACATGAACTTAATACATTGAATTGGATTCAGCTCATGTGAAGTACGGCGTCTGAACCTGGCCTAACCTCATTTAGTTTAACAGTGTTTAAATTGCGTGAGAAATTTGCCATGAGACTGTATAATAGCACCTTCAATGTTTTATCGCTTGATAATATTTTGCTTCATTTAACATTTGCAATCCATCATTTTAGGGAGATCTTGCAAAGAAAAAGATTTATCCTACTTTATGGTAAGCATTATATATAGTCGTCTTTGAATAATGTGTCAAATTACTAATTGTACCAAATGTCTGACGATCTTCCTGAAGATAGATATAGATATAGAATAATAGATATTATTTTATCATTTTGTGCCATTGTTCTGAGTTGTCATTTTCAAAAATGCATCAATTTTTTTCAGCTGGAAATAGCTGGAAATTGTTAAAGTAGATAAGACATCACTCAGGGTTTCATTAAATTTGTTCTGACGTTATAAAATATATTTAACAACTGTCAGTAGCTATTCCCATAGCTCTTTTTGGAGAAGTGTCATGCCAACAAGCTATAGTTTTACAAGTTTTCAGCAGGGTATTACGCTTTGGAAAGTTACCGTGTATTTGAAAAGTTTGTTCCAACACCTTGTAATGTATTATGTGAATCCAAGCTGTAATTCAGCTTTGTTTCATTGCATTCAATCTCATCATGATCACTTTCATCCAGTCTTGAAGATATGCTCTCCACTGACTAGGTATTTATATAAAGATGAACTCATACCAAAAAACACCAAGATCATTGGCTATGCTCGTTCAGATTTGACAGTCGACAAACTAAGGGCAAAAGTTGAACCTTTCATGAAGGTAAGTGTTACTATTTAACACTATGTTTAATATTTAGCACCCATCTCAACCCATATAACCTTTGTAAATCAAAGGGGTTATCTACAAAGCTGTTCTCCTATAACACTGTGTAAAGGTTAGTGTTATGATTATGAATTAAATTTTAGAAAACAGTCCTAAGAAAATATGTGCACTGATTGTTAAAAAATCATGTTTCTATAACTTGATGGAAACACAGAACTGTAGTGTGAGCTGTTGACTTAATAATGGTGCAAGCAAAGAGAATTTACATTTTGATGATCAAAGTAAAGAAGTTAATTCCCCTTTTTTCATTTTTTAAGTGTATTCTAAAAGAAATGGAAAACATGCTGTATTTATATGGAACTTGTAACCAAGCAGATTCGTAGTGGCCAACTAAGGCCAACTCTTTTTTTAAGCAATGATAGCAGAAAGCCCATCCCACTACAGTTGTTGCCGCCACCCCCCCCCCCCCCCCCTTTGTACCCCTTTGCATGGGAATGTTAGTCCTGGCACTCTTGCCAAGGACTGCAGAGGCAATTTGTTGTAGGACTAATACAAACAAACATTAAAGTCAGTGTTTTGCCATTTTTCCTGTATTTTCATGCCATCTGGAGCCCCAGAAAATAAATCCCTACCAGCCCCTCCCTCTCCACAGTTCCTGTTGCCTTATACTAAGACATCTTACATCATGTTTGTTACCTTATTTTCTAGCTGAAAGATGATCAAAAGGCTAAAGTATCAGAGTTTTTTAAGCTTTGCTATTATGTTAAAGGCCCTTACAATGAAGCATCAGGCTTTAAAAAGCTGAACGTAGAACTCGAGAAACTAGGAGACGGAAAGGATGTTGTTCACAGGCTGTTTTATCTTGCACTCCCTCCTTCTGTATTCATGGATGCCTCTGAGAACATCAAACAGCACTGCATGGGCTCAAAGTATGTCATCCACTATTTGTTAAATATATGGATTACACGTCACTGATGCCAGTGATTCAGTAGGTAGTAATGAGTAATAGTTTAATTAAACTCTAGGTTTGAATAAAAGTATTAATGTATACTTCAATCATGGTGGTTGTGATTGGATGGATTGGATCAAGTATATTAAAGTGATCTGCAGTCAAGTGTTGATTGATATCTTCGATTGACCCTCAACTGATGCTTGATTGACCTTTGATCGATTTTCAAAGATACATGTACACCATGGAGTGTTGACCGATACATAGGAGTTGGTCAAGACTCAGCCAAGTATTGACTGACTGCCCATAAAGTGTTGATTGAATGTTGATCTAAAGGTCGATCAAGCATTGGTCTAGTGTCAACCAAGTATTGTTGATTGAGTTTATTTTTTGTAGCTATCTTCTGGGTAACATTTTTTGAAAGATCCTCATGGATCTTTTAGGTTCTTTTTGACAATCCTATAGCATCCCTTTGGCAAAATTAAACCTTAAAGGTCTTTCAGCATCTTGCACATATTAATTTTTTGAGGTGCCTTAATTGAATATTTGAAGTATGATTCTCAAGAACCTAAGGATCTTGTTCAGACTTCTTTCAAGATTCAGATATATATCTTGTGATCCTCTGTCATCAAATATTTGAGAACCTTCAAATTGATTTCCTGGATAGACCTTAACTCTAATATTTAATAATTATAAGTTAATGTTGTAAGACTCTCATTGTAGCAAGCATTTTGATCATCTTCCAAAAATTATTGTTAAGGATCTCTAAGTGGGGTTTTTTAGGGTCATTGAAGATCTTTGAAGGTCCTGCAAGGTTTTATTACTTTTGCTTAATAAAGTAAAAAGAATTGAGGCATGTCTCACCCCCGACCAAAAACCTTGAATGTGGCTAAAAATATTCTGCAGACGATGTGCAATTGTATTTCATCTCCATATCTTGTGGTTAGTCAGAAGTGGCCTAGTAGTTAGTGTGCCATACCCTGTCTGGATGAAGCAGTCTGGGTTCAAGCCCTGGCTGTGGTCACCCTGTAAAGGACTAGCATAC
>CM042756.1:18321040-18358540 GCA_022496165.2 Catalaphyllia jardinei
ATCACACTATGATTATCAGTCTGGTCAACAGGTTTTAAAGTGAAAATGATGTTGTGATCACAGGCAACTGGCTGCGTTTCCAGTGTTGGTGTATGCTATCATTAATAGCTATTCATGGATGTGAAGATCTTGAATACCTGGTGCAGGGTTAACTGTCACTTCCTTCCACTGCCTTAGATTTAATTGACAAAAACATAAGCACCGTGGTTTAGACCCCTGTTGTCTTTGCTAATTTCTAGTTCATTTTCAAGTTAATAGGAAGATTTTCAATCCAAACATCCTTTAAATACTTGGATTAGTATTATTGTAACCAAGCGGACAAGAAGTTAAATTCAGACTTAATAACTCCTTTTTGTGTCTGCAGGTGTGCCATTTATCCTCAAGTGTGGCAAAGGTATTTATTTCTATCAATATGAGGCAGAATCCATTGTATAAGCTTGTAACTTTGTGGGTTGTTTGGAATTAATCATGCATGCAAAAAAATGTTTGTTTGCATACTATCTGGTTTTGCTGCTACATATAAGTTGTCAACATTTTTCAGTACTGTTATATTTTAACATTTTGATTAAATTGATTTGCACTAGGGCATCTGCCTACAAGTTTGGGAACATTTAGCATGCTGTTTGCAATTGCTTCACACACACAGTACATAATGTACAAATTCAGTAAATTTGTTCTTTATATTCGTTGTTCTGTAGCCCTGAATGAACGGAAGGCTGAGGTACGCATTCAGTTCACTGATGCACCTGGAGACATCTTTGAAGGAAAGTGCAAACGAAATGAGTTGGTTGTTAGGCTTCAACCAAAAGAGGTATTGCTGAAACACATATATTGAGTACTTGAAATTTACCTAATGGGAATGTTTTTATTATCTTATGGCACAGACATGTTTAACTTTTGACACAGTAAGTGTGTAAGCGTATATTTGTTTAAGCTAAATGATAATGATTCATTTCAATTGCGGCTTCTACCTTTTACTGTTGCATTTTCTACAAAATTAAAGTGCACTTGGTTATAGTTGACTGGACATCATTATTCTTGTGAATTATCGTTATAAAAAGGCGACTAATAGTTTGTTATTTGTTCATTTTTGCAGGCTGTTTATGTGAAGTTGATGATCAAGGAAGCTGGAATGTCATTTGAGCCGCATGAATCAGAGTTAGACTTGACATATGAAGAAAGATTCACTGTATGTATTTTTGTTAACTGATTCTATGTAATATGTATAATTCATAATTATAGTACAAATTGCTTCTGGGAGGGAACAGCTCCACAAACAGCATTAGTCAACACTGATTTTCTTTGAAAAACTAGCTGTTTTACTATCTTTCTAGATTTGTTTCATCCAGCAGTAACTGATAGTTTTCCTGCTAAATATATGGCACCTTAAAACTAAGATATAGAACACAAAGACCTATTACTACTGGTAGGTCTTGTTTTTGACACCCCTTACTCAGTATCTGATGAAATATGAAGAAAGCCTTGAAAGTCTGCAGGGTTGGACAATTTTGAGAGCACTCGCCATCCAGGCGAGTAACCCTCAAAATGCACTCGCTGGTTGGTTTTCACTTGCCCAAAACTTTACCCACCTCAGCTCCCCCCCCCCCCCCAAATCATTCCCTTATCGTTACCATGCTGTAGCCACTGCCGGCCAACTTGTTATTTTGCCAAGAACTTCCTCGTCCTGTTCTTCTCGTACTCCTTTGAATCACGGGCAGCTTGCAAGGTTTTTTCTTTCTTTTCCTCTTAAACAACTATCAGAACTCCAGAAATATACTTCCACATTTTGGCAAGAAATCACTTCACATTTCCAAACTTATCAGAGGAACACTCGCCGATCATAAACAATTTGTTTGCAACATTGTTGAGCATGTTGAAAAATTCTAGTTTAAGACCATGGACCTCAAGAAATCACAATAGAGGCACTTAACTTTATGTTTCAAATAGTTTTTTTATTGACGAATCTTCATGAGATCCCTGCAGTTTGCGGCCAAATGTGTCTTCTTTTCAGGGGCAGTTCCAGCTTGGGCGCTATGTTTACCTGGTCACTGATGGCTCGATAGCACCTACTTAACCAACAGTATCACACGTTATGTAATTATCACTATGAGGAAGCCACTGTTGTTTACTTTTTTGCAAAGCCCAGTGTTGCGCTTCAGCGCCAATTTATTGGTCAGTTTTGAAAGTAAACTTTGCAAAAGGACAATGGTAAGTTTGTGTCTAGCAATTTATTGGCAAAACGGAATGTAGAAAACATTGTTTATTTTGCAGTTTAATTAATGAAAACTCGCATACGCCAAATTGGCAAGTGAACTGTGATTTGCGCTCGACACTTTTGACACTCGCCTGGGCAAGTGGGTGAGTGCTAATGTCCAACCCTGTCATGTTCAAATGATTTATCATAATCCGTAACAAGTGACATAAAAGAGATTAACAACTTGCCATCCATATACTTGTTTTGTTTGCTTTCTTTCTCACTATTTAGCGAAGCAAAAGCTGTATGTGCTTACCTTTCTGCCCCCTAAGCCAGTCAAATTACTGAATATATTTATCTATAATATTATAGCTCATATTGCTCTTGAGCTTTCAGCCATTCACTGTAAATCTCTGTGATGTATGTTCATTATCTTGACACTGCAGTTTGCTATAATTGAAGTATAATAATTATTATTAGTGTCTACTAAAACAGTGGATAGCGTTGAAGGCGCGTGCTGACTGGCTAGTCAAACTCTCAATATCCTGTACTATTTACCTCTGAGCAACTGGAGCAAAAATTGCATCCTGGTTTGCATCCGTGACAAGTGAAGAAATCATCCAAATTAATTTTTTCTGGTGTATATTATCTCACTGATTTAGTATATACTAAAACAATTATTCATCTCAGTGTCGGTGGCGAGCAGTGGATATTTACCTTGTGCTGTGCGGCTCGGTAAATATCCATTGCTAGCCACCTCCACTTGGTGAATAGTTGTTAATTAGTATATACCACACAAGTGCATAGTACTTTTCGTACACGCTGATAAGCTAGCCTGGAGGTGATTGGCCAAGTACTATTCACCTCCAAGCGGCCAAAGGAAAATAAAATGGCTTTTGTCAGTATATTGGCTCAAATAAAGTTACTCTTTGGGCTGCTAGTTATTCAGCTTGTGTGGTATATACTATTGTTAATTATTACTGGTATGTTTAACTTTTATATCAGGAGGAGAATGACTGAAATTAACTACACATGTGCATTATTAACATATTAAACATTTTGCCATAGGTAGTGTTTTCTAAAAAATGACAAAAATACAATACAAAACAAAAAGATATATTATATTATCAGCATGTGAAGATGCCTGATGCATATGAACGGCTCATCCTTGATGTGTTTTCTGGAAACCAGGCTCACTTTGTCAGAAGGTATATAGTAAAGATATTGTATATGTAAATGGCCACTGACAGTGAAGACTATTTTTTAAATTTGAGAAATCAGAGGACAGTATTGGAATGCAAATAACCACTTCTTGATATGTCATTGGTTGTTATCACATGCTATTAACTTAAAGCTTGCAGTTGTGTTAAGACGTGGAATATAATGAAATGTCAAGTGAGCTGTGGTCAAAGATAATTATGCAGCATGAAAGATCATTACTGACAGTTCAACTTGAAAGCAGCTTTAAATTAGGCACAAAAATCCATGTGGGAGCTATTATTCAAACCCATGACCTCTGCAAAGTGTAGTGCTCAACCAACTGACCTGGCAAATTTGTGAGGTTATAATAATTATATACCCATGTAAGCATTCCCAAGTAATTGATGTGAAAAAAATGTAGTTTGACTGTGGTCTGACAGGCTGACTGATTCACGAGGAAAATAACTGTATGAAAACATGTAGGGAGAATTACCGTTTTTGAGCTTGAAATAAAAGTAGATTGTTTTAATTTAATGAAATAATTATTAGTGAATATGTTTGTTTTTCAGTGATGAACTAGCTGAGGCCTGGAGGATTTTCACTCCTATTCTGCATCGGATTGAAAAAGAAAAAATCAAACCAATTCCATATAAATTTGGAAGGTAAACATTTAATATAAAAGTTCTGCATTTTTAATTCCTTTTTTAAGTCCAGAGTGCACTTAAAGAAATAAATTAAATACTTTTTTGCTCATAGAGCAGGTTTCAACAGCCCAATTTTGATATATTAAAATTCAGTCCAAAACAATAGACCTCAGTACGAGGCTCTGGGGAATAAACCCCACAAACCCTGCAGCTATTCCCCAGATCCTCACACTGAGGTCTATTGTTTTAGGGGTGCTTACCATTTACAAAAACCATCCAGTTGGAAATTTCAGGCATATACATTAAACACTTAAATGCGACGTTGCGGGACAGGCAATCACGAAAACGTCTGTCCACATCAGCTAAAAAGACTTAAAAGAGCAGAAAAATAGCATCACCACAAATCAAAGACCAAAGTTTCTGAAGCTTCCCAAACAGAATGGAGCGAACCATTTGATTTTCCAACTGGAATTTCCGGTTTTCCCGTGTAAATGGTAAGTACTCCTGAATTTTGATATATCAAAATTGGTCTATTGAGTGTAATAAAAATAAAACTAAAGTTATTACTGTTAGCTAGTCAATCACAAAGTACAGACAACACAGTGAACCAGTCAAAAACTAAGAGAAATAACATGTATAACACAGCTGACTGGAAGAATGGGCAAAATTGTGTGAATGAGTCATGATTGGGGTTTGGTTTTACCTTTGATTGAATGGAAAAGTGGTACAAGATTTTTAAGCCAATTATTTTGTACATGTAAAACCAATTACTTTTCTACACTTGAAAACACCCTAAAACAGACCTTATAAGAATTTCATCTGACCCCAATACTGGTTATAGTGGGCTGTCCATCTTGAAACAGACAGACTTGTATGTTTTTTTAAAAAGAATAAGAAACCCATTACAAAAGTGACTTTGACCTGTTCATTGTGTTAACAGCCGTGGTCCCGAAGAATCTGATACACTTATCAAGGAAAGTGGATTTGTTTACAGTGATACTTACAAGTGGCAAAAGAAAGCAAAGGTAACTCTTCATTTTTCCAGGTTTATTCAGCTGAATTAGCTGAGTTATGTCAACAGGTTTAGTTTCCTATTATAAGCAATGTTTGCTAGGGAAGTCTGGAAATCACCCGGTAGATCACAGTTCATTATTTAATTTGCAAGAATTGTCATGGCTGTCAAATACCCAACTGACTTTCACAGCCTCTGGTCACTTAGTGAATAATTTTGCAATTTCAGTAAAATAGAAATTTGTAACTAATGTGCAAGCCATGAGCCCCAAGCCTATTTTTGCAAATCACTGTCCAGTGTTTTTTTTCTTTTGTGAGTGTTAATTTAACTTCAGCATTTTACTAGTCAGTAAAATAATACTACATTGTACACTTGGCAGAAGAAACAAAAGTTTTTGATTTTCTTTCTGGCATAAAAAATTCCACACAAGCAGTTTTTCCATCTGACTGTATCAAATTTTATTTCATTGAACATATTGTTGGTCAGTTTATACATGTAGTGTCAGATATGAATGAAATTGAGTTTCCCTTGCAAATTTTTGTATCAAAATGTTGATTATGTAAAATGGACTTACAACAACAACAACATCTTTTATTTAAACCCTCTACTAACTATGTTCAAACTCAGTGGATTTTAAAGCTAATGTAGCTTATGGGCTGTGTAAAAAAGAAATGTTAAATATAAACAGGGAAACATTCAGATGATGCAAATTTTAGGTGATTATCAAGATATATGGACAATGTTAACCAAGCACTACCATGAAAGATTCAAAATTTATTTTTTTTGCCTCTCAGTTGTCCATTGTTTTGTCTCTTGGGAAACCAGGCTCTTACTTTTTTTTTAAATAGTTCCCCTGTAAAATTGAAGGACTGGATGACAGCTTATTTCGAGCAAGTCAAAAGTTTGGGGATTAAACCCATCCTTCCAGCCCAGTGAAAGTCAGTACAATTTACTGCGCTGAAAAAAAACCAACTCCTTGGAAACCAATTCTAGATTAATAAAGTTTGTTTTCTGTACCAAACTTGTGGGGTACACCTTAACTTGCACACTTGCAACTCACTTGTACTCGACAAATCCTTATTTTACTCACCTCCAGTGTGTTACAGCGCACCCTGTATGTATTTTCTGTTGTCTCTCGCTAAAAACCCACTTCAAAATAACTCATGTCTCCAATTACAATGTTTACAAATCTCATGATCCTAGCTGTCAACTTATGAAATTGTCATGCTGTCATGACACTTGTTTACCTCTCTTGCAGCTGTAGCTACCAGAATCTGGTAATTCAAAAGCAAGATGGGAAAAATGTCTGTCCTATAATATCTGCTTAATTAGTAGAAATAAAGAAGTGATCACCTCACTTGCCATCTACAGTGCACCGACACATGAAGAGCACTAGCATTTGCCATCGTGCCAAAGATTCCTGAAATTTTGGTTGGAATCCATTTTGGTTTTTTCTGACCAGAATATATTTCAGTATCACCTCTGGAGGTGGTCCACTTCTTTCGCTCAGACTGGTCTGACCGAAGTTGTTTTGCTGTCCCATTTTTGGCAAACTGGTTCATTGCTGTACTTCTCTTTACACTTATGTAAGGGATTCAGAAAAAGGAGTAAAAAATTTTGTGTCTGATTCCTCTTGGTTGGCCCAATTTTTGGTTTGAAAATGCTGCTCCATTTTTCTCTGGTATTCCTACTGGTCTCGTACTGGTTGGTTTGGCATAATGGAGCAGCTCGCATGTAATGAATACCATATTAGGGTATTATGCCCATTTTTGGATTTTTTGGCCAGAATCTGGAGTGGATGTGAATTTGTTTTGCCGTAACACCAGTTTGATATAAGGTCGGTCAGTTTTTTTGGTCTGTTTCTCTACTTATTTCACAAACCAAAACATTTATTTAAAAAATAAATGTGCTGTCAAAGCTGCTAAAAGTCATCGTTTAAGTTTGTGTTGCGTCGAAATCCGCCTTCGAAAGATTTGCTCATAAAGATGCCACTTCACGCAAAACTGAGCTTTTTTGCATACATTATTGCTGGAGAGCTAAGCGCAAATTGACCAAGACATTTACAGAACAATGCTTTTCAGTCATGTCAAAACAAGTCAGTCTGCCAAAAATTAGCTCAATCCTGCAAAAAATTATTAAGTAACACTTAAGGAAAGTTGGTAATAATTTTCAAAGTAATAAAGGTATGCAAGTTAACTTTCTTGGTTTGCCACTACACTCACTCACATACCCCCGTCTTTTGTTGCTACCATGTAGCACTTTTGTTTTGTGGGGTTCAATTTTTGCGCATTTTGCAGATGTTACTTGATCCACACAAGTAAGTTCCAGCACAAAAAGAAAAACACCAGCAAAATTGAAAACCACAAAAATTTATTCCTGTTATACTTTAGGGTACAAAAAGACTGTTTATTTTGATAAAGATCTCCATTGAGAAAAAGCAACCGGAACTTGTTACAAACAAAACAAAACAATAAAAGGTTAAGTCAATACTTTTTCAGTGTCTGAGGCACAAGAAACAAACTCAAAGCAGTCAAAAGATCATGTTTACTTGCTAGAATGGGTCATCTGAAGGGACACCATTTTCTAAGGCATCTTGGATGCCACATTTTTTCCCCTCCTGTTCTTGATGATTGGAGATTTTCTGCAAAATTTAGTTCCCAGTGAAAATTTCAGTCAATTTGAGCCGCAAAAATTTGATCCCGCAAACTATAAAAAACTGCCAATCAGCTAAAGGGAAGTCGTGCAAAAATTTCATGCTACATGGTTATTACATTTAATGTGGCTTGTACTAATGTATGTAATCTGAATCCTTATTATTTTCAGTGAATGAAGCTTGGTTGCAACACTCTTCTGCATACGTTCAAGTTTATTTAGATGCACATCATTTTCTGGACAACAAACACATAATATTATTAATAATAATGTTGTAAAGATTTCGTATATAGGCAGTCTAAACTGCAAAATCTTTGAGTGACTTTATCTGCATCATCTTGTGAAATTTCACTTTTATATTTTGCCTCATGAGACTCCTGTAGTTAAAATGTAATGGAAACAAGTGTCATGTATGTGTCATTTTACAAGAAAAATACCTCTGTGAATTTTTTACATTGAAAATTTAATTTTTTATTGGTGATTATTTGTACAGTTGAACCTTGCTATGTCAAATTTTGTTATCTTGAACTCAGATCATTTTCTCTTGGATATACTTTTTTAGTCACTTGATGTCTTGAACCCCTCACATCTCTAACTACTTTTTTGTTTCCCATAAGAGTTCTAGATAGTGGGTTTCAACTGTTTGTAGCATTGCTACAGTGTGATGATGGAGAAGCAATGATCAATACTGAATTTCTTCATGCAATATAAATACATTTCTAATCACAAAAGATTGAACATGAAGCCATCAGCTAGGGGCATTTTTATGATGCACCATGAATTATGGGGAACACCCAAGAGAAAACAAGGACAGTTTTTTCATACTTTTTAATCAGGCTGTTTATGGCAACATTGTTGATCAATCCTTTTTTTATATATTCCATTTGTAAAACGAAACTTATCACAATACTAAAAATGTCAATTGTTTCATTGAACCAGCATCAATTATAGCATTCTCTTCAGTTTAAATTCTTGTCTATTTTTGATAAGAAATACTGTCATTTTACTAGGATCAACCACTGGTTCATTCTTAGGAAAATAATGTACATGCAGAACCCCGAGTCAGAAAAGTGATTTGGGCTGCTGTGTTGGTGTACTGTATCGTATCATTTAATTATGGACATAAAATGATATAAAGGTTTGGTTAGAATTAGGTATGATATTTAATAAAATTAATGTTTAACAATAGGTTTTTGTCAATGTATGGACAGGAAAATTAGTTTTATTACCATCCCAATAAATAGAGAAAGTTCTGCATAAAGCAGCGTATTCAAGTATTATTCCTAGGGCTTGTTAATTATTTTCCTAGTTAATTTTAATTTTAGGCAAAGTAGTGTATTAAAAAGATAATGAAAATTAACCTGTGATCAGGCTTAAAAAAAACCCACAATGTTTCCTTGCCTTTGTCATCTGTCCCTCACAGTGTCTTCCCCCTCCCTCACTAATCTTAGTCCAGAAAAGAAGAGCATAATACTGGCAATGTATCAAGCTATCAAGTTTCCAAATACGTGGTCTGATCACAATGATCAGAAATCTTCAAGATACTGCAGCTGTGGATAGTTACAACCAAAACACAGGTTTAAATGAAACCTAGTTACTAAAGAAGTTTATTTGAATATGCTGTTGATTTTCACACATTTGTCATTGTAGTAGTGAATGAAGAACCCTTTACAAGGGAGAAACTCGCACAAAGTAATAAAAATGACATTGTAGTATTATTTCACTGTGTTGTGTTAATTATTTACATTTGACATTGCATGTCGAGCATCCACAAATTCTAAGATGTATGTTAACTTAACGATCTGTTTTTTGTTACATTCAAAGCTCTCCTTGCAACCACTTTTGTGAGCAAACCAGCTCTAGTTATGACTACCTTTGTGAACCCTTGTTTGAACTGTGATTTAAATTTTGTTATGAACAATCACTCTCGTAAGCAACCAACACTGCTTTTGGGATTACCCAACAAGACTTTTTGTTTGTTTTTAAGCTCTTGCATCCACTCAGAGTCTTTTAGACACAATAAAACACAAACTGAGTTTATTGAATGGCTTCAAACTCTTCTGACATTGATCAACTCATTGCACTAGTCTAGTATTTAGATTTGGGGTAATTTTGGTCTAAAAAATTGAATGTAAAGTTTAGCTGTGTCTATATCAGATTTAAAGACACTTGTTTTTTTCTTTATGAATTATTAAATAAATCAGTTTCTGAAGCTCCCTAACCAACCATGTGGTCACTTATGAGAGCTTATTCTTGTAAGCAACCAGCTCTAGTTTCAAAAACTTTTTCAAATTTCTGACCAGAGGTAGTTGCATTATGTGAGCTTTGATTGTATATAAAATTACGGTAATGCACTACAAGTTCAACAAAAGAACTGCTTCACCTGCCAAATTTTCTCTGATTGGGACATTGTATGTAACATTGTATGTCAAATTTTATCAGGAGGTAGGTATTGGTGAAACATAATTTTGTTTACAAACTTTTTTGTTGTATAAAATTAATGTCCAACAAGTTTATCAAGAGAACTTTGTTTCAATGGCCAAACTTTTTGTGGTTGGTACATAATTATTAAATAACAATCGCTGACATATCTTTTTTCCTAGTGATATCCTCAAATACCATCAGGTAGAAATTTGATTTAGCACCTGGGACACTAATTTTTTTAGGGTGGTTTTTGGAGAGGAAATATTGGAAGGGGATGCTTGAATTAGGAAAAGGTGCACTAAAAAAAGTGGTGTTCAATAGGAAATGCTTTTCTTAGAAAGTCTTCACTTTCTGGAACGAGGGCACTAAATCATATCTTTCTGGCACTCTCTAACTTTTTTTCTGCCTCTAAATTCTTAATAGTTTTCCTGAGCAAAGTCCTTTAGTTTGAGCTTAATATTCTGTTCTACTAACAAAGAAAAAGAATTGTTCTATAGTTTGTTATATCAAAGAGGATTTAACTTGGTGGCCAGGTGAATCATTCCAGCAGTCTTGTGTCAAACACAAGACATGGCATAAACTGCAAGTGAGCAGAGTTATTTTATAATAGGGCCCGACTTCTGATTTGTCACACCACAGGTAAAGATCGCGAGTCTTCAAGAGGAGGTCCAAATGCTTCAATTGTCTCAGTTACTAAGGCTAAATGATCAAGGAAGCCATTTGCACAAACCCTGAGTGTCTTGGCTTCAGAGGACAGTATTGTTCTGTAAAGTTGAAAAGAGTTGTTTCGGTTTATCTTCTGTTTGTGGCAAATACTTTCAGTGATGAATAGTCACATGTTCATGTGTCAAAGAAATAATTTCTTTGCTTAAAAATTATGCAGGCTTATTACTGTGCAACTGCTTGAACCCTGCCATACGGAATGACGTTATTTAATCAAAATGTGAACTAATAACCTGCATGGCAATATTTTTATAAATAAACCAACAAAGTTTGAAACCTCAAAAAGTTTCAGCTTGTGGGCCAGTCAAGAAACTTCATCATTGTTTGATTGGTCAGTTTTCAACCCTCTATTTTGAGCAGTTTTTCAACAGTTCCAGCTGGCTGTCACAAGATGAGTTTTCAAGCTAACTTTTTAGTTATTTTACCATCCTATAGAGTTTCATACAATGTATTTAATCAGTGTCTAGTATAGAAATTCAAGTGAAACAGACCTTCATCTTGGTTTATTTTTATTTTTTCTGTGGAACTATTGTCTGGATGCTTCAATGTCATTGATCTGTTTACAATGCAGTTGCCGACTCATTGCTCTAATTTTCAGTTTTCTCAACAGCAGCCTGGTTTAAGTCCGTAGTCCCAAAGGGGTCCCACTATAAAATCTTAGTTTTTCAGTTGTACTCATACACACTCCATTGTGGATCGAGGAGGCAAGAATTTTCCCTCAAGAAAAGATGTAAACTTGCCAACATAGTTAATTCCTTCTTCCATAGAGTCATCCAGATTTCTCTTTACCCCTCGGACAAATTCAACTTTCTTGGGAACCCCGCCTGGAGCAAACCCCTCTGCCCCAATCTTTTTCCCCGATCATGATTGGATAAAATGGAATGAACCTTTCCCAGTGCAAATTACAAACGTGGTTTGGTTCAGAGGGAAATCAAGTGGAACTTTAAAATACTTACACATGTAGTACATTTCCTTTCACGGTAAGCGTCTTCTTTGCTCCTCCACGTTTCGGTTCTGGGTCAACAGAAAGAGAGTTGCAGGCAATTTGTGCTTCAGATTCCGTCGTGAAGGGCACAGAAATTTCCCTAAAACGTAGGGAAGCACATATTTGTACACACTGTACAAAAATCGATAAAATCAAACTATATTTAGAGACCACAATATAGATAACAACGTACAGTTTCATGTCTGTTTCGTCTGCCATCTTGAAAACAGCGGGATTGCAAATATGAGTACTGTGGGCTCAAAGGTCTGGCAGGAGCCCGACAGAGCCTGGTAACTAATCAGGACAGCGCGGGTCTTTGCCCCGAGGGGGTACTCCCTATAATGGCCTATACGGGGAGGCTCCGCCCGAAAGGGGTTTACCTTTTTCAGGCTTCAGGTATATAAAAGGGTGGGGATTTCACAACTTTAATAAGAAGGGTAGGGAAATCGGTCATTTAGGTATTTAAAAGGACTTTTAATTATAATATTTCAAATAGATGTCCTACATGAAAATGAGAAAAAGACTTCTTAAAGTACGTGTGTGAGAGGGGTGCCTTTGTTCAATAAAAAATATATAAAAGGGGTGCCTTTTCTACCAAAATGGTATATAAAAGGGTAAGGGGTTAGACCTCGGGGCGAGCCTCCCCGCATTAAACTTTGTTAAGTACCCCCCCCCCAGGGTCTTTGCCGAGTTTCAAAATACATTTTATGGAGGAACCAACTGCTCGCAGACCTTCTCGCAGGCATTCTCACAGGCTATAATTTAATAAGCCCAGAGCTAAAGAATTGCTTCAAGCAGTGTTCTTATGATGTATGGTAACATGTGGTAAGTGGTAACTGAAAGCTTTTTTCTCTTTTTCAAGTCATATAAAAGGATAAATGCCCGGGATAAATCGCAGAAATGTGAGAGCACTGGGGCAAGTTTCTTACATTGATCTGATTGAAAATCTAAACATTTCAACTGAAATAATCATGAATGAAATGCTACCCCACCAAGTTTAAAGGTTTTTAACGGAATATTTTCCAAATGGGAACCTTGCAAAAGTTACAAAATTCCATACAAACCCTTATAATTACGTCTACCCAATCCATACAAACTCTCTACTTTCAGTGATATTTGAAGAGCTACCATTTTTTTATTTTTCCCCTCCAAATATTTGTAGTTAAGACTCAAATTTAGTTGATCTTTCATTTGAATATCTGAGTTTTTCAAACAAACTGAAAACGACTGCCCCCCCCCCCCCCATGAGGCGCCCCATTCTTCTTGCCAGCTCTCGGTTGCGGCTCCCCCACCTTTGCCCAGGATACACCGTAATACCCTATTCAAACAAGTGAGCCTGCTAGCAGGCTATATCACTTGTTGCCAGGGTTCTTTTGTCAATCTCTGTTCCTCCTGTTGCTTAATCTCATTCCCAGAGTCTTTGTTTCCCTTGACCAGCAGTCGGAAAACGAGGGCTCTGGGAGATACCATTTCAGGCATGCGCCATAGATGCAGATTGCACAGTGAAACTGGATGGTCCCTCCCCCTGGATGGTCAAAATGGTCCCTCCCAGAGCTCTTGTTTTCAGAATGCTGGTCAAGGGGAATGAAGACTCTGGAAGCAAGATTACCTGTCGCTGTGTTGAGACAATTAGGACTGAGCATTAAAAACATAAAAGATTTGCGAATGTTGATCACCACAATGGATTTGGGAGGGGGGGTTTATGGGAGATTTTCATTTGAAAGGAATGTAATCTAGGCATGGGAGAATATGGCTCATTTTGAGATTCTCCTGCTATACCGGGAGGTTCCATCCTAATTCATGTCCACGCCCTTACCCTTTTGTGTACAGTTTTGACAGAAAAGACACACCTTTTGTATATCTTTCACTGAAAAAAGGTAACTCTTTCACATACTTTTAATAACTGGCCTTTATTATTCATTAGTCTTGTCATTTTCATGTTACAGCTTTGTGATCTCTACCCTTTTACATACCTGGAGCCAGAAAACAGTACCCGCCTTGGTCATCATAGGGGGAATCCAAAGAAAATGTGGTGCAGATTGATTGCTTTAACCCTCAGTTCCTTTTCCACTTGTTAGCCTGGGGTGACCCTAGGGGTTTTTTTCTAAACCACTTTTTGTGGTTCTGGCACTGCCTTGGTAATCCTGTTTTCTTCTTCAACCCCCACTCCCCTTCCCTAGGTTTCTCTTCCCATTTTAATTTTTTTTCTTTAAAGCCAACTGGTGAATTAATGATGAAGATTTCAGAAGATTTATTTCCTAAACATATCCAAAGATAACAATACTTGTCTCTTTTTCACAGAAATTATATATTTTTTTATTTAATGCATAAAGAGAATTTAATATACACTAGATGGTAGCTGTACATTTATCATTCCTTTTCTACAAACAAATCCACATCTGCATTGTTACAATAATAATTATTGTGTTATCAATTAATTTCATGAAATCACTGTCACTAATCGATCAATTTTGATATATTAAAATTTAAAACTACAGACCTCAGTATGAGGCTCTGGGGAATAATAATAATAATAATTACAGAGTTTTTAGGGTTTATTCCCCAGAGTCTCTTGCTAAGGTCCATAATTTGTGTCACAAGGTACATGAACTACAGTTTCTCTAGAAAAAGGCCTCTTGCTTGTTGCCAGAAATGGTGATTTTCAATTGAATGAAATGCCACCATGCAACTCTAGCCGTTTGTAATTCAGAGTAATCTCTAATAACTTTACTTCATCTCTCTCCATCCTGGTCCTTCCTGCCCTGATGAGGTGGTGTGGGCAAATTAAATTTAACAGAGGCTAGGTTTACACACTTGATGATTGTTGTAAATTACTCTTTATATTAGGTGTGGATTCCTAAGTTTTTGTTTGTATTAAAATAACCATCATTTTAAAACATTTTTTAAGGTTTGAAAAAAAAACATTTTTAACTTCTATGACTGATGAAATTATGCGACTTGTTAGCAAACATAACTTGGCATGCTATGAAATTTATGTTTTTAGTGTTAGCAGTATTCCTTTTTTTGTAGTTGTAACCCAATCATATAACATCAATTAAAAAAGAGACCTACGATACGTGTTTTTGTCAATGTAAAGCTACATAATTGTTAATCAGGAAATATTCACTTTTTTCAAGTAAATACATTGGACAATGAAATCCCGTATTTGAAATAAGCTGGGTTTAAAATCGCTAAGCTCAAGTGCAATGAATGATAAGCTAAATGTATTTTACCAAATCCATAAAGTTCCAACTGACTGTGAGTGTTGTTTTAAAACCGCATTTAGCCCAATTGTTATCTTTCTGTTGAAAGCAAAATTAAATATACCTTTAACGCGTGAGGAAATTGAAATTGGATTTACATGTAAATCTGAAATTTACGTTCATACTATGACGTCACGGCTAACAGGTTTGTTTACGTCTTGTGGTTTCCAAGACGCCTCAAAAGAGCGCGTTGATTGGTTAAAAATCACCTGGCAACGACGCAACGAAACAACATCAAATGCGGCTCACAAAAGAGAAAGCAATTTGTGAGGCTTGATAACTTCGAAGCAGCGTTTTGTTATTTCAGAACGCTGATATACTGGCTGCGATTGAAACATCGAAAGTACATGATGTTAACTACTAGTCAAAGGAAACCATTAACGGTTTCTAAAAGAGGAACGGGAGGAGATGCAATTTATGTGGATAGAAATGGCAACGCTGATGTGTTACCACCATTGAAACCGTCAACGAAAGGCAATGTAAAGGCCCATGAATCTAGCGTTTCTGGAGCTCTACCACTTGTTGGGGGAGTTCAAGTACAACAGCTCTTTGAAGAGGAAACAAACCAGCAGAACAAGAGCAAGATCGCTAATGAAATACAAGCTTTTCCAGCCGTCCATCGGCCCATCTCGGTATCCGGGAATGCGTCGCCTTCGTCGGGAAGGAGATCCAGCGCTAATGGCTCGGGAACGCTCAAGTCAAGAGGGCTACCCATGAGTCCAGAACAGGCAATGAAACAGTTCATGCACAAACTAACAAGCTACGAACATCATGAAATCTTTAATTATCCCCAAATCTGGTTTGTTGGACCAAACGCGAAGAAACGTCAGGGTGTGGTTGGTGGCGCGAATAACGGAGGCTATGATGACGATCAGGGTTCGTATATCCAAGTTCCACATGATCACATCGCTTACCGCTACGAAGTTGTCAAGATTATCGGCAAAGGAAGCTTTGGGCAAGTTGTTAAAGCTTACGATCACAAGACTCAAACTAATGTGGCGCTCAAAATGGTCCGGAACGAGAAGCGATTCCACAGACAGGCAAAAGAAGAAATCCGGATTCTAGAACATTTGAAAAAGCAAGACAAAGACAACAGCCACAATATAATTCACATGCTTGACAATTTCAATTTTCGTGAACATGTTTGTATGACCTTTGAGTTGCTGAGTATGAATCTTTACGAACTTATAAAGAAGAACAAATTTCAAGGCTTTAGTCTTCAACTGGTACGGAAATTCGCGCACTCTATTCTTCAATGCAGCGATGCACTTCATAGAAACAGGATCATTCACTGTGACTTAAAACCAGAAAACATTCTTTTGAAACAACAAGGCAGGAGTGGGATTAAAGTTATCGATTTTGGCTCTAGCTGCTACGAACATCAGCGTATTTATACGTACATTCAAAGCCGGTTTTACCGCGCCCCTGAAGTCATACTTGGAGCTCGGTATGGTATGGCCATTGATATGTGGAGCTTCGGGTGCATTTTAGCTGAACTTTTGACAGGATATCCTTTGTTTCCTGGCGAAGACGAAGGAGACCAACTCGCTTGTATCATTGAACTGCTAGGCATGCCTCCTCACAAGCTATTAGACAATTCAAAACGAACGAAGAACTTTGTCAATTCCAAAGGACATCCGAGGTACTGCACAGCGACAACGTTGCCAGACGGAAGCACAGTTTTGACTGGTGGCCGTTCCCGGCACGGAAAGACGCGAGGCCCACCTGAATCTAAGAAATTCACAACCGCTTTGAAAGGTTGTGATGACGCACAATTCATTGATTTTCTTCAGAGGTGTTTGGAATGGGACCCTGCGCAACGTATGACTCCATCACAAGCCCTTCGACACCAGTGGCTTAGAAGGCGCTTGCCTCGAGCACCCGACTCGAACGCAGCCGACAAGCCTTACCAACGGCACAACTCTGGATCGGCTGTAGCCAAGCTCCCACCAGCTGCTCCCACATCAGGGAAAGCGAAGCCACGGAGACAAATAGAGGAAATTTTAGACGACGGACGCGGTGTTACCGACTCAGCTAAACTTAACACCAGAACTGTGTTGCCGAAAATAGTTGGAAGATAATTTCTATAACTTAATTCAATTCAGCATATAAATTCTAAACAATTTTTCGTTTACCCCGAAATGTTGTATTTTCTCATCCTTTTGGGACACTTTTTAGGAGGTCTTTTAGCGTTGTTAAGTTAATCACACTAACTATGATGCTTTGGCGATGGACTTGCGCTTTTTTAAGTGTAAATCGTCTCGACTCTTACGTGTACATCTACGTATAAAGCTCAACAGATAAAGTGCTTCAAACAAAGAACGAAATAAACACTATATTTTGTGAAGAAGGAAAGAAAAAAAAACAATTTATGAGATCTAAAGAGTTAAGTTTAAAACAATAACGCTGTAAAGAATTGAATTTTATTTCTGTATATACGAGTGCAGTTAGGTACAATTTTATTATTCACCTTGTGTATATATATGCATGTTTAGCTATTCTTATTCATGTTGATGAAATTAACAGGATGAAATTTTATCCCCGAGAAAGCAGACCAGAGTTCGTTTCAAATGTGATATAGGGAAGAAGAGAAGTAAATATTTCTACTTTTCCAAAGAAATTTCTGTTTTTTTGTGCTGTACCTTCCCAGTGTGGTTGCATTATCCATGGTCAAGTTGTCATTTCCAAAGATAGCTGTGCCAAGCTGAACGAAGAATTTATTGTTTAGTTTCTCAGCTTGAATTCAAGTATTCATGCATCACTTAATGTTTGATAGCCTTGAATTAGATGGAGCTACATCTAATTTTTACACAGCTCTCTGACATTGCAAGGTTTTTGATAAAATAGTTTCAAAGCAAAATTTAATGCAGAACAATAGCCAGAAATAAGACAAAAGGCCCTTACAGGCTGGCTACCCATGAGATTGCATTGTTTGTTATCTGTTCTCATCAATGTCAGGCCAGGATACCTATAATATTTCTGTGAGGAGACATGCTAACGTTGGCCTACATACTTCAAAACTGGAATTTTCAGGTGAACTAGCTGGGCACTCAAAAGTGGCTTCACATTCCCACAGTATTCAAATTTTGGCAGTGTTAAGTTTAGCATCTGTTGCATAACAGTCATTCATGCTGCATTGTTCCAAATTTTAATGAGATCAAATTATTTCAAAGCATGAGTTTTCAGAACTTAAATAAATTTTTGGCCTGTTTTTCTGATTTAAGCCCTTTCTAAGCTCCCTCTTCCCCATTTAGGCCTTTTCTTGCTAGTACATAGTTTCCTGTCACAATCACTAAAGGGAAGAGTCAACATTTACGTCTAATTTGATGGAGGAAGCATTTGCTGTCAGTGTCAGTTTAACAAACATTGGCACTGAAATGACTTGCCTGTCCATAATTAATTTCAAGACAAATAGTTGCACTGATGGATCTACCCTTAAAATTCTTTAATGCAGTTGCAAATCATTAGACTTTGACTAACCAGCAACTCACTCTAATAGCTCAGGAAAGCAAGCTGCCACTTTTTGCATTTGAATAATTTTGTTATGCATGAAAAACTATTATTTGCAGCAAAACACATTTACTCTGTTGATAAAAGTGTTTTTTTTTTGTACTACTGTATTGTGTACTAGTAGACCATTACTTGTAGGCAGTTATTTTAAGGTCGCATGATGGGCTGTTAGCCAGTGAAAAAGAAGAAATAAATGAAGTGAATGATACTTTCACTTTATGTGCTGTTGTGGGCCACAAAAAAAGCATGCACTTATACCAACAAAAGTTCTCACACTGTGATAACATGATAGCTGCAAACTTGCATAATATTATTGTTGGTCTCCTGTTGCCAACTGATTTTCTTCATTAGAATCAATGTCCTGCCATGTTTATTGAAAATAACACAGTGAAGCATTTTTGAGTCCTAGTGGTTTAAAAGATTGGCACAGCAGGTTTCCAAAACAGCCACTATTGTTATATAGCTGGCATTTTTCCCGCTACAGCACACCCATTTATTGGTTAGTTCTATGTCACATGACATCTAACAATGAAACTGTTTCCCACCAACTGCGACAAGGGTTACATTGCAAAAACTATGACATCAAACAGGAAACAGTTCCCTTTTACCTGCAAAATGTTCATTGCTGTTGCACATCATTTGTAAATACAGTGATTATTTGTTTTCCACCAGTTTGACCCATTTGCTTTGCTATATAACAAATCACTAATGACAGGTCTTTTGGGAACAGTGAATTTTGTTTCCCCCAAATCTCAATGTTTCCCAAGACAAAGTTGAGGGAAACAAAGTTCACTGTTCCCCTCGGGACCAGTCATTAATGGTTAAATATTGCATTCCCCAGCCTTCTTGGACATGGTAATCCACATCACTTCTATTTACTAGACCTGTCACCTCCAACATTTTGTTATATTACTCCTACAAGTGTCGTTACTCATTTCCATAGAAAAGTTTTTCAATTGAGACACTCAACACTCAACTGAGTGGAGAGTGCACTGCAACACTACACAACAAAAAATTTCCAACCATACTGTTGAGGACAGTGAGGTAATGTTACTACAGTTAGAAAAGATTTGTTCAAATTTATTGTAATTGTGATTGATGCACAGTCAAATATCTTTAAAGAACCAGTGATTAGAGTATGTAAAGTAGAGGATAAGACTACAATTCTAGTTTCTCTGTGACAGTGAACTTTCTGCAACAATAGAGGTGTCCATATTACAGAGGCGTCTGAAAATAGAGGTGCAACAGTAGTGAACTGCATCAAAAAGGTTTACTATATTTACTTGATTAGACACTGTAGCTTTTATTCAATTTTTCGTCATAAAGTGCGGCATTTATTTAGCTGAACTACTGTATATTGTTCTCTCAAGAAGAATGATCATTGCAGTAAATTTTCCAATTTAAGCAATTGGAAAGAAGAAGCCTGAAAAAAAAATCAGGGCTTCAACGGGATTCAAACCCGTGACCTCCGCGAATACTGGTGCAATGCTCTACCAACTGAGCTATGAAGCCACACATTGGGAGCGAAGTCAATTTATTGAGTTCATATTAAAACATTGTTATAATCAAGAAAAATATTTTTCTAGGCTTCCTCAAACTTGATATTAATGTATTTCCTTTTTGAGTTTATTATTCAAATAAATGCCGCATCATGACGCTGCATTTTTTAAGGGCGGTGTTTTTTTGAGGGCAGCATTTAATGAAGTAAATACGGAAAAGAAAACACTCTTTACAAAGTCATCAAGTAAAACAGTTCCTTTTTTTAATCCATTGTTTACAATGTTTATACTCTGCTTCTTACAAATACATCAAGCAGGATACAATATTTATATTAATTTAGTAGAACCACTTATCCCTTGCTTTGAGCTTCTAATTTACATGATTATGTTATCATAAATGGTATATTTAGTATTACAAATTACTGGTAACTAATGTTTCTTTTTCATCATATTGTAATGTGCTTTAAGCTCTTAATTCAACCTCCATGCAGAAAATACACAACAGGAATTGGGATAGTTGAAATTGTTAAACAAATGTGTCATTTTCTCTTTCATCTTTTCTGAGCTCTGCATCCATGGAAACCCACATTCAATGTCTCACAGGGATTTTTAATTTTTTTGTTAAGGAAACAGATGATATCTGAATGATGCATACCAGTATTTTCACTAACAGTGAACGCAAAGCTGTGCAATGTACTCTTATAGCCTGAACATACTTGACATTATGATCAACACACATCAAAGCTTCCAAGACAAAGAACAATTCAATGAAAGCAGCTGGCACTACAGGCTTAACATGAAACAACAGCTGCTAAACCAGCACTGGTACTAAGTACACAGTCATGTACACATATTTTAAAGCAACATAAGAAATAAAAGGGTAAAGAACAAACTAAAATGAACTCAAATGAAAAATGTTGCATCACTAACAATATAGCAACTGTTTCAAAAAACTCATTTGCTTTTACTTTGTATATACATTTATGTACCAGTGCAGAGACAGTGAGTGCAGCCCTCATTCACCAGTACGACAACAGACACGGTTTTTGCACTGCAGATTTTGACACCCACTGGCTGTGTCAGGGTATGGACCCTCATCAATATTATCACAGTAAAAAAACTGTGTGTGATCCAAAGTAGGACAAACAAAAACCAAGTCCAAAAGTCCTTCAGCTGTCACTTGCAGACAGCCTGATAAATCCAGGTGCCTCAGCTTTGGAAGTCCTCCATACCTTGCCAAAGCCCTGTAAACAAAAAAGTTACAAAATTCATCGTAACTATAACAAAATTCTCCAATCTGACTGGTCATCAGCAGCCTTGATTTGAGCATTAATTGGACAGTTGCACACATCATGCCTGAATAATAATTGGACAGTACACATCATCAAGCATGTGCTAGTTGCACTTGAATGGGTTATTTTTTACAGCATCTAGCTTAGAAGTTGATTATATTAACCTGTCAAATACTTTATACTACTGTCGTACTCTTCTCGAATTTTGTAACAGTTATAGTAAAGTTGTTGCGATTAATTAGTAATAGGACTTCGTGTTGTACAATTTGGGGTAATCATGCTCTTAATTTAAAAATACTCGCCCTATCACTCCCTGAATTGTACTTCACTCAGTCCTATTACCATTATTAATCAACAGTGTGAAATACCAGATGAAATGACCTCACACACATGTACGTGTATGATGAAATCACATTTTCATAACACATCCAGTCCTCCAAGTTACATAATGCCCGGGCCTCTTAACACTTTTTTTTTCTCTTGTTTCCATTAAATTTTATCATCAGTCTTTTATATTAGCATCTACCTTTTTTAGAACAAAAGCAAAGTTTTCAATCCAATACCAGATTATATACATGTAGCTTAAAAAGATAATATTTCAATGTGATATCTGTTGTTCATTATTCAATGTATGTTTTTATGAATGATTGAATTCCAGTGAGTCCTGTTGGAAGTCTCTCTGAAGCATCAATGCCTCTTACTAACCGAGTTCGAGGTCTGTACCGTAAGTTACGGACCAAGTTTTTTCCCCTTCAATTTATGGCCCAAGCGTGAAGCGCACAGGCTATAAATCGTAGGGGAAAAATGAGGATCTGTAACTTACAGTATGGACCGAGAAGACGAGGTTAGTAAGATATTCATCATATCATTATTGTGTGTCTGACGAGTTCGGGAATGATTTTTATCCATGAAGAACGGCTTCAAATTTCTGAAGCAGGCTGAAAGCAAACCAATACAATTTTGAAATCATTTTTAAGTCCTTAATACGCTTTAGCACACAATTTAGAGGACAATAAAGTTTTAAACCTTTACTTGCTAAATATGTTAAGAAATTTTGGCAATAAATCACGCAACAGTTTGGCAACACAAACAACTTTAAATTTTAGCGGGCCGTGCGGGAGTATGGCCCACTAAATTGACCAATCACAGTGTGCGTACTAACTTAGAGATATAATAAGCTTGGTTAGACTCCTGCACAGACATTTTTTGGGCTCATCATGCAATCTTCCTCCCCCATGGACCTCTGCTGAAGCCAAGGGAACATTCCTTGCCCTTTGATTGCTCACGTCCCAATCACAGCTGTGGACTTTAGACCCAGAAAAAATTCAACGGACACCAGTTTGACCTTTCCATGATTATGTAATCTCAAAATCGATTCGATTTAAATGCCTTATTGGCAAGAAGCTGTAAAGTTTTTAATACATAAAGAAAAGTAATGAACATGTTCTTTAGCAGACACTCGTTTGGGGCCTTGTTTCTATCAAATGCTAGAAGCCTGCAGAAAGTCTCCTTGGAACTTGAGAAATGATCGCAAGACGCCAAACAACTGGCATGTCCTTTCATCGAGTGTGTGAGACAGTTGCGATAATCTGTTTAAATCCCCTTCGAGAAACTATAATACTTTATTTTGAAGTGAAAAGGATATAGTACAATGGGGGACTGAAAGCTTTGACACTGACGTAAGTCTGTTCAGTTTATTATTAGCTTTTTCTTACACAATAAGCTGGCCCCGATTGGCTCTAAAGTAATTTTCATGTGATCTCCACCTGATCTTTGTGGCAAAGTCTGCAGCCCTGATTGGTATGTGAGCAAACAAATGGCAAGGAATGTTCCCTTGGCTTCAGCAGACGTTCATGGGGGAGGAAGATTGTGCGACGAGCCCTAAGAATATCTGTGTAGGAGGCTACAGCTCAGTGTTACATCCAGAAAGTATCTCGCATAGAAAGCTATTAAATTTTGTTGAAAGTTGGGTAGGGAGGTCTTATACAATCATCTACAGTAAGTGGTAACTTTCAACTTTTCAGTACCTGAGGGCTCCGAGGTGTTCTAAATAAGATAATCGCTGTAATAAGGATAATTAGTGATGTCATAGAGCGTGATCTCTTTAATCCAATAAACCTACTGAATGAACCAGGACTTATCTTTTATGTTGTGTTAAAATCGCAACAATGGTGCCGAGACCCAGCTCTTTCCGACCAAAATGTCAGAAGAGCTTCGAAGACTTAAGTCAGTACGAGGTTCGTACAGAGGGCATTGCACTCAAGAGTTCAAAAAAGCCGACAGACTACTGACATCAGAGCCGCTCAACATCGCCGAACTTAAAGCGCTTCAAGATCGACTAACAAGAAGAGGAAACAACATATCACAAATGGACTCACAAATAGCCATGGCCATTTCCGAGGAAGAACTAGAGAACGAGATAGAAGATGCCTTGTCAATTCAAGACACCATCTCCGACTACAAGTTCATGATAATGGAAGCATTGAAAAACGACCAACACGAGAAACCGGTGAGCTCTTTCATGATAACAATAGTTCAATGAAAACCGACAACTACGTGAATAAACGTCAATCTGCCAAAACTCAGCATTCAACCATTCAACGGCAATCAATTAGAGTGGCTCACTTTCTGGGACAGTTTTAGCGCAGCGATCGACGAACACACTGAATTGAACAACATCGAAAAAATGAATTATTTACAAAATATGCTTAAAGGAGAGGCAGTGCGCGATTGCCGGACTACCACTTACCAACGAAAACTATACGAAAGCAATCAAAATATTGAAAGAACGCTTCGGCGATAAACAAAATCTTATCAATGCATACATGGAATCTCTGACCAGAGCTACCCCACCCACATACGAAATATCAAGTCTGCAAACATTTTATGACACCTACAAATCAAACATTTGTGGTCTGGAGGCCCTCGACGTAAAAACCGACACGTACGGCTGCCTTCTTATACCGATACTCTTGAAGAAACTACCAGAATCCATGCATTACACGATATTGAGATCAGACAGTTTGGCGGATAAGTCACTTGACAAGTTACGAATCGCACTTCGACGAGAAATCGAAACAATCGAGAAGGGTCGCTTGTCAGCCACGAAAAGCTACGAAACATACGACGAAGAACCACTTGTTCCGACAACAGGAACGATGCTATCCAGAATGCAGCCACGAACGCAGAGCGAGAAACAACACCCAAAACAAAAGAACTGCGCCTACTGTGACAGTAACCATCGGTCAGACAATTGCAATGAATTCGTAACTGTGCAAGAACGTTACCAAGTACTACAACAACAACAACGTTGTTACAACTGCCTGGGCACAAATCATAACAAAACAAAATGTTTTTCTAAGCGGCGATGCATGAAGTGTAAACAGAAGCATCATACTTCACTTTGCGACAGACAAACACAAAACCCGTCAAAAGATACCGCGTCTAACCCGTCGACCTCAAAGATTGAGCAAACGAAAGCAAGCGCACACGACAAACCAAAGGAGACTCACAAAGAGAAGAAAACCCACGCAGACAATACCCACATAGGAACAACACAGTTGCTAGATCTGCAACAGAATCAAATCCTAATGCACTCAGCTAGAACAACAGCAAGCGGCGTAGTCTCACTCAATCTAGATACCCCAAGGTCGACAACTTGTTAAAAGGCTCGTATCGAAAACATGAAGGACCACACCTTCATTCCGTTCCAACACCACCATTACCCAAAGAACGGATCTCACAGTCACAGCCCTTCCAACACACAGGCATCGACTTCACAGGGCCTATGTACGTCCGTAACAAGAATAATACATTGAGCAAGGTCTATGTATGCCTATTCACCTGTACTGCCATAAGGGCAACACATCTTGAACTGGTTGAAGACCAAACAACTGAAGCCTTTCTAAGAGCATTCAGATGATTTATAGGCAGAAGAGGTGTTCCGGAGACAATCATCTCTGACAATGCCAAAACATTCAAAGCAGCCGCACAAGACCTAAAAACTCTACATAGCGGAATTCTCTCTCACACTTCAACTCAGAAGTTCCTTGCAAACAATGGCATACGTTGGAAATTCATAGCCGAGAGAGCTCCGTGGTGGGGAGGATTCTATGAAAGACTGATAGGAATGACCAAAAGTTGCCTGAAGAAAATAATCGGTAAAGCCTCCTTAAACATGATAGAACCAAACACCATACTGATCGAGGTTGAAGCTGCATTGAACAGCAGACCGCTAACGTATTCCTACATGGGACTTAATGATTCCCCTCCACTTATGCCAGCACAATTTCTGTGTGGACATTGATTGATGACATTACCTGACCATACGCCGAACGATCCACAAAAGGATCCAGACTATGACCCCCTTGCAAGCTCTGAAAAGGAACTCGTTAAGAGAGCTAAATATTATGAAGCGATAATGCGGATGTTTTGGAAGAGATGGCGCAACGAGTACTTGACTGGGCTACGTGAACAAGACCGTAAACGCAACACAAATCACCAAACGCCAGTCTCCAGGGGGGATGTGGTACTTATACATGATGACCTTCCACGTTCAAATTGGAGAACGGGGATCGTAACAAACCTTCATCAAGGAAGAGATGGTCAAGTCAGGTCTGTAAAGGTGAAGATACAGCCAGGAAAAGAACTTACGAGGCCCATTGAAAAGCTTTATCCTCTTGAGATCAAAACAAACGATCATGATGAGGATAATAGACAAACCCAAAAACTGGGGACTGAAGAAGAAAAGATGAGATCCCTGTCAAGACTTGCTGCTCGAAAGGCAGCATTGAAGATAACAGAGACTTATAATGAACAATTATAGCACACTGAATAATTGAATGGCTTGGTGCAAGACGGTCGTAAGTGACTTTTTCGGGTAAAAATTTTTTTCCTTCAAAAGTGCCTGAATTTTTGCATGTGCTTTTCAATTAAGTAGTAAAAGATTCCCATGTAATTTTTTTGGGTGGTTTGCACTTTGCTTCTGAAAAAAACGAAGTCAAAATATCGAAGCGTGCACAAAGAATGCAACAAAGTGGAAAAAGTAGAGAATTTTAGCCAAAAAAAGATACAGGAGAATGTTTTTCTGCTTTATTGAAAAGCACATGCAAAAATTCAGGCACTTTTGAAGGAAAAAACTTTTTACCCGAAAAAGTCACTTACGACCGTCTTGCACCAAGCCATTCAATTTATACTAATGTAACTACTGGATAAACAACTTATGGTATAATTGATGTGTAATGTACAGATTAATTGCTGGCCTGTGAGGGTGTTCTAAATAAGATAATCGCTGTAATAAGGGTAATTAGTGACGTCATAGAGCGTGATCTCTTTAATCCAATAAACCTACTGAATGAACCAGGACTTATCTTTAATGTTGTGTTAAAATCGCAACACAAGGAATCTGTATTAACATATTATTTAGCATGCAGCAGTTAGCATTGTTGCTAAACACTAACCTTTGAGTCAGGGTTATCAATTGGCATAGTTAAATTACCTTAGTCCTGCATCAGTAACCTGGTAACAGCCAGACAGTCCCAGATAAACAAGCCCTCGTTTAGCAGTACCTGGAGTGACGCTTATCAGTTTACCACAAGAACATTGTGTATGACAGTCACAACTGCTGTCCTCAATGTCAGAGATTCCTGATCCAACAGGAAGTTTTCCCAGAGAGGAAGACAGTTTGAACAGGGTTTTATCTGTAATGTTTTTGCAACCAGATACATCGAGAAGTTGTAACTGCAAGCCACCACCCTTTCTGAACAGCCTGAAAAAACAAGAAATGAGAAAAACAAGCATGCATCTATAACTCAATGTTTCAATGGCACAAACAACATAATGATGAAACTGAAAAATTTTGCTCTCAAGAAAATCTACGGTAGCAATGACAGTAGGGCGATCCCTCCACAATTTCTCAAAAGTGACATGATATTTGTAGTATACATAACACGAACCATACTGCACTGCTAAAATTCTCGCCAAGATTGATGGTCCGCATTGATCGAAAATCCAGCTCATGGGGCCGATTGCATTAACTAAGATATATTGCCAATCGTTGCTCATCTGATTCCCAGGAAAAAACCTTAAATCAACAAACAAGCAATTTTGCCAGCAATGTGGAAGACAAAAACAAACAGCCCATAAATATGCTATTCCATATTTGGGAAATCACGTTCAACCCAGTCTCCAACTGCCAATAACATAAACCTTCGCCGTTGAACAATATATTTTTTGTTGTTGCTAATTTGTGAAAATCTACCACGCTCAGATTTTAGCAAAATTTATTAATGGTTTTATTATTTCAAGTCAACTTAAAAGTAACAACATGTGTGTGGATGTTAAGTGGAAACGACCCATGTTCAGAAATAAAAGATTTTTACGAGCCCATTTGGGCTCCTTGCACAGAAACTTGGGTGTCCAGGCAAGTAACTTAGGCACCCCGGGTGCCCATAAGGCAGCAGCCTTGCAGTGACATGATATTTGTAGTATATTTTTCTGATGGGTACAATAAATTAGTTGTTGGGCCTCCCAATGTTTTTAATCACTAGTCAAACCACAGATGCATAACGACTGCTGCATTATAAAATTACGCTCAAACTTCCCATTTCTTTTCCAAGCTAGCTACATTAATTTTACAGGTCACAAATCTTGTAAACTACTGAACAAAATTGAAATTATTTGACTTTATGAGTATAATTTGGATCCAATCAGATTCTTCACACCTCCCTCCAACCTCTCAAGTGACTTCAAAATGATATGAGAACAGTCACTATAGATTGTGGGTTTGGTCCAATTGAGTCAATTTATTTGGTGATGATTTAAAATGTTGAACACCCTGAACAACACTGAGATGGGGAAATCTTTACTGTGTGATGACAGTCACAGGGCTGCTTTACCAAACTATCTCTGAGTTCCAGGATGATAGCAAAAATCTTGGAAAACTATTTAGTTACATAAAACTGTTGGATTGCTTATGATTAAAGTTCTAAAAAGGGAGTTTAAAACAAATATATATTGGAGAGAGTAAAAGAAGTTGGAAGTCTTGGGGGAGGAGGGGGGGACACATAAGCCTTGAACAAATGGGAATGTGGGCTCCACGGAAAAACAGCAAACCACTGGCCATGACATACACCCTAACTATGCAAGCATCTTGGAAACAGGTGCAAAAACCAAGGACAGAAGGTTCTTTCTACAGTCATTACATTCATTCCTGGACAAGAACTCTGTTAATAAAAGAGCTCCCTTCCAAAGGGTCTATGCAGCACTGTTTTCCTCCCTGTGGGGCAATGCCCATTGATGTTGTTGCTACATATTTTCATTCTGGGACTTGCAGAGTACATTTCTCTGAAGAAGACAGCAGAAGGTGGTCAAAAATTCAGTTTTAACACTTTTTAGATGTTTTGAACTCCTTTTTTTAGATCTTTAATTCCAATATTATTCTATAACTCCGATAACTTCCTTTGGTCAGAAATACGTGCCATGAATCAATCTTGAAAAGACTCAATGAAAATCAATGGTCTCAGTAACTTGCCATGCATTGTTTGCACTGAAGACAATACCACACTAACTGGATGATGGTCTGAGAGAGGATAACATAACTCCCCAAAAAAATCTCTTCCTAAGAGTTTTATGCCAAGTAAAGGAACCTAACCAAGCTAAAGAACACTAAGCTGGAAATAATGAAATATCATGTTACATTATGTATGCTTACCCTTTTAAACCCAAGTCTGACACTGCAGTTTGGGATAAATCAAGCTGCCTGATATTAGGACAATGTGACAAGATCTTGAATGCCTACACGTTACACAGCAAGAATTAAATTACATCATCATCATCATCATAACCAAAAGATAAGCATCTCATACTGTTTTTCATGTGAACAACAAAAATCCTATACTTGTCACTTTTTTGCCACTTTTATAACACTAACAGCTTCGGGCCTAAAAATGGTCCATTCTAAATCAGGGATGTGACTTTGTTTCTAGGCAATGATTTCATATTTTTTTTACCTTTAGTGTATTCAAAACAGTAGTAACTTACCTTAAGACTGATCGGCAAAATTGGACGCACAAAATTGGCAAATAAAATCAGTAATACCGGTATTTGTTGTAATTTATTACTAGGGGCAATGGTTTACATGTATGTCTAAGCTGATACATCTGCCAAGTACACTGTCATTTTATCCATGACCATTTAGTCTTCAAAAGTTTAATTATCAAAATTTGTGGAATATTATTAACGATAAATTTACAATCTTTTGTTTCCGTGCAATTTCTAAAGTTCTTATGCGATATTCCTACAGTGGCAACATCATGATCATATTTGTACAAAATAATCCAACTGCTTTTTCAATGTGACTCAAATTTACACTGAACTTGGGGTTTAGGCTGGGCTCCTAGTGTGGTTTTTACCCTTCTCCCCCCCCCCCTTACTACCCCACCAAACTGGACACTTTTCTTATCCATTACCAATGCCAGCGTAATGCAACTTATTCTTATAGTTGTCATGGTGATTAAAACAATGTCAGTGCACTCTTAAGTTCACTACGTTCAAAGCTACATACACTGTAATTATAGAGCAATTCAAGATGAGAATAGTTTAAATCAACAATCTTTTTGAAAACATTCATTAAACTAAACCAAGGATGTCAAAAGTAGCCAGCTACCAGCCATCATCTTGACTAGCTATACTCTTGAGACATTAGTCTGGTTCCCTTGAAAACAAATTATTGTTAAAGCAGCTGGCTACTCCATCAAAACTAACACCCACTTTGACACTTTAAGGCAACCATAAACAACTCATTGCTATCATGATAGAGTAAATTGGGACATAATGATTTTTACACTCAGCCACTCATTATACACCACCACTGATTGAATTCACTGATTATCTTTTACTGTTCTCAATACTCTGTTATTAACTTCCCTTTATATATTAGTTCAATACATACATTTTTGTTGAGATGCTGGAGATCCAGTTTTGAATTTTCTTATTTACTATTCTTTATAATATGCCAAGGATTGAGATCAAGAAGCCCTTGACAGGGAAAATAGCAATTATTCCCTTAAAATCTCTTTATTTCTGTTTTTCACTCACCAGACCATTACTCAGCATTGGACAGCAGCTAAGTTTTAATACCCACACAGATGGGCCTACCACTGGGATAAGGTATCGAACCAAGCCCAGCAGCTGACGCATCTCAGTGGGTGTCTCACCATCACTGTCTGTCTCAGAGATTGACTCAGTATCACTGGAACCTTCCTTCTCAGAATCTGTGTCAGCAAAAGAACTTTTACACAGAAAAATGAATTAGGATAGTCAGTACATAGCATATAATTTCTACAATATCAATTACAACATCATTATAAATATCTACAATAATTGTACCACACAGTTTCATGAGAAGAATACAACAATTTACTGTAGGGATAAGCTACTGAAGAAACATGTTACTTTTTTTAGTCTTTTCTTTTTATTTTATTATTAATTTTATTTAGCGTAAGTGCAGGGCCATGCATCAAATTAACAGACCTTTAGATCCCACAACACCTTCACGATTTTCTGAGCACACTAATCATCAGGCTTAGGATTGACAAAATGGCCAGCAACTTTTTTTGTGAGAAGTTTTTTTCATTTTGCTCTGGTCTTACATGTAAAAGGTACACAACGATTACCTCTGATGTGCAGTGCAATATTAAATGCAAGTAGCCAAGATCACAAGTTTTCATAAAAATTCAATGTTCTGGCATTAGCCGTAGCGAATGCATTAAAGATAACAAGAGAGACAATGATAACTCATTAATGTTTCTTACCTGCTAAAGGTTGTAGATTCCAAAGTTTGAATCTCAGAATCACAGTTACAACTGCATGTGTCTCCACTGTCTGTCCCAAAACGCCAATCCTTTTTGAAGATCCAACGTACAGGGTACAGCTCTCTCCACAACTCACCATCTCTAGCAGATTGTGACCAAAGCCGACAAACCTGGGCACAGTGGCACAAGTCTTTAGGTCCCAGGTATGAGAAAATCTTCAATGTGACTTCAGCAGGAAAACACAGAAGCAAAGGTTGGTCTTGTGCAACCACAAGATCATCATCTGTAGTCAAAGTCCTTTTCAAATTCTCAACACCCTTAAGAGTGGATGTATTAGTCTTTGAGTAAGTCCTTTCTTTTAAGTAATGTTCTCTCACATTAGTCCCATGTGAGGCAGATTTTTCCAAGTCAGTGTTATCACTTTCACAATCAGAACTGTCAAAATGTTTATTGTCTTTTTGTGAAGAGGAAAAAGAAAACTCTGTATTGTGGCCTTTGGCATGCTGAAAGGAAAGAAAAGACTTAGTACATGATGACAAATTAAAGGTGACTGAACACAGTTTTTGCTTGTGCTCTTGCTGATGCAATTCAGTGCATGCACAAGGATTGCCATCATTTTATTTGCTACGTGCCTGCACTTTCTCAGTGTGTTATTTTTTTGATAACTTAAATCTTTTACTACAAAGGTATGCTAGAAAAGCTGGTATCGATGCAAAGAATCCAGCAATTCTCAGCTTTTTTTGTAACTGACCAAACCCAGTTAAATGTAGTGCATGGGTAGTCAAAAAAATTGCAACTGAATGTGGAATAGCTTTCTAGGAAATAAGTCTATTTCTCAAGAACCACTCATTAAAATTTCACAAAATTTGCCACAAAAATACTTAAAGAAATAAGTAACTGGAGTGTTGAAAATAAATTGAACTTTAACATAGGAACGTTTAGATATTCCTGTAAATCTTTAACAAGGGATAATAAAACAACTCTTTTTCATATTATTATTAAAATAGTATCTTGTGAGCATCGTTACATGCTTGTTGTATGCAAATTGTAAAGAAAATGTAACCAGATTTTTTGCATATAAACAAAACTGATTTTAAAGGCCTGTTTATACATATTGACATTGCCATGGCAATGGTACATCAACTAAATTATAAAAATAACAAACTTTGTATTGTTAACTTGCTTGTTTCCATTTTTGGTGACCAAAGGATCAAGGGTTTTAGAGAAAAAGGAATGAAACACAGGTATATAAACTGTATTTAGCCACCTTAATCAACACATAATGCCAAAGGCATCCAAGCTCATCAACAAATTTAAATTTGTCAGACTTCCCTATTTAATGAAAAATAATCCATTTCTTTAAATGTCATTTGAAAATTTGGTAGTGCATCTGTTTCATCTGTTCTTAGTAGTATTTTGAGTAGCCATGAGAAACAAGCAGCCCAAAAACCAATAACATACATGTAACTTCACTGTGGCAGGCACAGACTTATTTTGTTGGCTCTCCTGAGATTTAACTTCAGGACTGAATAGGAATAGCATATACTAGGAATATTGAAGAAGAGCCATTATGTAAACTTCTTAATAAGTGTACATTCAGGGCTCGAAATATCAACTTTTTTGTTCGGGAGCCATCTGGCGACTATTGCATGCAAGGAAAGTCACAATTGAATTACAAAGACAATGAGTTAAAAGACTTATAAAGCTATTGCTACAGTTGTTTTCAGGTGATATGTATCTGGTCCGAAGGTAATGGTTTTCTTCTAAGTTATTTTAAATGGAGCGAAGCACAAAACATTTACAAACTGAAAACCCTACATACCTCATTGAAAACAGAATGTAGATGAAGAACTCTGGCTTTGATCTCTTTTAACTCTTCAAAAGTGAAATATTCCATAAGTAATGGTTGGAATACCTGAAACATAATAAAAACATCCAGAACTGAATATATGCAACACTTACTAGTAATCCATGGGCCAGCTACAAGTAGTATCATTGCTAGAATTTCATATCACTCTTTGTGACAACAGTATGATGTAAACCTACAATGTAACGTAATTGGATTTAAACTTGACAAGAACTAAATATACTAACAGCTACATGTATACTGTTGTTTTCTAGGCAAGGCCTGGTAGATTTACTGTTTGGTAAATGCATTACATAATAATCACTGTCACATCTGCAAACAAATAATTAAAACACTGCATTTTTTCCAATCGCTTGCACATTTCAATTACCAGTAAGTTCACAATATGCAGTTACGAATAAGTAACTGCCTCCTCACTAACAAATTACATGTATTTTTAGCAGGCCAAAGGGGCCACTATACTCCCAGGAAGCCATTACATTCAGTTCAATTCTCAGCTCCAGAACAAAAAGAGATTTTGTAGCATAACCTATGTACAGGGCATGAAGTTTGGAGAACTATATGCATTGGCAAACAGTAAGGGATGTCATTACATTTTTGGTCACCTGCTGCCTTGATCTCAACATACATGTACACTGTAAACTTCTGTATCAACTTGTGACTTTAAGTATACTCAGCAGTGTCATGCATTACTAGATGACAACCCAGAATGTGTGAAAATTCTGTTCTGAACTTTCCCTTACCCATCTGCACTTTCGCCTATCACTTAGGCTGTGTTCCTTTCGGGTGATCTGGATCAGGATCAGTGATCAAAGATTTGTCAGGATCAAGGTGCATCAAAGGAACTGATGAATCCACTATGATCATAGATAATTTCAATGGCCCCTTTAATGCATCATGATACAGACAGATCGTGGATCACTGATCTCGATCCAGATCACCCTAAAGGAATGCACCCTTAGAGTCAAGCATATCATTGTTTATATCTTTGATGGTGAATACCATTCAGAACTTAGCACTGAGGAAGGGCTAGGCCCAAAACATATGCTAAATAATTTATTGACTTTTTTGACAGTATTTTTTACAATCTTTAACAGTTTCTTTGAACTATTTACACTGTACAGTGAAGCCACATAATTGACCCTTTTGGACTACTTCAGTGATGGAACACTTTTCCAATTTTTTCATTCAAACAAAAAGTAAGCCTCACCACTTAATTTATCATGCTGAGTATATTACATGTAAATACACTGCTGCATGTGTTCAAAGTTTCTGTACAATGTGTTGCAAACTTATGGAAATATGAGAAGGTACACCAGAAGGCAGGCACTTGCCCCTGGTAGACATTTTATTCCAATAAAACATTTGCATATTTTAAGGTTGTGTTCTAGAAGACCACAGGTGCCATAGGTGACTACCTTTTGCCTTCAGGTAAGTAAAAAAAAACTTACTTTTTTCCAGACCTATAAACTTCAGTGCTTGCATAGGTAATAGAGGGGACTGGTTATGAAGCCCAGCAAACATTGAAGGAGCAAACAAAGATGGCAAGATCTATTAGGGTTGTATATAAGAGCCATCAGCCGATGAAGTTCACCAGCTCCTCTGCCAAGTTCGCCAGTTACTTTCATTGCTCCATGAGTCAGGAAATGTTGAGGAGATGATGTTTATCAGGTCCAACAACCGCTGTACTTTTCACAAAACTCCTGCTACTTAAAAACTTAAAGAAAATGCTGATCTTTTGCTCTTATACACTATGCATGAATTACATAACCAACATGTTTCTGTTGGTTAGTTCCTCAGTATAGAGTATTAAACAACTATTCTGTTTTGTCCACCGTCATGGCCAAAAAAGAGAACAAAAAGTTACATAAAACAAAGATCTTTTTTGAGTTCCATAACAACTCCCCTCTATCAACTATGGTGATGGGCACTTTAGACTTAGACCACTCCCTTGGTAGTATTTACTAAAAGTCAGAATGATAAACTGATCCATGGAGGTGGTTTACCAGAATTGTAAATCACAACAATTATAACTTCTCAACAACAAAAATAAGACTATTTGTTCACCACACATAATGGTATCAATTGAAACAATCATTAACAAACAAACATACCAAAAAATCCATTTTCCAGATTGACTATTTCTGTTGATTAACAATGTTCCTGATTTCGACCAAATGTCAATTCCCTTTCTGAACAATCTTTTCCTCAACAGTAATTCTCTTTTTGAACTACCAGTAAGTCAATCCCTTCTTACAAACATAACAATCATGCCGGCACATGTTGCCTACGACCAAAGGTATAAACTTTCCAAAAAAAAAAAAACGAGATCGCAGGTTTCTCAGGGGGGCGAACAATTCATACCATGAGGTTGCCACAAAAAGCCTTTGATTCTATAGTACATTGTACATTGGACATTGTGTGACATTGTTGAGGTGGTTGATTTAATTAGGGCACTTGCACATGTTATAAATATTTGTAACTGTTGCTCGACTTGAAACCTTACACAAGAGATTTTGCTTTTGAGTACTATTTTTCTGATAGCGCTGTTACTTCCTGGGGATAAGAGGGAGCAATACTTTAACTGGAATTCCACAGTATCAAAAATCATACAGATTTTTATCAACTCTCTCTAACACAGAAGTTGTTTAAGAAGAGAGAGAAAGGAGACACATAGTATACAGGGAATGTTAAGAATGGTGAATAGGTTCTCTTCTCTCTTGCTCCCCGCCAAGCCCATCACTTTCAGCAATCTCTGCCCACTTTATCTGCCGTAATTGCTTTAATTTACAGTACAAATAAACCTTGTTGTTCTTGTTGTTAAGACAAACATCTATTTCCAGCAGTAAATCCCAAAAATCTGTTAATTTTATGCCATGCATTGAAGAAAACAGCTAATCAGGGGTTCTGTTGTGTCCAATTGGTAACATTTAGGAATTGGAGCTACTCAAAACCTCAATGGGTTCCTGACAAAAGTCCACCTGGGAGCATGTTTAGGGGATTTTTATTTAGGGGATTTTACAAAAGAATGTTCAAACATGAATGATGAACTAAGTTATTCTCTAGAGGTTTGAGTTTCTACAATCTAAAACTTCAGGGAAAACTGTTACTAAAGAGGAAAACTATTAAAGGAAGACTCAGTAATTTGTAACAATAGCAAGGCTCAATTGAATTGGAGTGAATTGAAGGTGGATCTGATCTTGCTCAAACAGAGCTGGAAAGAAAAATGATTTAATAACCCAGGCCTTTGGATCTTACATCCAACAAAAAGTCTGGGGACCCAACTGTCCTTCCCAGATCTACCTCTAAATTATAGTCTTTCCTGTAAAACTGTGGACACCAAAAAAAATTTCTGGAATGTTTATTGATCCTGCCTGCTTGATTCAAGTCCCCATTTTCCATATAAATTAAATACTGGTATATTGTTCATATCTATTATTTGGTGATATGAAAGCTTAAATAGAAAAACAACAACTTCAGAAGTTGAAAATGGTAAAATTGAAGATTTGTGGCAGAAAAAAGCCAACTTGGTGTTTCGGGTCAAGCCAGGACTAATCCATGATGCGATTTGGTGGTTATCTTCTGTGGTTTCATCCCGTATCTGACTGTTTGCAAAACAAACATTCCAGAATGTTTTCTGGTGTTTACAGTTTAATTGGAAAGGCTGTAGTAATTAAATGCTATGTTATTATGTTTTCACAATTTGCATTGCACCTGCAAATTTCAAATCTTATTACATGTACCTCTTCTTCATGCCTCATGTGTGGAAGGAAATCTTTTTGAAATGATTCCAAAGCTCCTTTCAACCTGTCCTCAAAAGTATTCCAGTTCAAATTAGTCCTGCTTTTTGAAGCACACTTAAGTCCTTTCTTTGTCAGGGACAAAATTTCCAGAACATGATTGTCTTTGTGGATGTCACGCACAATAGCCTGAATTTGTTCATTAATCAGACGGTGCTGAAGAACTGTCATAATGCAAGTGTTTTCGATTTCTTCATGATGTTTGAGTTCTTGGAAAGTGGAGTTGATATATCCCAAAAGTTTCATAAGCGACACACCGTCTTTGAAGTTTGTGGTCGATAGCTGAAAAAATAAGCAAATAGTAATCAAAATAGCCAAGCCATGAACTCATTAAGAAAGTCTTGTTTAATATGCATGTACACAATAAATGCTCATACATAATTATGATTTATTTTGTTGTGTAAGCACTTAAATAGTTTTGAAAGAAAGTTAACCAAGGGTTGATACTACAATGTTTCTGTAACTTCAGCTACACATTAACCGTTTCAAAGGATCTAAACCTAACAAATTCGCCAATGTCTGTGTATAGCAGGAAAACAAAAAAACGGATAAAAGTATTACGAGAAGATTCACGAAATCAAAAACCAGCGCTGCAGACTAGCGCTAGTGAACGTGAAATTACT
>CM042756.1:18383177-18388270 GCA_022496165.2 Catalaphyllia jardinei
CTTTCTGTTTTTCAGTACTCGACGGATAATGTTGTTTCCAATATGAAATCCTTGAGAGCTGGTTGGTGCAGGTGAAAAAATATAAATGCAAACTGCACTAATCTTCTAGCTCCTTTTTTACGTATCGCAAGGAATGCTACGTTTGAGACGATCAGTTTTGATCAGATTTCTCGACGCTTACATTGTTGCAGTGAGGTAGTGGGTTCAAATCAAACTTACAGTTACAATGGACATTGGTATGCTCGGCTATTTGTCTGCAGACATTATCTGTTCAGAGAATTATTACTGAATTATTGCCAACGAGCCAGCTGAGCGAAGAGCTGGCGAGGCGGCAGAGAATAGTGCCGCGCGAAGAATGGCTTATGCGAATAAATTCTCGATCGGCGTTTGAAAGTGTAAGGTGTAAGATGTAACAATGGCTCAGTTTAAGCCAATTGCAAGGACGGAACTATTCGAGCCATTGTAGTTTTTAGCCAATCAGGAGGCGCGTTACATGTAGACTTGTCTCGTAGAAGGTGACTGTTTTCTTTGCTGTTGTGTTTATCCAACTGTGAACAATTTCATATTCTCAAAACATATCGAACTAGCGTGTTTCCTCTCTCACTTTATCGAACTGAAAGTTCAATCGAGGAGCGTGCCCTTTACAAAACGCTTCTTCTAATTCAAAAATTGAGGAAAACGGTTAGACAAGAGCAAATCCAAGAAACAAAATCGACACGAACCCAACCAGCGTGTTCATGAATCGAAACAGTGTATTCTTTCTCTGTTTACCAAAATGGAACTGAAAGTTTCATCGGGCAGCGTTTTTTTGAAAGAGTGTATTCACCAGTCGAACGACTAGAGCAAATCCAGTGTTCAAATCTAGCATATCGAAACGAAGGTTCAGTCGGCAGTGTTTCCGAACAGAACTAAACGAGTGTGTTTATCATGCAGTCGAATCCAGTGTTCAAAACACAAATCGGACCTGTTTGCCACAGAATTAAACGAGCGTGTTCATCAATCAAACTAGCGTGTCCACTTTCACTTTGACTTTGCCCATCATATTGAACTGAAAGTTCGACCGAGCAGCGATACATCGCAAAACTCTTGATATTTAGGGTACTCCTCGAATTCTCAATATCCTACTGGATTGCGTGACGAACGTTACCGGCCAGTGAACGCGTTATAATTTTCTCTCGGTAATGTTTGCAACAGAAGAGAACCAAAAAGCCGTCATGCTGTATTAATAAACCCCTTATTATAACACAAATTATTTGCTCGTTGGCACTGTATCGATAGGTTTACCTAGTTTATATTATTATACACTGTACTCACTATCAGCATTCTGATTGGCCAAGAACCCCCTGCTTATTTTGAGCATTCACATGATTTTGTGGACTAGCATGATTATAGAATAATCTGCTATCCAATTAAATCTGCAGATTATACCTTGCGCAGTGCGCACTGCGCACCTTTGGCTGAAGAGTGCGAGCACTTGAATGGTTTCGAGTGATGCGGTCGCTTGGTGCGTTTGTCCTTGTATTTTTACAAGCACAAATAAAATCTACTTGCATTTCACACAATAGTTTTTGTATATTTTCCATAAAACAATGTATAATAAAACAATAATTGAATTTGATTATTCCGGATATCACAAAAGCCTCATCCAATTATTGTTTATTATTATACATTGTACTCACTATCAGCATTCTAATTGGCCAAGAGCCCCCTGCTTTTTTTTGAGAATTTTGTGGACAAGCGTGATTAGGGTATAATCTCCTGTCCAATTATATGTGCAGATTATACCTCGCGCAGTGCGCATGCGTAATACACCTTTGGCTAAAGAGCGCGAGCACTTGAATGGTTTCGAAATTCACGTTGGACTTGGTGCGTTTGTCCTTGTATTTTTAGAAGCACAAATAAAATCTACTTGTATTTCACACATATTTTCCATAAAACAATGTATAATAAAACAATAATTGAATGCGGTTTTTGTGATATCGGGAATAATCAAGAGCTCGGCAAGTGTAGTCAGCCTCGACCTTGATTATTCCCGAGATCACAAAAACCTCATCCAATCATTGTTTATTATTAATATTCATGATGCTGACTACGTTATGTCTGTTTTTAATCCTTAGTTTTGGACACTGCAGCATAGTCACCCAAAAGAAACCCTACATACAACAACTGAAGATGTGTTAAGCGAAGTGATGATCCTTGTCAAGGAACGAGCAAAGACATATAATTTAAATTTTCTTGTTCAAGTGAGTTTGCAATGTTAATGTAATTAGTTTAAACAGTTAAAACTAAGTTAACCAACCGTGTTTCGTTTGCATTTATGATTGGGAAGGAGACATGATCAGGATGTACAATTGAAAAATGAGAGAAATGAGAATGGATGGAGGAGGATGAAAGAAATAAAAAATGATGATACCAAAACAGTGCCCTTGCTGCTGGTGTATTCCATGTTCATGAAACTAGCAGTTCAAATTCTTAACATCGATAGCAGTTCTAACTCTATCATTAAGCTTACTAAGTAGCTTCAGTCTTACTCGGTCTGCTCAAAGGGTTCCTATTTTGAATGACAACACATCCCACCACTGGCAGGATGTAGGGGTTGGGCTGTCCGCGGGACAAGTATCGTCGTCAAGATCAAGATTTGACAATTCAAACGGGCTATGAGCAGTGATGTCAACTTGAACAAGCTAATTGTTCATCAATATGAGTAGTCATGTATGTTGTTTTTAATCCTTGTTCCGGACTTCCCTTGGACTTCCCTTCCTTCCTGCATAATAATTTTTGACTTCCTGCATAATAATTTTTGACTTCCTGCATAATAATTTTTGATTTCCTGCATACTAATTCGGTATAGGTTTACTAATAAGCATCGCCCTAAAACAATACAAACAATAGACCTGCCTGGGCTTGCCCGCTAATAGTAAACCCTGGTTTAAAAACTCTATTATCTGTTCAAAATAAAAGCGCAAATTTTAACGAAAGCCTCATTCCTTTATTCAACTTGAACTCGCTGGAAATTTGAAAACTTTGTTCGATTTCGAAACGATTATTGTGAAGATGGCTTTTTTCACCAACGTTTGCGAATTTCAAACTGCTTTGAACTCTTGTTTAACTGCCCGTGATTGGGAAACATTGAGAAGTGCAAATTTTTGAACGCTTAAAAATCTCTGAAGTTCTCTAGCTTTCTTTGAAAACGTTCTCCGATTTTCGAAGCCGGGCTCTTTTAACCCTGTTTGGCTCATGAAAATATCTATTATGTTTTTATCTGCACTCTCAGCTTTGCTAAGAAGAGAGAGAATTAATTCTTAGCTGCTCTTGTTTTCCGCTCCGTTAGTCACTACTTTCAGCCCTAGATTTGCATACAAACTCCAACGGAAAACTGAGCCCATGGGACAGCTCTACGATTGAAATTACAACAATAGAAGTTCGGAGCGCTAATTAATTGTCAACACGCGACAATAAATGTTTTCGAACAACACCGTTTCTTGAATATTACTTTTATTAGCGAAATGGTTCAAATACACAGAGATTTGAAATGAATACACCAAAATAATAACAGCCACGAAGTGTTTAACACAAAGTAAATCAGGAAATTAGAATGCAATGAACAATAAAACTGAAGTCCCCTAAACAAAGAAATAAACTCCAATAGAACAACACACTAGATATCGGTTTGAAATACATTTTTTACTGGAACAAAACACAGTAGGTCTAGTCTTCATCTTGTGGAATGGGTTGCTTCACAAACAATCGATTAAGCAAGAATTTCCGCTTATCGATGGCTAGTTCTGTCGATTCTAACCAATCAAATCCATCTGTATCTTTGAGATCTTTTTGAGTTTCCATCACTTTTTGAAAGGTGTAATCTTTCTTCATCGCTCGCATCCACTGCAGATACTCTAAAAATACTTTTCTCAATTCTTTTCTGTAGAGAGGAAGGAGAGCGTTCTGCGCTTTAAGGTGAGCTACATTTTCCGAATCTCCGTTTCTTTTGTACTCGTCGACCAAAGCATTGAGCTGAACCTCGTGGCGTTCCTGAGCTTCATCTAATATGCGCGACCAAGGGTTTAAGTGCTCTGTCACTTCTTGGGAAGAATCCGTTTCTTGGCTAGATTGGGAAGAATCCGTTTCTTGGCTAGATTGAGAGTCTTCACTGTCTTCGTAATATCCATTACCTCGTTGAAGAAGGCAGTAATTATAACCGTCGCTCCAAGACATTTTAGGTTTAAACAGCACGAGCATTGACAGCAGACTGAATGGCAAGTGGAGCTCTGCCTACAAAACAAGCACCGAAAATGTGAAGCTTATGGGACGCGGTTTAGTGTCACAAGCTACTGGTACTATACTGCAGGCGGGGTTACTAAGCTCTCTTCTCTGTGTTCGGCCCTTCATCGTCTCCATACAAAGTGAGCCACTCAGGAACTGAATCTGCTGTTGTTTTATAATGTTTGATGTTATTGGCTGCTTTGCTAACGCCTTTTGGTAGAGATTTCAGTGATTTCTTTAGTCCTCTTGGTAGAGATTTCAGGGATTTCTTTACTCCTCTTGGTGTTGATAAGTGATGGACTATTGTATCCTTTTCTTCTTCCTGCACTGATAGAGGTGTTTCACTTGTTGAAGGTTTTACTACCTCGCTCCTCTTTGCTGGATAGATCATCACTCTAACCTTAGGTTGTAATTTCGCTTCTTGTAACCACTTCCTTCGATTGATATAATCTAATCCATGTACATCTGCGAGATGATTAGACAATCTAACGAGATATTTTGCTCCACAATTCGGAATTGGGCAATCACGGCACACGCGTTTAGTCATGTTAACAGTTCGAGATCTCAACAAAAATAAAACAGTTTCAGCGAGTTTTAAACTTTTATGCGAAGGACAAAAAGGACATAACACAGGACAAAAGGGCCACAACACGGGACAAAAAGGACTTTTGAGGGACAAAAGGGACAAAACGAGGCCATTCAGGACAAAAGGGCAGAAGGGACACCTTTTTTGGCTCTGTGTTTTTCCCTAGGCGCGCGTGGAATCTCGCGTGGAACACGCGCGCGTGGTTTGACAGAAAACAAGTCTATAACTATAAGTCATGGACTTG
>CM042756.1:18391571-18425304 GCA_022496165.2 Catalaphyllia jardinei
GAAATATAAATCATGGAAAATCAAAAGAAATAAACCTCTCTGCCACCAAAAACCCGGCCAAAAACCAACCGTGTCGAGGATACACCAAAAAAAAAGGCGAGAAATAAGAAGATTACACATGAATGATAGCCTGTCGCAGTTGATTCGCAAGTGCAAGCTTAGATTCTAAACTAAATTCTAAATAAAGCTTGTAGGCATCACTAGACCAGTCACCATACAACTGGATAATTTCCCCTGGAACTCCACACCTAAAGGCCCACGAGGCTGCTCCTCGTCGAAAAGAATGACCCCTGAAACTCTGGGCATTGGGAATCCCGGCCGCGACCAAGTAGGAGCGAAAGGCAGAAACAAAACTACGCTTTGTAAGGGGAACGAGGCCCTTGGGACCTAAAATGAGAAAAACGGGGCACGAACGGCGAGCGGGAACTAAACGAATCATGCGTAAATAAGCAGAAACAGGGCATAACGGCGAATCGTGAATTCTAAGCAAAGGAATGTGGAGAAGACGCTCTCCAAATTGAATCGTTTTGGTACACTTAAATGTGACTAATAGACCATGAGAAGTAACAGCCACATCACCACGGGTGAGATGGCGGCGAGGATCAAATGATTTAGCAGACTGAGGCACGATGTTAGCAAGACGAGCCATAAGATAAAACGTAAATAAAAAGGCACAAAAAAGAGTCGATGAACGCGGATCACCTTCACAATCAAGAACATGGGAAATACGAAGTAAAATAGAAGGGGTAACTGGAGGAGCCCTGCGCGGGGTGTGCAAGGCATTGCGAGCGATACCACGTAAAGTGAGGGAAAGAATAAAGTCTTTCGTGAAAGGGTAATCCGCGCCCGTAAATAAATGCAACAATTTAACGCCACTTAAATAGTTTCTAATAGACGCGGGAGTTAAAGTACGACTTAAAAATTGCACGTAAAGACAAACGGTATCCAGCGTAGCCGGAATAGGATCTAACTTAAAATAATTGCAAAATAGGAAAAAGGCCTTGAATTGAGTTTTCAAGTTACTAAAAGTTCCAGCACAATATGCGGAGCGCTGTGAGTGCTTGAGATCCCGTTGAAGACGCCTGAGCTCTCTGAAGCCTGAAAGAGTAAAGGCCCATTGTTAGAAAGTACCGTAAAACCGGAACATCGCATCAGGAACTGGAACTTCTTGCCAATGATCGCGCTGGACGCGCTGTAAGAATTGCACCTGTGCTGATAAGGAGCACGAATCCCATCGGGATAGAAGATCCGCGAAATAATTCGATACACCGGGAATATGCACAGCACAAACTTCAAACTCGTGAATGGCAGCAAAATAACAAATCTCACGTAAACAGGAATTCATGAAAGGATTACGACACCGTCCTGTATTCACCACAGTTACGGCCGCCTCGTTATCACAACGAACAGTGATGCGAAGTCCTGTCCAACGAGCTCCCCATAATTTCAAGGCAACAACGATTGTTAATAGTTCCAAAGAACTGATATCAAGGTTCTGTTCTGAAATAAAGGGGGGAAAAACCCCACGGAAATACTGGTCATCACACACCCCGCCGCAGCCAGCAAGACACGCATCGGTCGAAAACACCTGATCCGGAGAAGTCCACTTGGCAACGTTAATCATAGATACGCCGTTATACTCCCGCAAGAAGCGGCGCCACCATACTAAGTCTTTCCGAAATTCTGCGGTTAAGTTAGCGTGATGATGATTATGTCTCAACTTGCCCAGTAGAGCAAGGATTCGTGCGATAAAAACTCTACTCTGACGAACACACTTGGAAACGAACACTAATTTACCAACGAGAGACTGCAGAGCTGATTTTGTGGCAGTGCGCTTAGTTAGCCACTGGTCCAACAATGTCTCAATCTCACAGAGACGCTCGGAACTAACCGATAACGTAAAATTGTTCGTGTCTAGTTGAACGCCCAAACAAACCATCACAGGCGATGGAGAACAAGATTTTTCACTAGACTCTTGAAGCCCGAGCGACGTTAACAAATCTCCTAGCGCTTGAAAATCACTAGTGGCTGTACAAGGAGAAGAGACTCCAATAAAATCATCCAGATAATTGAACAATGAGCGCCCCTGTTGTCGGGAAATCCAGGAAACAGCTGAGGTTGATCGCTGACAGGCCATAGCCGCAGACCGTAAGCCCATTGTAAGGACCGTATCAAAATAGAACTGATTGTCCCAGGTGTACCCCAGTAAATGATAATCTTTGGGATCCACGGGAAACTGACGATACGCTTTTTTGAGATCACGTTTGTAGAGCAAACAACCCGGACCCAGAGAAATCACTGCATCCACTATCGAATCAATGGTCGGATACGTCAATGAAATGGGCTCGCCTAGGAATGAGTCACTTGGAATTCCGTCATTAACTGAGGTACCGCAGGGCCAGCTTAAATCGACAATAACTCTTCGTTCATCCGAGTCCCGTTTGGGCACGGTATTAAGAGGCGAAACCACAAGGCCATCGGTGAATGGCACGGTGTCAAAAGGACCGGCAACCCTTCCGAGAGACATTTCCTTTGTTAAATAAGCGGTAACTTGCTCCGAAAATAGAATTGCACCGCGATGAGTCCGAAGGTCAAAAACGGGCAATGTAGTGGGCATAAAACCAACTGGCCAGCCAAACTCTAAAAATTCACAAACAACATTGTCATCATAACCTTGAAGTAGTTCGCGCCATTTAGAAATATTCAATGTGGAGGGTACAGGAACCCTAGCAACTAAATAATTCGGTTTACCAGTTTTAGTCACGAAATCATGAACATCCCGATAAGAATAACAAGCCGCACGAGGCGAAAAATATTGTGAAAAACTCGACCGTGAACTAGAACTTGAACCGCTAACAGACTCGGTAAAATCAAAGGGAGCCACGGCATCCTGAAAACAGTCAAAACTAGAAGATAAAATGTCATGTTCAACTTCCTCGGAAAAACAAGGAACACGTTCATCCACGGACTCGGCACGGTGGACGAAGGTGTTCGAGGTAGTTAGTTTTTTACCTCCGAACTTGCAGAGGCAAAGGTACATTCGGACGAGCCAGCGCGATGGTGTTCTTGTTTTCTTGATTGCACCCAGCAGTCAGAGCAAATATGCCGCAGCCACTTTCTCTCGCCGCGAAGGTAGCCATAATGGGCTTGATTAAAAGAACAATGTTGCCGTTGGAAATCTCGACAATACAACACTGGGTTAGAGGACGTGGAAGATCCTCCACTGGTAGCTGATTTTGGCGTCTTAGGATGCCCGTAGAGAGTACGGCTCTCTAAATGAAACAAGGAGTCGCCCCACTGGAGAAGGCCTCGCTCGATCTCCAGAAGAACAGCCCCATGAAAACTGAGGACGGCTTGCCACTCGTACTGCTGGGCAAAATACATGAGGGACACCAAATGCTTAAGCCGAGCGGAACGCTCTGTCTCTGCAATGTCGGGGGATAGGAGGATTTGTCCGTAACCAGCAACGAACTCCTCTAACGTCAGGTCATCATATTTAATATCACGACGAGCATTCGTGAGACTGAGGAAGCTATGCGGCCATAACTGAGGATAAAGGACGGTAGTCGTAATTTTTGACTCCTTCCCGGATTTTAAAGACTTACCACCACCATGGGACGCACTGTTGTCTTTGGCACGGACGTGCGCGGACGGCTCAACCTCGTCGTGGTCCGAGTCACTATCGCTGGAATCTGCCAACCCAAGCTGAGCGACGCTTCGATCGGCCTGTTGTGACAAGTCTTGCATGGCACGCAACTCAGGCAAAGTAACTCCAGAAGCCGTCGCCCCGCCAGCGCTTGTGGATGGAATAGGAATTTCTGTAGTCGGCGACTGGTGAGTAAGGAGGGCGCGCAGTTGCTGATTATCAGCCTGGACTTCCTTCAGGCCAGTGGTAAGAGATTTAACCGCCCCTAGCAAAGAAGCGAGAGTGGCCTCTAGGGATTCGCGCGGTTCATTTTCAACTGGAATGGACGGCGAAGTATGGGCTGTATCTTCTTCAACAAAAGAGACATCAGGGAAGTGTTCTGGCCCAGAGCAACCCTTTCCCGGCTTTCCAAAGGTATGAGCCGAGAGTGGCGTCTTGCAGCCAGTACAACGACGAGTTTTACCCATGACTAACTACACGAAAAAACTAGAAAACTAGAAAAACTACACGATGTAGAAAAACAATGTGACCGCTTCGAGAGTGAGAGCAACTGAAATACAATATATAGCATGCGGTATAACATAACGCCTATGAATACTGGGTGTGTCGCTTGCGGTTGCCAATTAATCCCTTTGAGCGGAAGCGCCCAAAGGGGAACAATTACCCGGTGACGGTCTGACATTTGTAGACTGCAGACTGCAGACTACAGATTACAGAACTCCATACAGTGGACCTCAGACCGTAGATTATAAGAGACGTTGACTGAGGACTGCTGGCCGCAAATCTTGAAGACCGCAGTGCTTAATCCAACACAAATCCTTGTCGTAGTGAAGTTATGACTCTTTGACCATGTAAAAGACGATATGGGTATGTGTTGACAATGCAATCCTCACGTTTACTCGAAGATAACTAAGGAAAGCATACTGAGGTATGATTACGAGCCATTTAGCTCAAAGTAACATCTTTTTCATTCGACAAAAATGGAAATGGACATAATAAGACGCGAGTTCACTTCAATATGGATGCCTGGTGCATTATTACCGTCTTTGGCGCATCAGCATTCACTGTATTTTCAGAGGGGAACGGTGGTTTTCTCAGGGACTGTTTACGCGGGACGCCGGAGGGTGCCCAAGCTAGCCGGCTTACCCATACCATGGTAAAGGAGGTTCTCATATTATTCTTTTCAAAGTACAAGGTTTATCATGCTAGATGAATATATTCTAAAAGTAAAAAATGCATCCTTTAAGATCGTCTGAAATTTATGGCATATGTAAAATTAAAGTTACAGTTTACAGTTTGACAATGGGGTATATCGCCGCTATTAAAGTTAATTTTATGTTGAAAAAATGCTATCTTGTATACAGTATGCCTTCCTTGGTCATCTTCAAGTAAACTTCAGAGTTAACACATACCCAAACTCGTCTTTCACGTGGTCAAGGATTTGTGTCAAACTAAGCTCCACGGTTTTCAAGATTTGAGGCCAGCAGTCCTCAGTCACCGTCTCTTATAATCTACGATCTGAGGTCCACTGTATGCACAGTCTGTGTGCAGTTCTGTGATCTGTAGTCTGCAGTCTGCAAATGTCAGACACCGCTAATTACCTGATATGCTGTTAGGGCTCGTGGTAGGTAGACTTTCGGTAAACGTCTGCGTGCCCACAAGGCCCACAAGTGTAAATATATTTAGTTTCTACTTATTCACTTTGTGCATAGTGTATATGAAATAATTCATATTTGAACTGCGGTTGTAGATGCAAGTGAAGTATGATCATCGCAGTAAATTTTCCAATTTAAGCATATACACTTTACATTATTTCACTCCTTACGGGAGATATGAACTCAATAAATTGACCTTGCTCCCAATGTGTGGCTTCATAGCTCAGTTGGTAGAGCATCGCACCGGTATCGCGGAGGTTTGGAGAAGTCGTAGCGTAGAAATTTGCTTTGCACAATATCACGAAGGAAATTAGTCGGAAGGCAAACTACTTAAGGACCTTTAACCAGTTTTACTTACATGAAAGCCGCAGTAACTTTTACCAAATGTATTCCCTGCAGTTTTTCCTGGGTAATGCTAAGAAGTGGTAAAACAGTTATCGCTCAAACGAATGGTAGTTAAAACAAGTTTACCAATGTAGAGATTGAGCTTCTCTGAACTATCTCATTTTAAAATCTCTTGACACGTGGGAAACACAGTGACGGAGAACTTTAATGGTAAGAAACAAAGCAGCCGGTGAAGGAAAACCTGCCAAGGGAATCGAATTGACCTGATACTGCATGCACAATTTGACAACAAATACTGTAAAGTTGAACTGATTGTAGGAGCTTTTAACTTATAAACAGCAATTCTTTTGAAAATATAAGATGTAAAACCATTGAGCACTTGTAAAAAACATTTTGAAAAGGTCTTGCTGAATTTGCCTCTGGATGAGAGTGAAATTGAAGGAAAGTACACAATGGTATCAATTTTTTATAAGGCAGCGGCCATAGCAACGACCGTTTACAGTCAGAAAAGGACCACAAATATACTGAGCCGGATCAGCCTCAACAAAAGTGAGTGAGAGTTTGTAGAAAAGCTAATAAGACATGCACGAATCCATATAATTTCTTTTGAAAAGCTTCCCCTGAATCACCATCGTAGGTTCATTCATTACCCTTATAAAAAGGAATATTTCCCACAACTATTCTTTAATAAATTGATCAAGAAATTAAACGCTTAGTCTACGAGATGTTGTACATAAAGGATGCTAAGCCTTGTGTTAACATACAACCCGGCTCCATTCGCGCCAAATTGTTTACGTGACACTTTCGTACACTTTTTTCCTTAATGTGTTTCTTAAAGGTATTCAGGAATTTTAGGCCACATCACGAGCACTCTCGTGTATTTAATCTTTTATGTCCATCGGGCGGCGTCCATCTCGAGTCTCTCCCTGATATCAGTGGACCGGTACTTGGTAGTGTTTTTCCCAGCTCGTTTTCCAAGATTTCGCCGCCCAAAAGTCCTCGCCGTCGTAATTTGTCTAAGCTCAATAGTGTTTATTATTATTATTGTTATTATTATTATTATTATTATTGTTGTTATTATTATTGTTATTGTTATTGTTATTGCTATTGTTATTATTGAAAATTCTTAGCATTTAGTGCAAGGAATAAAAATTTTATTAATTAATAATTTTATTGGGCTCGTTAAAATTCTTCACTAAAACTTTACATGATAACTGGTTACAGGATAAGACTATTCGCGAAAACAATTGTATTAAAATCGTTAAAAAAGGAAACAAATTGTAGTTGACAGAAATGAATAAAACTGAGAAAACCTGAGAATACATGGTACGGAATAAATTACGCTGGGACGCAAATAACGCAGTGGGACTTTCAAAACAAAGGAACTCGTGGGTTCGATTCCCACCGAGGTCAAAAGATTTTTTCTTTATCTCGCGTGGTTCCCTGAATCCCTTTATTAGGGCTAACACCCAGTGGGTTATTCATAGGTTCAATTAGCACTTTAATTTACACTTCAGAGTTAATTCTCTGTTCCACCATTTGTGTTCTCAGTGCTACGCGGCACAACATTCATATGTACCCTTACTTTCTCTTCGCCGCGATTCACCACCTAAATCGTCCCCGACTTTCAATGTCCGACCTCGTAGCTTAGTCGGCAGGGTAACGGTAGATCTAATCCGGAGGTCAAAAGGTTTTTTTCTTTACGTGTGGTTCCCTGATTCCCTTTACTGGAGCTAACGCCCAGAGGGTTATTCATGGGTTCAATTAGCACTTTTAAAAATGCTTGGATTCCATTCTTATTTCGCGTAATGCCTTCTCTACTCAAATTAGAACGGTAGTGTTGCGTTTGCGGTGACTTCCAAGTTCCAAAAATGAGCAGAGACGAGCTCTAAAGCGTGTTGGGTGGTGGGGCTACTTTGCAGGTCATCTTCAAAGGTAAGCAAGAACACTACGGAAAATCAAAGCTGACGGTTAACAGAAATTTATGGACCGTTCAATAGATTAAGTCCAGAATCTGGAAATAGAAAGAAGGTAAATATACAAAGACTCGCGCCAAAATTCAGGTCACAGCAATTTTTCTTATCGAAGATATGCGGAGAAACGTTTTCCCCAAATTTATAGAGATTTGTATGGAGTTGCCATGCTGGTGTCGCGCCCATCGGAAACCAGCAGAAACATGTGTTACTGAGTTTTGCTACAAAAGCGTAAATTTATCTCTCGAAGAACTCAAAAACGTAACAATAAAACTTTATTCTAATACAAGAACTGTTCAGATAGCCGTTTTTCTAGAAATAAGTCACCTTTTAAACCAACTTCACAGTTCTCTCGCCCATCATGTAAATGTCACGTCACGTAAAAGCTTAGAAATTCAAGCGTAGTCTATCACTAAACCAAGAACCCATTGGGAGTGAAAATTTGTATGAATAATAGTTTTTAGCTGCTCTTATACATCATGAAAGTAAAATGTCAGGGGCATCAATAGTTCTGAAGTTTGAAATTTAGTGACGTCATGTGAAAACCAGCGATAGAACGAAGTTCTATTAGTTCATAGTTAATAGAGGGTAATGGTTATGAAGCCCGGCAAACATCAAAGGAGCAAACAAAGATGCCAAGAGTTATGTTGGAAAGTCCACGACCCTGCACAATCTATTGTTTTCCGCTCATACACTTTGCATGATTTACGTAACCAAAACGTATCTATTGTTTAGTTTTTTGTTCAGTAGTAAACAAATAGTTTTTTTGTGCACGGTCAAGGCCAAAAAGCGAACAAAAACATACAACAGAGAGCGTTGTAGAGTTTCATCACCATTTCCCTCTATTAACTATGATTATTATACATTGAACGCTCTAACTCTTTTCTGATTGGCCGTAGGCGTACTGTGACGTCATAAGTGCTTATGCAATTATAATGTCAAGGACACTCAAGGTCACGGGTTATCATGTCATGTATGACCGCAGCGTATGATTTGTAAGGGTAATCACAGATTATGCAAGGGCTGCTTGCAGCCTGTAGTATAATCCATATTATACTACAGGCTGCAAGTAGCCCTTGAAAATCCTAGTACAGCTCGGCCCGGTTGAGCATCAAAGCTTGGGCGGTAATAGAACTTGCTAAAGGTCGAAGGACCTAACCAATCTGCCAGAGTCAAAATTTGAGGTAAAGATATACCTGCTTCAAATGCAGCAGTGGCTGCTGCACCCCGTGACGAGTGGGCTTTAAATATAGAAGTATCAACTTTAGCCGCACCTAAAGCTTCCTTCATCCACCGAGCAAGGGTGGAAGATGACACTGGTCTGTGAGGGCGGATGTAAGAGACAAACAACTTGTTAGAAGCGTTTGCATTAGAAGCATTGGGCCGAAAGGCTTCTGTGCGTTTCTCATATTCTCTTAAACATTCAACAGGGCACAATCTAGAAGGTAGACTGGCATGAAATGAAGCTTTAGCAGGATTCCCAATACATCATTTTTTTGTTAGCTGGGGAAGAGTAAAGAAACCCCTTCAGGGTAAAAACGTCTGAATCTGAGGTCGTGTGCAGCCAATTCAGACCCTCGTTCAGCAGATGTATGGGCCAGCAGGACCACTAGTTTCCCAGACAGTTGTTTCAATGACAATTCTGAATTATCACCAAGGCCTTCTAAGTAGCTAGTGACCTGATGAACCTTCCATGTTTGAGTGTATCGAGGAAGTGGAGGTTTCTTGTTGAATATACCCTTCATAAGCTGACAAAGCAGAGGATGTTCGCCAACCCCAATGGTTGGGTGGGTCATGGATATTGCTGAACGATAGACATTAATTGATCGGTACGCCTTGCCCGGGTTAAATTCTCCTGTAAGGAAATCTAAAACTGCTGATAAAGGGGCTGAAATGGGTTAATTTGTTGTTGATTAGACCAGCTAGCCCACTTTTGCCAAGCTGCCCCATAGGCACTTGAAGTGTTTTTCCGCCATGCAGCCATGAGCAGTGTTCTAGCCTCTGCAGAAATGCCTGTCTCTGAGTATGAACGGTTGAGACGAGCCATCCTGCTAACTGAAGGTGGGTTAGACAGATCTATAGGTTGTGGAAGTAAATAAATAAATAAATAAATAAATAAAATAAATATACGTAACCGAGGGAAGTCGACACAGAGGTGGAGGAGCAATGGGTACCAAGGCTGGGTTTCCCACACTGGGGCTATTGTGACCAATTTCTGAACTTGTTGGAGAATGACTTGTTTTAGGCATCTCTCTACTAATGCAAAAGGGGGGAAGGCATACCCCGTCAACTGAGCCCAGTCTAGGGTAAAGGCATCCACTGTTTCTGCCCCTGGATCTGGCCTCCAGCTTGCGTACCTTGGGATCTGGTACGATAGGCGGAATGCAAAGAGATCTATTTCCAGGGGACCCCAAAGTCTCTGAATACATTGCAAAATTCCTGGTTTGAGCTTCCAGTCGGAATGGTCTACAACCGTACGCGACTCCTGGTCGGCCTGGAGGTTTTGGATTCCTGGAATATGTCGCGCCATTATACTGTTTTGGCGTTGAAGACACCAAGACCACAGTTCGAAGGCAAGACTTGACAGAATGGGGGACCTGGTGCCCCCCCCCCCCCATTTTGTTGATATATGTCACTGCTGTTATATTGTCCATGAGCAGGAGAACCTTCACTTGAGTTTTGTGTTGAGTGAAGGCTTTCACTGCGAAAGTCCCTCCCATCAACTCTAGGCAGTTGATGTGGAGTAGTCTTTCGGATTGTGTCCAAAGGCCTCCCGTACGTATTCCATTGCACACAGCTCCCCACCCTAGAAGGGAAGCATCCGTTTCTATTGTTAGGTCTGGGTCCCCATTCACCAAGGCCTTGCCATTCCAAGCCATCAAGCTGTCTCTCAACCATATCAGTTCCTCTCGTGCCTGAGGAGATAGCTGCACCTCGCTTTCGTAATTCACCGAAGGAGATAGAATTTTTGCAAATGGCGGCAATGAAGAGGAGCTGGAAAGACAGCTTGAATGGAATTGTTTAGCAAGCCTATCAAGCTTGCCAACTTTCGCAATGTCAGGGAAGACACTGTTAGGGCCTTTTGGCACTCCCGCTGTATCTTGCGAACTTTTTCGCGGGGTAACGCTAGAGTCATAGTTGTTGAATCCACTAGGAAACCTAGGAATTCCATCTGAGGTGAAGGAATCATCACTGACTTCTCTGAGTTGACCACAAAGCCTAGACTTTCCAGTGTACCAAGAACTAACTGGGCATGTTGATTTGCAAGTTGTTTGCTTTCGGCCATTATCAAAATGTCGTCTAGGTAGACTATTAGTCTTACTCCCATTTTGCGCAACATCCCCACCACTGGTTTCATGAGCTTGGTGAAGACTCTCGGTGCACTGGCTAGGCCAAAGGGAAGGCAAGCGAATTCCCACATTGTGCCCTTCCACAGAAATCTCAGATACTTTTGATGGTTTACCCACACTGGAACGGTGAAATACGCGTCCCTGAGGTCCAATTTGACCATGTAGTCGTCTTTTCTTAAAAGGTCTCTCAGCATGTGTATCCCTTCCATTTTGAAATGAGAATACTCTACAAAATTGTTCAGGGCTTTTAAATTTATGACAGGCCTTTGACCCCCACCTTTCTTGGGAACCATGAACAGGGAACTTACAAACTCTGGTTCTTTGTCTGACACTGGGGCTTTGTGAATCGCCCCTTTGTCTTGCAAGGACTTGATCTCGTTGTCCATAGCAAGAGTCTCCTCCTCTGAGAAGGGGAGGAGTGGTGGGAGGACTACTTGAACAGGAGTTTGTGTGAATTCGATATGGTAGCCTGTGATTGTTTGACATACCCATGGGTCGTTTGAAATAAGAGACCAATTCTGAATAAAGTGGGCTAGTCTTCCTGCTACTGGATAATCGTTTGTACTTAAAACTGAATAAAGAGGAAACATACCTTCGCTTAAACCGTTAGTGCTTGAGGAGTCCACTGTTGACCCCTGCCCCTGAAGTTGGTGGGCTGACCTCGAGGTTGAAAACGCCCTGTTCCGCGGTCGCCGAAAGCTCTGTTGGCACCTCTACCGCGATATGGGCTGCTTCGGAAGGGGCGGGAGGTGCCTCTGAATAAAACACGATTCTGGGAACGCCCACGACCTGTTGAACTAGCATCCCTCAGTGTCTGTGCTGTTTCAGCTCTGGCTTTGAGCCGGGCTTCGAACCCTGTACCAAACAGTTTCCGCCCAGCATTAGGGTAGTCCTCTTTTCCTAGTGAGGCTAAAGATCCATGATTGTTGATCTTGTTTAGTACAGCCGATCGGCGTGTAGCAGATATGAGGGAGGACACATTTCCCACCAGACGTATAGAGTATGAGACTGCTTGTAGCAGGCTTTGGACTTGATCTTGAGACAGTGTTAAGTCCGTACTAGATGAATCACTCATGGCAGTCAAGTGTTCAAACAGTATACACAAAGGCCCTGTGATGTCAAGGACCTTGTCTTGCAAAAAGCGGTTATCTTTATCAGTTGCTTTCGCCCCCTGAACAAGAGCAGCAATGTAATCATCCAGTTCAGGAGTATAAACAGCATCAACATTAGGCCTGGGATATTCACGGCACATAGTTTTCCTCTCAAAGTTTGTGACAGGTTTTCTAACAACAAGTTCCAGAAAACTGGAAAGTTCCTCGCTTGCCGCCCAACGTGCAGCTGAGGTGCTTTCATCAGAGGCAAGCCGCTCTGTATCGAGGGCATCCTCGTGGTCAATGCTACGATCGTCAGAACCCGAAGTGCTAGGGTTTGACACATCCCACCGCGGCTTTTTCGGTGGATTAGAATCAATGATGCTGATGTCTGGATCTAAGGGTTGTCGAGCCTCGGTCGCTCTAGTTTGTACTGACGGCCCTTGATCGGCCTTGGTTATTTGTGCGTGTTGACTATCGGCCTTGATCGCCGATTTTAGCATGTCAAACGCTGACTTGTCGGCCAAAACGGCACGAATCAAATCGCCAGGATCGACCTTACCTTCCTGTTGCTGAAGGAGGTTCTGAGGAGTAAGGATGGAGTCGGAATCTTGTGGAATATTTCCATCGACGTTCGGCATGACTTCTTCGTCAGAGGAGCGAATAAAAATGGCGTCGAATAGAGGGACCGCTGACCGTATATGGCCTATGGAGGATTGCCGCTGGCCTATTGATATTGTTGTTTTGTTTTATTTGCTGTAAAGCCGCTGTTAGGAGCAAATAAAAGTTGGTAACACTGTTATATGGAGGCGACTGTTCTGAAGTGTAATCCATGTCAAGTTCGCATTTCTTGTGTTGCTTGCCGTCATTGAAGAAGCAAAAACACGACTTCCGATGTGCAATGTATAATAAAACAATTATTCACAGCCGTTGATGGCGACAGCATCACATCACTATTAATTTTTGACAACAAGATATTTTGTTCCACGCTGTTCTGACTTGTTGGATGTTTAAATGCTCCTTGAAAATCGTTTTACGTTACAGCGGTTATCGATCACACACGACCTTCTGCGCAAAAAAAGTTTTGGTAGACGTCTATCATCTCCTCCTCCTTACCGACTGTATACAAAATTTACCTTTACTTTCGGCATGTAAGGCTAGCTTACTAACTTACTAACTACATCCTTGAAATCTATAAATGAAAACGTTTGTCGGGTTCTTAGCTCCCTTTTTGCTGACCTACAGTGCAAAAACAAATAAAAATTTGCATGCATGAATGAGCCCGAGAGCATGCAAATTAATCAACACGCAAACAAACGCACGTATTTTTCTTGGGGCTACCGACTGAACAAAACTTAATTCTATAACTAATAACTCATAACCATATTATATGGTTTTTAAGACGTTTTAGTCTTGTTCAGTCCGTAGCTCCAAGACGAATACGTTCAGAAATAATTTGTTGCGTGCAGATTCTGCAGATTTACTTACTCTAGGGGTCATTCATGCGTGCGAATGAGATGAATCTCTGGTTATGTCTAGACTGTTTTTGCGCTAAAGCTCGCGTAAAGGGTTTCAAAGCGTTTCAAAGTTCCAGGATATGCTTCAAATCAGGTCAAATGTTCTGAGAAACAAATCGGCTTTAGTCATAGGTATTTGTACAACCTTCACTTACTGTCAAACTCTTCGCCCGCGAAAAAGTGGCTTTCTACACGAAACAGGATTTTCTCTTCCACATCGATACCACTTTGATGGTAGAAGTTCTTCAGAATCGGAAGAGCCTCGATTTCGTTTACTTGAAATCGAGGCAAATGCGGTGATATACATACATCCAAAATTTTTCAAATGAGCCTGGCATCTGGCGCAGGGAACCCAGGCTGGTCACGAACTCGACCGAAATTAGCCTGCTGCGAAGCCACCAGGCTTCGCAGCAATAACGAAATAGAATAACACTGAAATACATAGCTACATCAAGATACTCATTAATTCAATCGAATAATCACGTAAGCACGAACAAAAACGATCAGATTAACAACCTAATGCTCTGGAAAGTAAATCCTCGTGGTGGCCGTTCACTCTAGTGGCATTAAGAACATTTTTAGGCGCCATTTATGAAAAAGGTCTATCTTCTGATCACAAAGCCTATACAGACAAAACTTTACTTACTTGTTTATTTGCTAAAATTGAAGTCTTTTTTCATACCTTTACTGAAGTACCTCAAAGTACAAAATTAACATACATTCAAACCGGATCCGTTTTTGTATTTCTGTTTGGGCCGCCTTTCCCTTAGTCTCTGGCTACTGATTATTGAGTGAGTTGAGGTACCGGTAAACAACGGCTTACTGAATATGAACAACGTAAAATCACGTTATCTTTTTTTTTCAAGCAATAACTTGTAATTCTTCATTCGGATTAAGATAAGAACAAGTTTATTTAGCAGTACTAATTAAGCTGTCATGTTATTGATGATGTGGGAGGCGCGGTGGCCTAAAGGCTAGGGCGATTTTTGTCGGGGGGGGGGGCATTGCTCAAGACACTAAACTCTCACAGTTCCGCCCAAGGGTTTGAATGGGTTCTGACACGTTGTTGGGTAACCTGTGAAAATGAAAAGTATCGTATACGAAGGACAAGCATCCCATCCAGGGAGGGGGAGGGTAGCAATACTACTTGCCCCTTCATGCTAAGAAGTGATGTTTTGTTTCATTCCTGACATCAATCAGTGTGCCAACAGTTGTTTTGACATTGGGAAAAGTTGAATTTTGTAAATAAATTAATCTCAGAAACATTTTGTTTATTAGGTTTGTTAAATTCGAGATAAAGCCATGGTTTTCGTGCGTGGTTTAGCCTCGCTCGACTGCCGACTGAGGCTGCTAGAAAATTATTTCTGTATCATTTTCTAAAAGAAACGGCTTTATCTTTCGTTTTCTGGCTTCTCGAACCAATTCAATGCCTAGGAGAGACTTTTTTGTACCTTATCTTTTGCCCAGTCACGTAAAATATTATCCTACTTCTCAAAACTTTCCGCCATTTTTTAAAACGGCAGAGGGAAAAACTTTGTAATGATGACGTCAATCGTGCATCTGTCCTCCAATAGATCATAGGCGAGAACCAATCAAAATGCGAGAATAACTTGGGTTATTATATAAAATAAATTAGATCTTATTAGCCGAGCAGAAGGCCTAGGCCTGTATGATCACGGCCCTTTTTCTTTCGCTACCTTTTGTGTTTCATATTCTTTCTGGCTACCATAAAAAGTTGAGTGCTAATTACAGGCAAAGCCGGGAAATGGGACCTGGATCTATTATAGATATAATGAGCCATTTTTCCACCATTTTTGCACAAAACTGAAAACTCTTTTTTAAATCTGCTACGTCAAAATGCCGTCGATATCCAAACCGATTGTTGTGCGAATAGATCTACCTAGCTCGACCATCTGCTTATCAAGAATATCTGGTGCCATTTAAATTGAGACGTCACAAGTGTTACAAAGAGCATGACCATTAAGTAGCCGTATATGGCTACTTGGGTGTCAAAGGGTTAAATTAAAGGGGCTCGAAATAGTTTGATGGCCCGTGCAGCCTGGGTTCTTAAAGTGCGCGTGTGAGATATAAAAACCGGCCACGAAAGCCCACGAAGCAATGTAAATAATATGGTGTCTGTGGTGTATTTTGGCTTTCTTTTGGAGTGCCACTTTAATAACTTGCTTCCATCTACCAGGATTTGCTCTCCCTCGTTATATATCTACGTCACTTCCACTCGCAGCGGCAGCGATCGTAACTTTCCTCGCAGAGTCCCACACGGATTGACGCGACTAGAAGGAGTTGTTCACTTGTTCATTCATTTGTTTTGGGCAGCTTTCAGACAGAATGTGTTGGATAGAAAATGTCCAATGAAAGAGGTAGACGGAAAAAAACAGCTAAACACATCCCATGAAGAATAATAGTTGAAGTTCGTGACACGTTTGGTCGAGTTTCGTCGTTTGGCAAAATTCAAAAGTTAAAACAAAAATAAAATGAAACAAAAGTGCCAGAGCATTTAATTTACTCAAAGGTGGGATTGAGAAAAGGAAACTTCAGTTTTATGGGGACGAGGAAAGAAGGGGAACAGCACTAGCAAAGAACGTGTAATGTTTTCTGTGTCCCCAATCAGCCTATCTAGGCTAAACAAATAGACATTTTTACTTTCGCGATTTCGGTGAGATAAGCTTATGACTTATTTGTTTTGTTTGCTTTTAAGACCGGCCATGCGAAGTTTCAAATTGAATGACTTACAAGCTATCGTTTGTATAAATAAAATGAAGATATTAACACCACAGTTACAATGATGATTTAAGCAACTTCAAATTAGGCGTGAAAATATAGTTTTGGACTTGAATGTCCACGAATAACAAACAACATTGGGCAAGAGAACATTTCTTGCATTATATAGATATTGAAGCATTTTCATGAGAACTCTACTCTCCTGATTTTGTCTTTTTTCTTCTAAAGCATAAAGAGATCGAATGGAAAAACGTCTCCTTTTATCAAAAAATACAAACATTTTGCACTAACAGCTGGAAAGAGACATCGTGTTATTCCCTTACTTTGCTGATTGTTCAGCGCGTGTGGACACGATTGAGAGCGTGATAAACTTAGCGCATTTGTAAACACGGATCTAATTGACTAGTAATTTTCACTCATCTTCCAAATTTGAGCGTTAATATTTCCTCTTCCAGTCGTAAAAATGATTGAAAATTTCGGTGACGAGTAAGAGTAATTGGCTGCAAATATATACCGATTTTTAAAAAATTTTGTAGGAAGGAAAAAATAAGAGACCAATAGTCGAAAAATATTTTTTCTCTTTCATCTTCTCGACAGAGTTTTTTTAAACTCAAATATTTTGAAGATCAACCCCGATAACATCAAATAAAGGAGTTTTCTAAATAGGATAACAAATTCCAATTTGAGTGCACAATTAAATGCGTCATATGGTTGCAATGGTTACAGGTTTTCGGAACAAAATATAATTAATGAATCTATGATGTCTCTTTCATTTGTGTTTTGAATTTCTTACTGGTACGATAAACCAAAATGTGTTTAGAAAAGAATTTGTAAAACTTGAAAAACTATTTCTATCAACCCTAAATAGAATTCAAGAAGTTCAAGTTTCTTAATAAAAAGCAATCTGCAATGACAACTCGACCAGTGGCAAACTTAGTCTTGGATTTACAAATGTAAAAAGTCAAGTATTGTTCGAGCTTCGTTCCCACTTGAGACATCTCTAGCTGTGGCAGTTATTTCTGTTCTACCAAAATACAAGCTGACTTCAATTTTTCTATCTTTGCCTTTCCAAGTGTCGGGGGACTGAACCGTCAAACTGCCAATCTTCGCCATTTCGGGGTCTGTGACATATTCAGCATCAGGATTGCTGGTAACATAAAAGTGAAATGCTATGTTGAAGTCGGTTGCACGGAGTAGAGAGTAATTACGGGTAATTTTCTGTCCAGTTCGTACTGTGTCATTCTCTCTCACGAAAAGGCTGAACAAATCGTTGCAATGCTCAATGCCATCCACAACAAACTTCTTTTCTTCACGATGAACGCCTTGAATAAAGTCCTTCGAACAAGCCACCCCATAAGTTGTCTGCACTACTCTTTCGGTTATTTTCGAAGGCTTTTTGCCAAACATGACGGCACCTTGAACGACTGCAATGGCTGCATTATTGGGGATCAGCACTAGGAACTTCCTAGAAAACTCACTCTTAATTTCTCTCTGAAGAAGAGCAGAATCAGCAAACCCTCCAACCAGGAGCATTGTTTTCACCTTTGACAGCTGTGGATTTCTCTGCAGGAATCTCAAATGTTTCTTGATGTCCTCGATTACCGGAACAAACAATCTCTTCATAACTTCTGAACTGAGAGAGAGATACTCATTATTTTTAAGTTTAACGTCTTTCTCTGTTGTCTAAGATGCGTTCTCCTCTCTTTTTGCCCTCGAACTCATTCATCAGACAGAGCCAATCAGATGAATGCTGTTTCCGGTAGGTTTGAAGCTCCCGCGCATCGAGCAGCTCATTCAAAAGTGCATTAAATTGTTGATTCACCTTTATCCCTCCGTATGGACCTCCTGTCACCTTGTGTATCTCCCTGATGTTACCGTCGTCCTGTATGGCGTGTACTGTCACGTCAAGTGTGCCTCCTGAACAAAAATACAGCCAAGTTAAAACTGTCAGTTCAACCAATTACTTGTATAGGAGTGGATAAGAAAATCCATGATTGGATTTTTAAATCCGAAAACGGATTTGGCGTTTCTTCAGTAATCAGATTAGTCCAAGATCACCTCACCTGGATCATTGTGCATCAAAGGAACAGAAGAATCCTTGACCAGAGTTGATTCTTCGGTTCTTTTGCTGCACCATCATCCGAGTGATGTTTATCTGTTCAGTAGGGAAACGGACAGTCCAGTTTTGGATTTTAGAATCCCATCTTGGATTTTCAACGAGGCCCCATGTTGTGGTCTTTTACCTTTCGGGTGAGGTGTTTAAGAAACGAAAAACAAAACAGATTACAACTTTCAATTTATGCCATACTATACACATATTGGTGACTTATGATCACAAACTACTGGTTTCTAAGCAATTATTATTACTGTGGCAACGGTAATGGCATTCAACTGATTCTGAACTATACAGATCGTTTTTCTCATATCTCAAAATTCAGTAGTGAGACTACCTGTAGACGAAAGCTCACAAAAGACTTCTCTGGACTAACACAACAGATTCATAATGTATTACCTCCAATATCAACAACCATGTAATGCGTATTTGGTTGACCCAGAAGTCCTTCTACCGAGCTGCTACCAGTCTCTGTTTGGAAGTCGCTCATGCTCTTTTCCAGACAGCAAATTGCCGCAGCTTCGGGTTCGAGAGCAATCATTACCTGCTCTGGATTGTCAGGTGACCCCAAACCAGCCTGAAAAATGATCGAAAGGGGCATTTAGGGGAAGAAGAAGAAACATAATTGTCAATCTAAGCATTTGCAAAGCAGAAGACAATGAGACTTCCTTATTCGTATTTGCAATGCCAACGCAAGTTTAATTTCATACAATAAAGCTATCATGGATAACAGAAGAGACTTGCTTACGCGACCGTCGAAACCTGGTGGAAATTTGTGACCTCATGCACAAAAATTCGATTTTGATCGATCGGCCATAGTTTATCAGCTAGTGCAGAAGTAATTGTCCACAAGGTTTTAGCTTCGTATTTTGGTATCAATCTTGGAGGGGATTTCTTGAAGACAATTAGCAATGACTGCTCTGTACACATTCACGATCATAATACACTGTATTCGTCAAATCCGTGACCTATAAGAATCGTTAGGTTTTCAAAAAATGTTTTTACAGTACTTGCTTTTTTTGGCTTTCTTTCTCGCAAAATGACACCCAGTGTTTGGGACCAGACACCAGGTTATAAACGGAGAGAACCTTTTTCAAGATTTCCCATTCGACATTCTGCTGTTCACGACATCTAGTTGAAATGAACAGCAAAGACAGCATCCAGAAGGCACCGGTTTATAATATTTAGAAAGCTCTGTCTTGATATAAGTTGACCCTTTCAATCCCAAGATGTCAATATGAATTCTCCTGTCTGCCATACATTTCTCGTGTTGTTAGTTCTGATCAGTTTGTGTTAATTCAAACAAGATCGCTTACATGTAGTTGATATTCGTCCTTGTTCTCATTACCTGTTCGCTTGACAATAATATAATATAATAAGATTGTTAGAAGAAAATAGCTGGGGAGTGGAAGAACAAAACAGGGTAGCGTACATCCTGTAAACCTTTTTGCAAGAAATTCAAGATTCAAGAGTCTTCATTTGCACTATTTATATCATTAACTACAGCTAACATAGAAATAAAAAGAGAGAATAATGAGAACAGAGATTTACATATTGTAGGAAAAAAGAGAGGTGCGTAGTGACTATAGTAGCAAATGCTTCCGAGATGATCACTACCACATGATTTTACGAGAAAGAAAAATGGAAAATATTTATAATGAGCTGGCATACTAAATTTAAGATTTACAAAGAGAAAGGAAATAATGAAACATTAAAAAAATTAGATATTTCTACTTTAATTTTTCTTACTACTTTTGAGTTGAGCAATAAATTAAACATTTATATACCTAATTACATCATATATAAAAATAGAGTAATATAAATTATAAAAGTGAAAATAATAGTGGAAAAAGACCAGAAAAAGTTTTTACATTTGGTTGACAAGGAGGTAGCACGGATATTGTTGAATAAAAGAAGAAAAGGGCACATTTTTCATACTGTAAGGTACTTTTTCCCAAACTCCGGAGGCCATAGCTTAAACTCTTGAAAGGCCATAGTTAGTTCTGGACACTGGTATGTATAAGTTCTCTTTTGAGGCATATCTAGTGTTATAGTTATGAACTCCACTTGAGGGTGCTATTAATTTGTGAAGAGCTGTAGGAGTATTACTCGGGATGTATTTAAGCTTATTAACTAGAGATGCTATCTTAATGTCAAATATGATTATACTAAAGTTGCCTAACAGAACTAACAGACACACAATAGCGAAGCTTATTAAGGATACGCAAACTTTTTGCTAAACGATTGTTAACATGCCGTATTTGGGCATACCATTTCAGGTTCTCATCAATAAATATACCTAGGTACTTAATAGTACGGTTTTGTTGAATATCACAAGCTGTTAGGTTAATATATAACTTTTTTGTTAGGTGAGGAAATAATCACGTAGTTATTTTTTTAAAAACTTAATAGATAATTTATTCACATTACAGTATTTTATGACATTCATAAGCTTTTCTTTTACAGTTGATTCTACATTTGCAATATTTTTAGATGAAACTAGAGGCTCTAAGAGCGTTAACTCGGGCTTCGTAACGCAGCACCAAATCCGGCGTACTTTACAAGTAGTAGTACGCGTATTGAATCATTTTCCGCTGAGATATTTACTGTTCAAGTTGCTTCGTTGAGATCCTCCTAATCCAATCGCAAGTTATGAGATTAAACCATTTTGGTTCAAGAATCAAGCACAGCTATGTACGCATTTATGGAGAACTTGTTTGGAAAGCTCGGAATTTTCCAAGTCTTTTTTCCAATTGCAACTAATGACGATTTAATACATGCTAGCAGAAATTGTATGAAGTTCGTTTACTGCTGGTGAGCGATCCGTGTGAATCCATCAGCTGAACACCTTTTCCGTGTTGCGAACTTAAACCCTTTTCAAGAGTCATCTCTCCTTTGGAGAGCGAGTAATCTCTTTCGAGAGAGGCGAAACGAATCAGGCTAAGTGGCTTCACGCCAAACAAACAGCACAACGAGGCGTCAATTTACATTCCGCATAATTTGCGTAAACTTTCAAGTTGTGTTTTTTTGGGGATAACTTCCGAGAATTTGCGACCCTTAACGAATTTTAAGAAGAAATATTCAAGCTACATATTCTTATGGAATCAAGGTAGGAGTAGTTTTAAAAAGGATCTCGTTTATAAGGTAAGATGCGCCATTCTGTTTTGTTATTTAGTTTGGTTTCATACTCTACTCGTCTTGTTCGCGTCACGCAACATGATTTTATTTAGTAGTCAGACACAGTTTTCTAAAAGCTAAGTATATTTGAACTACTAGTGAAATAAATTTGGCTTAACTATCGCCAATGCAAATTTTTCTTAGGACTTGGCAAGAATCTCAATAATTCCGCACAATTCCCCACACAATTGAAGTTACAATTTGTCTTTAAAATCACATAGTGCTATTTCTTCTGCGCCTAGATAATTAAATTCAAGTTACTGAAAGTCATCAGATTTTGTGCGAAGTCACGAGTCCATAGACGTTTTCGTATATAGTTCATTGTATTGCAAAATGATTTGTTTTACTGCAAAGTTCTAAATAATAACAGCAGAAGCCACATGAAGTCATTGACTGCCTATTTTTGTCAGTACCGCGATCGGCTCAGTTAACGTTGTTAGAACGGTTCGAGCATGAGCTTACCTGGCTGGCTTCCAAGAATATAACTCGAGGACCGACCCTTTCGGAAAAAGATCGACATCTTTGTATGCGAGATGAACTTTCTAATTATGTCGCGAGCGAACAATGTTCTAGTCCCCAGTTTCTGCGGTCTACGCATGCAACGCCTGGGACCATGACCCCCTTTTGGCGAGAAAAACGGTTTCATTTTCTGACTCGGGCTTTCCGTATACATTTATATACCGAGTAGGACTTATAGGAGGGTCACCATCCAGTTTGCTAGCTAGGCTCGGACCAACATTTAGAAAGTATGTGTTTAGTTGCTCAGCAATATCAGCTGGATTAGTGAAGGTCTAGTCCAGTCCCTGAACTCTCCTTTCTCCCCCCCCCCGTAATATAGGGGCTGAACCCGGGCGGGCGAAAGAAGAGTCCAGGATAACTTGCATGCGCATGCTTAGAACGAACCAATAAAAAATTACTAGGTCCCAACCACGCTGCTCGCGTCAATGTGTCGCGCAATGCCTTTCTCAGCTCGCGCTCTTAAAAAAAGTAATTTCTTTGACGTTGATATTGTGGTAAAAACATAATTATAACATAGCTATATGCTAGCGCGCGCTCTGATTGGCTAATTTTTTATGAAAAAGAAATGGATGGTTCATAGAGATGGTTCAGGCTGACGTCATTGTCGGTGAAATTTCTTGCCAGCAGAAGTTTTTTCGCACAACTTCTTTCTAGTAAAACTTAACTTTAGCTGTTACCAATGACTAGTACTATCCAACATTTGAGTTAGGGTTTCCTGGTGACTTTGAAGATTTAGAAAATGTGTCTGAAATGGTTGCAGAAACATCGAAAGCCTCGAAAGATCAACAAAGCGAAAGTGCTACTGGTGAAAACAACACGTGAACATGCACGTGCAGAATTTGCAATTTGATCAGTGCAGAAAAAGTGACTTTTCAGCGTGAAAAATGTCTTGCTATGTTATAAAAGCAATGGACAATGCCTAGCTAGCGTCCATCCAATTCGGGATCCACTTGGATAGTTGGGAGAGCACTTAGGCTGCGCCTCGAGCATCTCTTACGCTACCTTCGTGTTCTCCCAACTATCCGCGTGCATCCCGAATTGGATGGACGCACGCTAGGCATTGTCCATTCCTTTACTATCGAAATACGGCCATGGTTTATCGTAGTCTGTACTTTTATCGCATCGACAACAAGTACGCGTCATTACTCTTTTCCCAAACATTTTTTCGTATTGTTTCTGCATATTAAGCGAGTTTGCAAAAGTTTTTGAAAGGAAAGTCTGACGCGTATATGTAGTCATTTGCATAATGCAGCGCGTGCACTTTCAAGTCCAAGTCGGTGTTTTCAATTGTCAAATTGCAAAGATTTCTTTCGTTATCTTTGATATTGTGAAAAAAAACCAATTCGAATGTGGTATAGCGTGGTACTGGTTAAATTCCATTGATTTGGGATTAATTGACATCTTTTTAATCAATCTGAATGCAAAAATTCTGGCTTGTATATTATCATTCAGAAGATCGCGCCACAAGCCAAATGTGGAAAATACTTCCAAATATGTTTTTTCCCCGATTTGGAGGGGGGGGGGGGGAATAACGGCGTTGTGAGCATGCGCATGCAAGTTATCCTGGACTCTTCTTTCGCCCGTCCGGGTTCAGCCCCTATATGGGGCGGGAAGAAAGGAAAGTTCAGGAACTGGACTAGTGAAGGTCTTATTGCCGCATACAATCCTAGTTGGATATGGTTGGCCTTTGGTTTTCCTCTGAATAAGATTTCCGATAAGTTTTCAAATGGATTTTAAATTTCCCTTGCATCTTTTAAATTGGGATTGGAAATAACTTTTTTTTATTCTTCGAAATTAGAGGAGATAGGGTATTGTAGTATTTTTTTGTAAGCAGTACCTTTTTCATAGCCATGACTAAGAAAGTGTGATCGTAACATCTTCTGTTTGAGTTTGATGGATTTTAGGATTCCTTTAGTAATCCAGGGCTTACTCAGTTGCTTCTGCTTAGCCCGGGAAGCCAACCTCATTGAAGCATGTTTGTTGACAACAAACTGAATTGCATCAATTGGATCTTGAGTTTTTGCATTTGGAGTTAAAGAGGGGTGGAGAAGTAATGAGCAATCAAGCTGGCTGATGTCAAGCATAAAATTTTCCTTGTGAAAGTTAGGCGGAAGTCCCCATAATAATGTCTTGTGTTTCTCCTCTTAATTTGTGATTTAAGACTACAGAAGACAAGCAAGTGATCAGAGATATCGATGGTAGCTATACCTGAAGTAATATGAGAGATAAAGGAGTTGGTACAGATATGATCAATAAGAGTAGCAGAATGGCTGGGTATACGAGTTGGCTTGGTAACTATTGGCTACAGACCATACGAAAATAGCATATTTAAATACTCATCCGTTTCGGGGTGGCAATTTGCTTTCATAGAATCTACATTGATATCACCAAGTAAAAAGAGATCATATTCATTTAATAGGGTTAGTAGATTTGTAAAATTTGTGAGGTTGGTATTAGGATGCCTGTATATACATCCAACAAAAGATCCCTTTTTCCCATTGTAAATTTGACACCATGTTGACTCAACCTGGTTATTCAAGTCTTGATTAGCGATAGAAAATTCATTAAGTTTTGTTTCTGTAATTCGTAATATATCAGGCTTGGAATCTAGAGAATTTAAAGCTTCTTCAAGGATAAGTACTCACAGTTTCCTCATTGTCAGTCATTTTACCAGTTGTGAGAGAAACAATATAAATATTCGTCGAAAATAAGCGTTTCCATCAATAATGATAATAGTAGGATTTCTTCATTTTGAGTATATTAGCGGTTTTGTGATAAGGAATCTAGGTATTCGTTGAATTCCTCGAAAGAAACAAAGCTGTGTGATGTCTAGGTGTCAGACTCACGAAGCATAATCTTGCCGTTGCTAGTCCAAAAATATTTGAAGTGATGGTTTTTTTTTTGAAATCTAAAATCCTGCCGAATAAACGCTTTTTTTGGCATTAACTGGCCTCCGAAGTGTGTGTGTCTTGGCGTTTGCTTCTCTAGCGACTCGGAAATATCCGCAAAAGATAATTTCGAAAAAAGATTGCGTGCTCTAGAAAAATGCCTTAACATCTGGTCATCAAGAGATCTCGCACTTTACGGGAAAATAAACATTGTCAAAAATTTAGCTCTTTCAAAGATAGTTTTTATTGCCTCTGTTCTGAGTGTACCCAGTGGGTTTGTTGACCAAGTGAGTAAGCTTCTTTCTAGCTTCATATGGAATCACAAACTGCATAAAATCAAACATTCCACAATGACTGGTAAGATTAACAGCGGTGGACTTAATATGCCCGACTTTAAAATTATAAATAAATCGCTGAAAGCAGGTTGGGTAAAACGGTTCCTCAATCCTCAAACGTAGTCCTGGAAGAAAATACCCTTCGATCTATTACATCACGTGGGTGGTCCACTGCTGTTGGAATTTAATTTCTCTGTAAAAACTTTGCCTGAATTGTCCTTCCTTCCACTTTTTTACCCCGACGTTTTGAACGCTTGGGAAGAGATTATCAAGCACACTCCCACAACAAAGAGAGAAATAGAAAATGAGACCTTATGGAACAATCACTTTATCCTAATCGGTGGAAAATCCATTTTTTTATCGACAATGGTATAATGCCGGAGTAAAGACCCTATCAGATATTCTAGACGAAGAAGGAAATTTTCTGTCCTTCCCTGAATTTAGGAACAAGTATAAAATAAAAACAAACTTTCTGCATTATTTTGGGTTGTGCAACGCCATCCCAAAGCACTGGAAAAAAGCCCTTAACCGCGACCTTGAAAACGAATTAGTAACTACAGGACAGTCTGCGACACATTCTTTAAATATTTCATTTTGGACTTGTCAGCAAGCACGCTCACTCTACGTCTCCAAAACTTTCCAAAAACCTACATCTAAAGCTCGGCCGGTTTTACTGATCAGAGCATCGAGGCGTTATACATTCTCCCGTTTAAAGAGACCAAAAACATAAAACTCTTTGATGTTCCAATTTAAAATTAACCACCATATTCTTTATACTCGTGACAAACTTTTTAAAGCTAAAATTATCGAAAACGATGGATGTCAATTGTGTGGTGTAAGCCAGACCTTAGAGCATCTGTTCGTAGAATGTCGACACGTCCATTCTTTCTGGAACCTCTTTGCCTCTTGGTGGAATTCTTGTAACTTGCCGAAGGTAGCTCTGACGAACAATGCTAAAATATATGCACGTCACCCCGAGAAGCGATCTTTTCGCGCTGTAAACCTGTGCCTGATAATAGCCCGTTACTACATCTATACTGCAGCCAAAGAAAGTGAATGTTACAGCATAACAGCGTTCAAACTATTGTTAAAGAGTAAATTATCCACAGAGTCACCAAGCATTCAAGCATGTGTGAGCTTTTAGACACTCATTAATATATAGCATACTTTTTTCCCTTTTTTTCTTTTGAGTAGCAGTAGTAGTGTAAGTAGCAGTAATATTGTAAGTACTGTAAGTATTGTAAGTACTGTAAGTATTGTAAGTACTGTATTGTAAGTACTGTTAGTGATGTTAGTATTGTAAGTAGTGTCAGTAGCGTAAATAATGTTATTATTGTACGTAGTTAACTTTATGATTGAGAGTTAAAATAAAATTGTTAAAAAATTAAAAAAAATATACACAAAATAAAGCAGAAAAACATTTGTAGAGAAAAAAAAATAAAAATAAATAAACGCTTTTTGTAAGGAGTCAAACTTTCATTTATATGAATCGCAGCATTATGACTAACAGAAGAATACTCCGATAGTATTCGGACTGAAGGTAAATCTTTAGTCCGTTTAGACTTCAGGTTCTTGCTAGTATTGAAGACTTCAGAGAACATTGGCTCTTTGCTAACTGCCTGTGTCTCGGAGGCTCCTACTTTCATGTGCATCATCTGGATACATAAACTAAGTGTACTAATTTGCTTGTAGAACTGTGTTTTATGTAACTTTAGATAACAGACTTTGTAGAGTGGTGAAACCTTTTTCAATACTGGACTCATGATCAGTGTCTTTGCATGATGTCATAGCACGTGTTGTGGCTGTGAAGTAATTTCAATCAGCATATGAATGAGATAGAGGAATGATCAAGCACCAATGAACCAATGTTAATTTCTCTACTTTTGTACACAGAATTTAACAGGGCAGAATGATTCGGCAAATACTGTGCTTGTATAGCTCTGACTAAATCAGTATAGGTTTAAATTCTCTTCTCTCTTGCCTTATTTAAGAATCTCAGCCATGGTGTTTTGAGTTATTTTCGCTACAGACAAATTTAGTGTACTAAGATAGAAAAACACCAAAGAGATAATAAACCATTGAAAAGCAAGGATTGTTGGGGATTGACAAGATTGAGACAGATTACAAATAACGAAGTTAACAAATTTAGTAGGTGAATTTTGTTGCAACAACATAATCCACCTCTGGAGGAGAAAGAGAGAACCCGACTATTTTTGCAAAAGATTTCACACAGATCTGTAACCCCTCCCAAGACTGGTCATTCAAAAGTTGTTTTAAGTAAGAGTACAAGATCAAAAATAGACGGGCCCCGTGTACATAGCATACACACTTTTAAGTTTTGAATACAAGTGTACGCCTGGAGAGCAAAGAAAGCGGTAAATTTACGGTGTGGAGAAGCACCATTCCATATGGTAGTCAAACACTAGTGTTCATCATAAAGGCATATCAACCATGTTCTGTAGAACTGAGAAAACCAAAATCACTTAATTTGGTGCAAAGCGAATATCTCTCTCCTCTATGGAAAACATGATGCAACCTCTACCTGGAAAAGGGAAAGTGTGGCCATCTAAAGAGACCAGGTACTTTTATGAAGCTTATATTGTGCATCTGTGTCTTTTTGTATGTACAATGAATTGAAGCTTAGCGAACTGAATCTATAACAACAAGTGACACAAAGTTCCTAACCCTTTCACAAAATTCTGCTATCCAAACTTAGAGTTCATACAAACTTTAAGGTACTGAACTGTATTCAATACCTGATTCATTTGTCATGGTATTCCGTTATATTTGCATTTCCTCCCCTACGGAAGCCAAGTTTTTTACATTTATCTTTTGAGAGCAATTAGCTTACTTGTAGCCCAGGCATCGTCCAATTATCTGTATAAGTAGTGCATGTTTACAAGAAGTAAACCTCTGACTTTACACGCTAGAAATTACATATCGGCCCCGAAAATATGACCAAGCCACAATTTGAAGTTTGAATCAAATTGTAAATGTTCTAGTCTACTTTCACACACCGAAGAAATATGAGAAAAATGAGTGAAAAAAACCATGGATTTATGTTTGAATATGGCTAACAGTTCACTGTTTTTTAACGCAAATCTCGGCGTCCCGAGAAAAAATAAATTACACCCATAACATCATACTGTTACCTTGCTCATCCGTGTGTGCCTTGGGCAGGGTGGTTTGAGCAAAGAAAAGAAAAAAAGGCAGTAAAATATTTACCAATGTGTTACAACTAACCAAAAACACAAAAACTAGAGTGAACACAATAGTAAATTTTCATACACTTACGTCATTTTCTACGTCACAAACTTCCACTTGCTTTTGCGAATCAGCGTATTTAATACAGTACACGAGATCAGTTATCAATGCAGTCTCTTTATTGTCCATGGTACAATTCTTGAGCCTAGGAACTCCCGAATGACCAAGTCAAGTTACCCTACGCAGGTTGGTGAAGAGGAACGATCATATAATAGTTTGCGTTTTCATTCCAGTGCAGCACATGTTTTGCCTCCTTCATAAGCTGAAAACCTTCTAGATTTTATTATAGGCCTTCGTCTATTACTATCAGAGAGGTATAATTCAGTAAAACCAGAAATTCGATATATATCATATACTAATATTACTCGCTTGGAATTTTACTACTGTTAAATACTGCGCATTGTTTGGAATAGTGAGCTCAACGTCATATCATCTCACCTCATAAGCTGCTTCTCTCATGAATTGCTTTGCTCTTGGAGTCCATATGGCGGGAACAGTTAAAACCCACTGGATATCATTTGCACTGAAATATTCATCCCCAGTACGTTGACAAATTACTTTAATGGCCTCTTCCTTTAAAAATCTAATTGAGTGGGCAAATACTGTCTTGGCTTTGACAAGGCACCCGTTGACAGCCTTGATAGATGTTTCCGTGTTGATGGTCTGCGAAGAGTAATATATAGTATATTATATATAGTTTCTATCCTCGTATGATTGACGAAGTTTGAACTCCGAATAATCAAAATTGGATTGTGTTTAACGTCGTTGTGCTAACGTTGCCCTAAGGGATATCATTTCTTATTGTAGGGTAAAAATAACACCTCGTTGTCTATTCGCTCGTACAAAACGAGGACAATTTACAAGTGACCATTCTTTCGATGCAAGTAACAATATTTACCTCAAGCAAGAATATTTTGCGCCACAAAAAACGTTGAGAAGGAGAGCATTATTATCCAATCGTTACCTTATCATTGTGAAGATCCATTTTGAAATGCTGGAAAAACAGATATTCGCCCTTCTGGCATTCATCTTGAAGATCTGCGTACTTTTCACCCGCTTCGTATCCAAACGAATCAAATGACAGATCAGGATTCAGTAGCAGACAAGTCGGTGTTTTGCTGGTGCGACCCCCTTGTTCATTCGTCCAGTCTTGTTTCGTAAATATCGAATCCTTGCCATGATCTTTAATAAATGAGAAAGCAAAACCACTGTAGGTTGTCCCGAAATCGATCGCCACAACAGCAACGTATGAAGGTCGTGGTGAATAGCAGAGTGAATCTTCTAAAAACAAAACATTAATTATTGCTTAATATTGCATCATTATCTTTTTGTTATTACTTTTGCTTTCCAAGGTTTTATAACAACATTATACGGATAATATACATTTTTTCAAGGGGGCAAACTTTAGGTGGTGGTTTTCGTCATGTTTTGTTAATGTAACTATATATATGTCTAGTATTGCTTATAACATCCTTCTCAAGCTTAGGATGGGTACATAATTTAAGCCTGTGATTGAAGGAACTCCTACAGCAAGCTGTAAACAAGACGAAAATTCGTGAATTTACTCGCAGCAAATGACATATGGCCAGAGAAGTGGAGCGGAACATTTAGCTAGATAGAGCGAGTTTCAATAAGTGGGTAAAATCTCGTGCGCATATTGGTCAACTGCTTTGCCTTGCCTAGTTGTAACGCAAGGCAAAAACTTTCTCCTATTCCTTCTCAGTATGATTGTAATAATTTGTCGACACTTTTATAACAAATGGAGGCTGCATGAAGAGCTACTAAATGTTAAATTTGCAATTGCTAAAACAAGTTGTGTCATTGTCGAAGAACTCTTTTCTATAATCGATATAAAAAAGTCACGCAATGACCAATTGTACTGAGTGTTCGCTCTTTGTGAGGAGCATCTCACGGTTCATCAGTTTTGTTTTTTGAAATCTGCCATATTCCCCAAATTCTGCTCTGTTGAGCGATGTGTATCATTCACAAAGGAGTTTCTATTATAGGTAACAATGTCGAACAAACAATATTCGAGCCCGATGATACAGAGACCGAAAAATATTTTCATTTCTATTTCACGTATATTTTATTCAAAAGACTGGATACAGTTCTTCAGAGATATCAATTTTTGTTTCCTAGTTTACTTTAGGAGTCGCTTCCTGGAGTATAAAGGTATCACCACTAAGGTTTTATTGCAAATTATTGCGCAACTTTGCAGCGGACTTAATTAATTTAAAGTAGTTGGCGTGCTTTGTAGTTGAACTTTCGATTGCACTAGAATATATCTTCCATGTAAGCATTGTCTAGGAAAGTTGCCCGTTATGAATGTTCTACCGGTTGTTTTAGTGTCGCCTGTAACTAAGTGGATTTATTCTTACCTTCTGATGCCATATCTCCTGGTCTTGAACCTTGCAAAAGCTTACAGAGTCTAAAACGATCGGGTACACACCATATTACTTGTAGCCCGAACCATAAAACACCGCTTTTTCCGAGAAAGGTAAATGTCCCAAAGATTTGTGACGTATGAGCGACGTCTTTCAGCACAAAGGGTCAAAGTCTGTAAATATAACCATCCGCTATTTCTGAGAAACTCGACGCAGCGTTTGTTTATATATGCTTTGGCGAGTTGTATTCGACCAAAATTTTGGGTTCAAAATCAAATGGAACACAAAGTTTCCCTGGGACATGTTCGCACAACATTTCCATTTTGTGCAGCTGTTGTGATGCTTTCCCAGTTATCAGTTTAATCCTTTGTTAACGTTAGGTAGCGCCCAAACAACCCGGCCCTAATAGCCCTTTTCACGGTTAACTTTGCTCATTTGCATTACAATAAAATCTAGCATGTATGCGATGCAACTTCGGGCTATTTTGTAGTTTTAGCCCGAAATTGTCTCGCACCACGTTGGATTACATTGTAATGCAAATGAGAAAAATTAACCGTGCAAAGGGCCACCTGATATGGGCCCGCGATCCAATCAAAAACTTGCACTTAGTCAGCGGTCAACTTCAAAAAACACGTGGTCTCGATTAGCTCTAAACTCAAGCCCGCGATATGGTTTCGTCATTCTGATAAGCGGATATCTTGTTTTGACAGTTTCAATTGACCATAACATGAATAAATAAACACAATGATGCAAAGAACCCCAAACGAAAGTGGATCGATCTGTTAAACATCTGATCAGCCAAAAATAGCGAGACTAGCCGTAACAATGATGCAAGGCTTATACTACGTAGAAAGCTTAAGGGCGGTGCCTACTATACTACTAAATACAAAGGTTTTTGTACCAGGAAAAACACGGAAAAAGGAGATCTTTACAAGGGCTTTTGGCACCCACAAAGGAAAATAGTGGTAGCCACGCATTTTTGCGAGATAATTAGCCTTAAATCTAAGCAAAAATGACATCAGCATTTTTCTGAAAAAAGAGAGAAAGGATATTTCCTCGCATATTTCCTTAGAATTCGCCTATACATACAGACAGGCAAACACATTTAAAAAGATCTTTTAACTAACATGGCAAATGGTAACGTTACAATCATTTTTGGTACGTTTTAAATAACGAAATCGTTGTAAGAGCGCTTTTAGCGTCTGTGACAGCCTTCCTCTGGTTCGGCTAAAATACACTCTAAATACGTTCTGCTCACAACCAGGAACTAATCACGTGTTGAATAGACCTGCCACTTCCATTTTTATTGATCTTTTTTGAAAACTTTTACGGTGCTCGTTACATTTTTTCTGTCACCTCCCCAGAAAGTAAGACATTTGCGTTTTTGCGCGCGCACTACGCCATTTGCAGGTGCATGTGGATTTTAGTATAATTTTCGAAAGATAACAGCTAAGGTTTCAGCTGGAAGGCGTAAACAGTTAGTGGATAGCGATATGATTTGGTCACAGCATGGGTAACAGAAGAAACTGGATCGGAAACTACATGTCACATGCAGTGTATTGAGCACACCGATTGGCTAAGAGTATATTTCAAGATGGTGGAACCTAGTTGAAATTTGTGACGGAGAAGATGGCGAATGTATGGCGTAAGTTAAAGTATAGGCAATTTTCTATTGTTTTAATTCCCTCGATTGTTTTGTGTTTTTTGTTACGTGCAGCGTGGTGTTATATATTTAACTGCCTTGTTTTCTTTTTTGCTGGAGCCAACCCACCCAAACCACACACGGACAACTAAGGTAACGGTATGATGTTATGCCTGTAATTCATTGTTCTCAGGACGCCGAAATTGGCGTCAAAAAAATGGTCAATCCTTGGCCATATTTCAAGTGAAATTACGTGAATTTTTTTGGCGCGTTTTTCTCTTGTTCTTCGGCGCGTGAACGCAAACTATAACATTAATAATTTTTATGTGAATTCTGAAGTGTGTTGACTTATTGGGTGGAACATGCATGATGATTCCACCGTGATACATTATATGAATACAATGTCTTTACCACAAGTCAACTGATTGCTTTCATCAGACAAATTTGAAGAAACTTTGCTTCTGTAATTTCTCAGCTGCATTCAGTGTGTTAAACAAAAATAGCATTTTGAAAAGCAAATGGAAAAGCACTTTTACCCCTAGAGTAACACCACCAGTACCTGTAAAGTCAATCATGATAAAACTGGTCCTCACAAGAAAGTTTCACGCAACTGAAAGACATTCAAAATGAAGTCAATCACTCTGAGCACTTTGTCAAGCGTCTGGACTAAAGATCAGCATATTGTATACCCTGGTATAGTGTGCAATGAAAAAGTGAAACAACTTGCCATGTCAGGAGGACGGTATGGAAGAGCAAGAAAAGATCAATGCATTGAGTGATAGAAGAGGAGGAAGATGGCACCCTTTCGTGTTATGATGGTGTTTCCATTTGTACTTGACATCCCCTAAAGCTTACCAGCAGCTTAAGGACAGTGGAATCCTTATTTTAAAAAGTTGTAAGTATCAGTAACGTAGTGCCAAAGTGAAAACGATGTCTATAGCAGACTTTTAGGGCCTAGCCCTTCTTCAGTGCCATGTTGAGTTTTGAATGGGACAGGTCGTTTTTGTTCCCATTCAAAACCCAACATAGCACTGAAGAAGGGCTAGGCCCGAAACGTCTGTTGTAGACATCAGTGGCGGATCCTGACCTTGAGCG
>CM042756.1:18425404-18432904 GCA_022496165.2 Catalaphyllia jardinei
GCCACTGGACATCGTTTTCACTTTGGCACTACGTTAATACTTACAACTTCTGATCCTTTTGGATTTTTTAAATCCTTCATTTACCTATTTTACTTATGTTACCCAAACATTGAGACATTATAGCAATATTGTTATGAATCTGGTTTAGGATTTGATTCATCATTATTTTCTAGATTTAGTTAAGAAAGGTTTTCTTGGAAGATCTGATCCCAAATGGTCCCCAAAGATTCAGATACTTGGTTGGGTCTTAGGAAAGATCTTGGTTTTGATAACATAGGTAAACTGATTGGCTTTGTTGACCATGGCTCAACTAAAAAAAGGGATTGATGAACTTGTAAAAGTCATTGTCATCTGAGGTGAGCTCCACTGTTCCAGAGGAAGCCACCCATATATTTGTCTTTACGGCAGTTGGCCTGTTCTGAAATTGGAATCTCTGGAATTTTTCCTAACCACTTCCTATGTAATGTTTAATTTTTTTATGCTGTGTATTGAGAAATTGAACCAATGGATTTTAAGGTTTTGAGTAGCACATGCAAGGGTGCTTCTCCACACCGTAAATTCTATTGCTTCCATTGCCCTCCAAATGCACCTAAAGGGACACTTGACTAGTACATATTGTGATGGTGCTTCTCCACACCATAATTTTACCACTTTCTTAGCCCTCTAGGTGCATTTTTTACACCAGGAATCATGATTTCGATTGGCTTTTAAAAATTGAGATTAACTTCAAATCCCGTTTTGCAGCTTGTTATTGCTCATTTTATTATTTTCTTTTGAGGAAGAAAGATACTGGCAAAGGCAGATTTAAGGCACTTCAGCTTCAACTGAAAGGTAACCCATGAATGAATTGCATATGGGTAATTTCTTGCTTTGTTTCCCAAACAGTCAAACATCAAATTTAAAGGATTGTGAAGGACCCAATCTAATTTTCACAGACCTTCACGACCTTGAAATTCAAAATGACTTTCAAGATGACTTTGAAGATCACAGACGCTTGACGACTGGTCAATATAAACTCCCCAGGGGGGTAGGGAGGACTCCCAAATTATAAAAGGATGAGGGCACTTGCTGTAAATTTTAGAGGCCAAAAAAGCCATTTTGGTACCTCTTAGAGTGTAACGCCTCAAAACATTTACAGCAGGAGCTATTGCGGTAACTTTTAAGATATTGAGCCAAAAAATATGTCAGGAGATAGTGTGTATGCTAGGGAACCAAAGCCCATCTACTTCATTTGTGATCCTGTGTATTACCTTAAAATCACTTGCAACAACTGGGAAAACAGCTTCTGGCGGAACAAAACAAGAAAGCTTAGAAACAATGACATGGATAACTTGGCCACAACTACTTGGTGCACTTGTTAATTGAGAATGATATAAATGAGCCCAATGCAACTGGCCTGTGCTTACAAGTCTTCAGGGACAGTGTTGCGAATGACGTCATCACTGTAAAACGTACATGTACAAGGTAAGAGAGGTACCAAGAAGACTGCAAAGTTTGTTACAAACATGAATGACTTTTGTCACTGCTTAAATGCAAAGTGTGTTCACTCAATTTGAGTTTAAGAGTGTGTATTGAAGTCCACTTGATAGGAGATTACTTTGGTTGGACGGTGAGTTTTTTAAGCTCTTCAAATCAGGATTGGAAAAACGGAGCTATGAACCAAACAGACGCTCCTATACAGGAGCAAAAACAATATTTCTTACATGTAAGTGATCAGACTTGGGAAAGACTACAGATTTGTATGAATTCTTTTGTAGAAGTAGTCAGGTTCTCTCTTTCCATTCTGGAGGTGGATTATATTGTTTCAACAAGATTAACCGAGGTCCACTTTAGAAATTCTTTAACAAGTTAAAAGAGCTATAATGTATGTCAGGTTTACGGATCTGCAAAAGTTTAGCCTAAATTTGTCCATTTTGTTAAAATAGTGCCTGAGGTCCTTAAATAGGGCAAGAAAGGAGAGCACATAGAACTTTTTCTTGTTATCAGTTTAATCACAGCTATACAAGCACAGTATTTGCCTAAACACATGCTATGAAAACTACATGCAAGGAATCAAAAGAACTGCTATTGATTTGCTTCCACTGGAACCAAATTTGCAATACGTTCATAGAGTACAGTAAAGGTGGTCTTTGTATTTTTTTCTTTATACATATTGGTATGAATTTTTCAACAGAGTACAATGTCCTTTGGAATGGTTTTATTGATGAGCAATCTTTGTCAATCTTTTAATTCTTCTATGTTATATCTGTCTGATCATGGTCTTTCATGATCCTTTGATTATAATTTTGTATTTCAACTGAATTTTTGTTAAGGAGTATCACAACCTTTTGAAATTAAAAATTTACTTGTAAATTACTGAACTGCTATTATTTGTTCCTCAAAAAGCAAAGTAGTGCACTTAGTTGATGGATTGAGAAGGTGAAGATTAAAGTATTTAATCTCCTATGACGGGGCTGTAGGAGCCTTAGAGACACAGGCTGTTAATCATGGTACAAAGAGACACTGACAAAGATGTGAATAATCAAGCCTTCAAAACTTTCATGCAACTTTTTGAGGCAACATTGTTTTCTGGAACCAGTCCTTTCCAATCTCTCACAGTATAGGTATATTTTTTTCGTTGCCTAATGACAAAATAACGTTGAAGTGCAAAAAAGTGTACAGGATATAACTTCCCTTGTTTTGTTATTCCACTCCCCATGTGTGACCAACCAGTCAACCCGCAAGTTTCGGTGGTTTAGATGCTGTGTACCGAGCGGTCAGACAGAAGGGAAAAAGTAAAATTTCTCGCAAGCAAGTTCAAGATTGGTTGAGTCAACAAGACGTATACACCCTCCATAAACCTGCCCGAAGACACTAGTCGCGTCATTGTTTTTGGTATTGATGAACAATTTCAAGCAGATCTGGTGTATGTTCAAAATTTAAGCCGATACAACAAGGGATATAAATACTTGCTGACCTGTTTAGACATCTTTAGCAAGTACGCTTGGGTGGTGCCTTTAAAGACAAAACAAGGTCAAGAACTAATCAAACTTGTCAGTCGATTCTTGCTTCTGGACGAAAACCATCAAAGCTTCAAACTGACCAGGGCACTGAATTCCTTAATCGTGTTTCAGAAATTCCTACGTGAAAATAACATTGAGTTTTTATCATCAAGTCTGGGCTCAAAGCGTCAGTGGTGGAGCGTTTCACCCGTACATTTAAGAACAAGACGTACAAGTACTTCACAGCTAAAAACACTCTGACCGATATCGACGTTTCGCCCCAGTTGGTAAAATCTTACAATAACACATACCATCGTAGCATTAAGATGAAACCCACTCAGGTTACCAAAGCCAATGAAGCTAAAGGGTGGGACACACTCTATGGCAGTGATGTACAGAAACGAGTTTGATTCAAATTTCAAGTGGGAGATCGCGTAAGGATCAGTAACGTTAGGCGAATCTTTGAAAAGTCTTACCTTCCCAATTTCACGGAAGAAATGTTTACGATCTACAAACGATTTGCGCGTCAAGTACCTGTCTATAAACTGAAAGATGATGCTGGGGAGATCCTAGAAGGAACATTCTACGAACCTGAGCTACAAAAAATATTCAAGAACAATGATATCTATCGCGATGAAAAGACCTTGCGCAAGAGAAAGCGCAAAGGAGTAGTGGAATATCTTGTGAAATGGAAAGGCTACGCAGACAAGTTTAAAAGTTTGAAAGAGATATTTCGAAACTGTAACCGTAAACCGTAGAGTTATTTCGAAACTGTAACCGTAATGCTTCTTTGCGTAGTGAATAAAAGAAGAATGAAATGATTGTTGTGTGGTTTGTTATAAATTGAAAATACCCAGAGTAAAACGTTCATTTGAACACAAGATACGATGGAGGTAGCACAATTTTACTTGCATCTTCCTCGCAATAGCAGCCTCGATAAATTCCCTACAACACATTGACAGAGTACCGGGTTTGTTTACCTCAGACAATCAGCTTGACCGGGGACTGGGAAGTTGCGCTAACAGAAATCCATTACCCTCACAGCTAGAATAATGTGCAAGGAAATTTTGAGAATCGATTTTATCTCCGTCATCAGGAATTCTCTGAAGTACGAGAGGCACTTATTACTCCACCAGGACATTACTCCTCGGTCGTCGATGTTATAACCAAGATAAACGAAGTGGTCAGCGCGAACGATCGATTCAAAGACGAAATGCAGTTATCCCTTGATACACTAAACCGAAAAGTGACCGTATACTTACAAAATAAGACCGAAGTTTTTTTTTCCGACATCGGGCAAATGTTAGGATTTTCTCAGAATTCGGTTATCTCCATAACATCGACTGCTGAACGAACAGTAGACTTGGAACACGGCTTTCACGATCTTTATGTCTACTGCAATATTATACAATCACAATATGTAGGAGACGCACTCGTTCCCCTACCTCGAATCGTACCCGTAGAAGGGAAGGATGGGGAGAGAATTAGCCAGTCATTTATTCGCCCGCAATACTTACCTGTCAGCAGAAAGCAATTTGAAACCATCGAAGTCAATATAAAGCGAGACACAGGAGAATTTGTGCCATTCGAGTTTGGGAGAGTGTTGCTTACACTTCATTTTCGACAGAGCAGACCCGTGAACTTTTGAAAAGATGAAGAAAATTTACACCACAAATCACAAGTTGTATGAACAGTATTACTTAGATGAGGCCAAGCAAAAGGGTGGAAATTTACCAGCTTTTCACGGTGCTCGATTTCAGCGAGGCTATGGATTAGGTTCCATATTTAAAGGCCTTGCGATGCCCCACCTTTAACAGGGTGCTAAAGTGCTTGGTAAAAAAGCTCTTCAAACGATTGTTGATGTTGCAGAAGATGCGTTAGCTGGGGAAAATGTTAAAGCGGCGCTCACAAAGCAAGGCCTACCTTCCCAGGATTCTCTGCAGTCAGGTTCTGGTAAAAAAGTACAAAAAGGAAAGCATAATCAAGAAAAAACAGTTCATCTTCAAGCAAGAAACGGAAAACCCGAAGACAAATTTTCCCCCTTGAAGTAAAATGGCTTTTGTTCATCACGAATGTCAAGAGTGCACGAAGTCAGAACTCGATCTCTTTATAATTCCAGCTACACAAACATCTATCACCAAGGGGCAATGGATTGAGTACCACCCCCTCAGTAACATCACTGACACTGGTCCCATAGAATTTAATGACTCTGGAACTGGAGAAGAATATCTGGACTTGGCAAAGACCCAGCTGTTTGTGAAAGCGAAGATCACCAAAGTAAATGGTACCGCTTTAGATGCCGAGGCAAAAGTGGGACCCGTGAAACTATTTCTACATACCCTGTTTTCACAGGTGGATGTTTCTTTGAACGAGCGACTAACTTCCCCTTCGACTAACACCTACCCTTATCGTGCCATGATTGTAACGTTGTTCAACTATGGGGGATATGCGAGATGCGAGGAGATTATGGTTCTGGCTACAAAGCGTTCTGCTTTGACTTGTCCCCAGACCACTGCTCGGGTGATCATTTTGAGCTTACAAAACAGGGAAATCTTCGTCTGGAGCTTCATTTTGGACAAGCAGTCACCAACACGGTTAACCTCATCATTTACGCCGAGTTTCAAAACGTGATCGAGATTGACGCAAGTCGAAACGTTCTGTTCGACTACACAAACTAGAATGAATAGCACTCAGCTGGCGAATATTTAAATATACACGTGCTCTGTTTCAAGGAGTGTACCCTTCGGATAAACTACCTACAAGGGTTTCGTCCTTCCCAGCCTTGTTTATTGCCAGCGTGGATACTAGTGAGAAGCCTGGATCGCACTGGGTTGCCTTTTATTTCACCAAGGACAGAGATGGAGAATTGTTCGACATTTATGGATAACCCCCAAGCAATTATACTGGGACATTGTCTTCTTTTTTGAACAATAATTCTAACGACTGGAGCTTTAACTCTGTGACATTGCAAAGTATCAATTCTAAAGTGTGCGTCATTATTGCTTGTATTATGCTTTATTTCGCTCTCGTAATATTGGTATGAGCACCATTGTACATCGTTTTTCTAAAAATACACAACGTAATGATTTTCTTGTGCAACGCTTTATCAAGAAAGTCTTAAAACATATCATACCCATAAAAACATTCAAAGAGCGAAAGCACAGTATCAGGTTCATTAAATACATCATGTAATTGATTTAGCTTAAACGTATTTTATTGAGTGATCAAAATAAAGAAAACTATTTACCATAATAAAATGTCTGTTCTCATGATTCACAATCGTAACCAGCGAACAGCTTGAGGGCGAGGGCTTGCTACTCTCCGCCTTTGCTTTTTCACTGGGGATGAGTTAGAAGGTGGAGTAGAAAGCCAACGGGAAGGACTGTCTGGAGTCTCTAACTCTTGCTTTGAATTCCCGGATGGCGCTTTGCCTTTGCGGATTTCGCACTATGTTCTCAGGAATATTCATTCGTGCCAGACCTTTCGCAAACACTGACCATCCCACGGGTTCAAATCCATTATGGTGACGCAGCATATCATTTACTAAATCCACCACGTGATACCCTGTAATGGGTTTGGTTTCATACATCAGTTCTCCTTTTTCGTTCCAATTCAATACATCTCGATGTTCTTTGATTTTATCCAACAGTTGCCTTGTCCCCGCTTCGTAGAGCTTGGATACACTTTTCATTACTTCTTGTTCTACTGCTGAAATCGGAATAGTTTCTGCCTCCGCGGTGGATTCTTTAATAGTTTCTTCACTCTCTTCTGGTTTAGGTGTTTGCACAGGTTTGGGAGTTGTTAATTTTACGTGAAGGGGTTCACCTTTTCGCTGATCATAATTAGTCAGGTAACGCTACAACACTTGATTTTAAAGTGTTTCCGTTGCTTCATCCTCCAGTTGCTTGCTAGTTAAAACGTCGCTCATTTCACTGTCCAAGTTTTTCAGAGTTTGTGTCACGGGTGGTGTTAATATTTGTTGACGTTGTTGTAATCGTTCCAATGTGTTTTCAGGGCCGAGAATCATGCGCCTGGTATGATTCATTTTAAGCGAGAATCGAACTTAGTACACTCAGCACCGGTGGTAACAAGACACTTAAAAAGTTTCCTCCTTGCTGCACTAAGATTTTCTTTTTCTTGCTAAGCGGAGTACTTTTTTTCGGCGATAGAAATCAAGGCTTTTTGGGAGCTAGAAGTTTTCTTTTCGCTGGTTTACTGACAGGCACTGTCTCTTTTTGAACGTTTAAAATACACTCACAAATAGTTTTCACTAAAGTGTCGTCGGCCTCTTTTAGAATTGCTTTGCGTTGAGCTGGAGTACACTTGGCAAGGAGCTTGACAAAATCGTGGTTCCTTCTCAGACATTGGGCCATGCTAAACTTACTATTAACTATGTGGTTCAGTCTTTTTATACCCTTATGACGTAAGCAAACTGAGTCTCCCCAGGGAAAACGTTGGTCCTCAACCAGAAGACGGTCGGTGTTTCTGGTTTCAGGTCGCATAATAAATATCCGTAAGG
>CM042756.1:18437904-18440969 GCA_022496165.2 Catalaphyllia jardinei
AAATCATACATCAAAGTCTTACTCAAATCTAAGATACACATTCCCACATATGCTGGTCTGTTCAGAGTGAGGGTTTCTTTTATTTTATGTACAGCCACCAGATTCTTATTAAAGATCTTACTACTGACATAGGTTGGCTTACTGGTTAATTTTAATAATTTCTTTTCATCAGTAACTAATCTAACATCTACTCGCTTTCTGATATTCTCCATTGTTTTACCGAATACACTGTTATTCATCAGTTTGAAGAAATCCTTTTCATAAGCATTTTTAGCATTTTTCCGTTTCTCAGTATTGAAATCGATATACTGTTTTAACCAAGGGGATTGATTAAACTTTAGTACTCGATGTACTTTGGTAACCTTCAAACCAAGATCCATATATAACTGAAGGTTCCTATAATGTAAAACATACTTTTATTTTTTCCTTAAGGTTGGTATAAGCTTGTGAACCAAACCAGTTGATATATTATATTTTTCAGATATTTTTCTACAGTAATCAGATAGCATATCATTTGTTACTTTTACCTTTTCTGGTCCCAGTGGGTAGTCATTGTGTAGGTCATGTAGTTCTTTTGGGTATTATAAGTCGACTTCTAATATCAATCCTTTCTTACTGTCTTCTCTATACTTAGCTAAATCCAATTCATCAATCTGTTTTTGTGTCATCCATCTGAATCTTCCTGTGGGTAGATACTGACTCATAGCCCAACCGTATAAATTATTTGCATCAAGATACATGATATACTTTGAGGGCGCTTTCATATTGTTTTTTTTCATATATTTATTATTTGCTTTACCATAACGATTAGCAATATAACTGATACCACCTCGTAAACCTTTTTCAATAAACTGAAACATATCAATATCAGTCATAAGTTCTAATTTGAAATTAGTCATCTTTAGCATGGCATCCCATGATAAACCAGGAGAGGTGAAATAATGGCATGGGTCCAATTTATAATATTCAAGACATGTTTTCCTGAAATTCTCAAATACATCTGCTAATAATAGGATATCTGATTTCAAATATAAGTCATGATACTCACCCATATTCTTCAAATTAAATTTATTCCAAACATTTTGTGCGTGTTTATAATCTTCATCAGATATATGTTCACTATTTAAAATACTGTAGAATTCTTCTTTTGATGGTAGTTGTTCTTTGAACTTATTAAAACTATCCATATAGTCATAAGGATAAACTCCTTTTCTAGTCATCAAATCTAATTTTTTACCTTCAAATACTTCAGAGGTATATTTTAATGATTCTTTCGGCATATTGCTCACTAATTTTTCTAGACTGGAGCTCATGAATTGGAAACTATCAAGGAAAACTAAGCTATTACCAAGCATGAACGCCATATACTTTTCCATATTATTAGGGATGGCATTGATGGTAATCTCTTGCTCCTCACCTTTCTTATTTTTATAAACATATTTCTTAACAATGGCTCCAATCTCTTGCATAATGAAATGAGAGTCGTAACCACGGAGATTATGGAATATAACAGGTATTTTTACTTCTTCTGGTTTTACTCTAAGTTTCAAATTACAATCTTGATGAGCAGATCCTCTATATTTACCAGTGATATGACAGTGGTCTCGAACTTGAATATCTTTATCAGTATATTTTTTATCACAAATATGACATTTTTCAGCTTTTTGAAATTGCTTTTCATCTTCTTTTGTCATTTTCAATGGTTTATTAAATTCTTTTTTCATCACTCTCTTACAATATTTGACTTCTTCCAACATAGCTTCCATGAATTTGAAAACTGCCTTTTCACCTCTATACGTTTTAACAGTTTTGCTATATTTATCATTATAACAACAGACAACCCCTTAACCGTAGCCACAATCTGTGTGCTTCTGGTATACCTCTGTGAATGATTTGTTGTCATTGGGTTGGCAACCAGATATCTTTTCAGTGATAGCTTCAAAGTCAGCGTAAATCACAAATGGCACAGGCTGTTGTTTATTATGATTATTATATTTTAGGATATTGTTATCAGGATCAGGCATTTTCACTGCTTGTACTCCATTAATTTGAATACAATTATCTCTATGATTGTTCAAGACTATTTCAGAGCTGAAACACTGAAGGCAATACATGCAGAAGTGCTTCCTTTCTTTATGCTTTGTTTGGTTATACATAAACCTGTCAAAGTCTTCAATTAAAACAGAATGTTTATTTTTATTTTCAGTTATCAATAATAAATTCATATGTCTGTCATATTTTTCTTTTGACACATAGATGGGATATGGCTGTTTGTTTTCATATCCAAATACATTAACATTAATCTCATTTTGCTTTTCAATTTTATTATACTGCTTTGTAGTTACTGGAAATTCAATTCCAGAGTAGTCTAAATTTTTAACATATTCTTTATCCGATATTTTGATTCTCTGTGGGTTCCTATCTTGAGGATTTAAATATCTGATGTGACACCATCGGAAACATTCATTATCCTCATTTTTCATATTAATCAATCCCTTCACACTATTTCTAAGTTCTGAGGGTAGTTTAATATATGATGAGCCTTTCATTGGCTTATATTGTACAATATTAATATAATGATTGTCAACAGATTCAATGGTCCAACCCGAACCTTCAGAAATCCATTGAGCTATGATATTCAAGATTTGTTGTTTTGATAATTGTAATGCTTCAGGGTTTTCTGTGTTATTAATGATGGTAATAGGTTTGCTATTGAAATGAGCGGTTTTGTATATTATTTTATCATTTGTTGATTTTTTGAATGTCACTTTAAGCGTTTCAACAAATTTTAGACCTTTCATAGATGTTAGCATCTTAACAATATGATATTCAACTGCTTTTCTTGTGTTTTGCAGTTGATTAAGAGGATCTTTATTATTTCTAATGCTGATTTCATAGGATTTTGTGTAACCCTTTAGAGCTCTAGCAGTTTCCTCAATTTTAGTCCTTGGTAATGGTACTGGTTTTTTAGTCCTTGGTAATGGTACTGGCTTATCCCTAAATTCTAATGGTGGATCGATAATATTGTTTTCATATTCTTGTACCATCTGTTTTACATTTTTCCT
>CM042756.1:18457253-18464753 GCA_022496165.2 Catalaphyllia jardinei
CCTTTGGTACTAGTCTCGGAACCCAAAGTAAGAATCTATTAACAACCACTCGACTAGCAGCTGCTGCGGCTGCCTTATATATTAATTCTGCGTCATTCTGTAACTGTATATCGAACTGAAGTTGCATTGGGACCAACATTTTATAATGTAACTCTTCAAAGAAACCGTATCGATTAAGAGGTATAATTACATTAACATCTTGGGAAGCATCCTCAGCTCCACCACCTTCACCAATTCTTTTCGTTAAATTTCGTCTAGCCTCAAATCCTGTATTTCCAGCAGCAGTCATATCAGCCAAATTTGCTACATCCAGATCCCAATTCTTTCTTTAGCCACCGATCTACTGAAATCATCACTGTATTCCAAGAGGTTCTTAACAAAAGTTACTTTATGAAGATTATCAGTTTCGTATACAATCTTACCAGCACTTTTTATTGTCAAATGGTCAATTAATGAATGAGCTCCATTAATAACTGTTGCCCGGGTTGCATTTGGAAGACCTGTACCATCAGCCAATACCTGTAACTGAAACTGCACCTCAAAATAAGCATTATACCAATCATAGAACGCAGACCTGTCATTGATTGTAAAGTTGTACCCATTTTTTTGTTGGCGTTGACCATTAGCTGGGATGTTAATAACATCATTCAGTTGAAATCGAACCAACTCATATCTTTGCAAATATTCACTTGTTCTGAAAGCCATTATATTAATATATTATATAATTTTACCTCCTTCTTTTCAAACCTGATCCTGATATCAGTCTATCAATTATCATATCTGTACTTTCTTCTCGCTGTGATGGAACTATTTTAGCTCTTTTTCCTACATCATCAATTCTCATATTCCTAAGCTTTTTCATTATCAAGTCTCCTGACTTCTCAGATGTCTTTTTACCCACCCTTTCACCTACTGATTTTAATGCTTTCTCACCTGATTTCTTGGCGAACTTTTTTACAACAGATGACGCGGCACTCTTCATTGGTTTGAAAATATTATCAACGATAATTCCTGATCCTACATGTTTATCCACAAAAATACCAAGTTTTGGATGATAAACCCTAGTGAATTCAAATGGTTTCATTATAATATTATGTTATATTATTCTATCCTTTTTAGAATTAATGAAAAAGATGTATCAGCTCCATTCAGGTTAATTAATCTCCTTTTTCCATCTGTAATGTATATCCTGATACTATTTATACTATTCTTGTTGATTGGATTAAATGTAACTCTTCTTGGTTCAATTGTAAAAGAGTAACTAGGTCGAAGCACACTGGTTGAGAAGGAATAAATGATGTCTGAATCTTGACCGTCTACAAATGAATCATTGATAAGGTCGCAGTGGATATTAAGAATGTCTGTATCTTGACTGAGATTAGGCACTTTTGGTCCTATATTCTGTTCACTCTTCAATATTTCTTTATTAAACCCAATTAATTCGTTGAAATTGCTTGCAGTTAACTCAAGTTGATAATTCTTGGCTAATATGACTGTAACCCTAAATGTTGTATTATCAAATTCGATAGTGATAGGATACTCATTATTATTAGCACCATCTTTGACAATCTTCGTTATGTCCTTGATGTATGTATCAAAATCAATATAGTCCCAGACTCCTTCTGGGAAAGTGATGTCGTGAAATGTTGAACCATTATCAGAGCTGTACTTTATTAGCTGATTGTTGTATGATGAATTTACATTAAACCATGTAAATGACATCAAGCCAACTACATATTGGGAATTTCTATCCAATACTAGGGGCCTGTTGAATTTAGTTGTAAAATCCTGAGGAGTATTGTTTCCTTGATATTTGACTTTGTATGATGATAAAACAATCTCACGATCCATTTATATAATAACTTTACATAATTATACTTTGAAATACTGATTATACAATTTATTAAATTGTTGTCTATTGATTGTTGACATTCTCAATAATGTGTCCAATATACTAACTCCTGTATTTCTCATCTTAATTGATGTGTTGCCTGCAATGATCTCTCCAATAATCAATTCCAATTGATTTAAAATCTGCTTTACATCATTTAAAAACACAACATTTCCATTCTTCGACCTTTTATCCCTAAACCTTTCTTTGTTTTCAGTGTTTTCAGTTCAGCATGAAGATGTGCAAGGTAGTTATTCAATACAGATCTTCGATCATCTATTACTTTGTTCGACATCTGCCTAACAGCTTCGTTTATCTTCCCACTCTTGTATTTTTTTGTAACAGTAGCCTTATGACCTGTTAATTTTTGCCTTTCTTTTACAGCATTCTTCCTCACCTTGTTGAGATAGGTAATATTTTTTTTGTCTGTCATCTCAGGTTGATTCAATCTATAATTAATATCTTCATAAATACTAAGACCCATATTATCCAAAATTTGATTTTCTAAATCATAATCATTAATTGTATAATCAACTTCTTCATCATCAGCGTATTCAGGTGGTTGATCCAGTTCGGTTGACTGTTTTGGAAAATATTGGGGATCAACATAAATCTCCTTCTTTCCTATCAAAAGATCCTCCAACGATTCTTCATATGTTGGTGGTTTTGGTATTATTTGTTTCTCCTGCTGTGGTGGTGTAGGTTGTTCATCGAAAAGATCACCCAAATTCATGTCTTCAACTTCATCCTCAATATCAACACCATAATCTGGAACTTCCCCTTTCTTCAGTGGTCTTTTTCTCCTTTGAGGTATCCTTAAATTCAAATTACTGTCAATTACATCATCTAATTTACTTGTCACTGGTTTGAATACCTTTTCGAATGATGATTGGCTTGTCTCCTGACCGATTTTATGCTGTGTGATTAGATCATGGACGTAATTAATTTTATTCCCTAATTTAGTTTTACTTTTTGCAAGTTCTTTCCATTTAAGCAAACTCATTTTTGTTATATTATTACGTTATATAAAAATGATAAATCATATACAAAAAACGTTTAACACCGTGTTGAACACTATGTTAAACACCATGTTAAACACCATGTTGAACACCATGTTGAATTAATATACCAATATAATATAATGAGAATACCGAATTATGATGTTAAAGACGATGTGGTCTCAAACTTTAGACAACTATATGATTTCATGCCTCATCAATGTTTTCGAATGCTGATTTGCGGTCCAAGTGGTTCGGGGAAAACAAACACATTAATGCATATGATCTACAATCTGCTTTATTTTGATAAAGTTTATCTATATGCTAAAAATTTAGAACAGTCCAAGTATCAGAATCTCATGGATGTCTTTCAACCAATAAGCGATGATGTTGGTTATGATGTTATTTAAGCAAGAAATGATGAAATTATTCCAGTTCAAGATCTTGACTCTGACTCACAAAAAATCATCATTTTTGATGATTATGTATGTGATAAAAACCAAAAACCATTAATCGACTATTTTATACGAGGACGGCATAAAAATTGCAGTGTGATTTATCTGAGTCAAAGTTATTATAAGACGCCAAAAGACATCAGATTGAATTGTTCTCACTTCTCCATTTATGAGTTTCCAAGTGTTAATGAGAAGAGTTTAATTTGTCGTGAAAACAGTATTTTAAAAGAGTCATATGAAAAAGCAACTAAGGAACCATATTCCTTTGTTTATATCGATAAGCCACGAAAATTCACCACTAAAAATTTCAATGAAAAAATATAATCTATTAATATAAATGAGTTATTCAAACGGACGTTTACCTTCATCATCATCAGCCATTGGTAAACGTGGACTACCTGGGTTACCTGGTGTTGGATTCAATTTAACAGATGATGGTAATTATGATATTGAAGGGAAGCTATTAACTAATATTGGTGAGTCTACTGACGACAATGATGCAGTTAGTTTAAAAGTGTTGAAAGAACATACCGATTTTATAAAGACTTTGGTGACAAGAGTCAATTAACTGTAAAACAACCACCAAATACATCACCAGACCATTTCTTTCAAAATCATAAAGCGCATAATGATACTGGTTTTGGTGGGCAAGCTTGGTCTAGTATAAAAATGAAAGGTAATCAATTAGAGAGTGGTGCTTATACCTCTGTTTTTGAAATATTTGTTATTGGTGATGCTGGTGGTTTTCTTGTTGATGATACAATAATTTTCAATGTCTATGTTGACAGTCATTTCGTCATGAAAACATTTGACAGTGATAAAATTGATGGTAAATACACCAAATCAATCATTCAATTCACAACTGATGGAAGAGTTGGAGTAGATGATTTCAGCTCAGATATTATGGTTCTCAATACAATAAAAACATTAAATTTCTGTTTTATTCAAGAGTGGTGAAGGGTAAATACTCAACAACTTTCGACCATACTATTTTTAATGTCCGTGATGTTGTTGATAATCATATAATTCTCTATTTTGAGAATTTAAATCTCAATGGCAATCTTATTGATGGTTTAGGTGATCCTGTAGCATACGATAATGCTGCTAATAAGAAGTACGTTGACACTGAAATAGCAAAAGTCCATATAGATACTACACCATTACTTCCCAGAGATGGTAGTAGAAAAATGACTGGTGATTTAGATATGGATAAAAATCACATTCTATCTGTGGAAAATTTAGATGATCATAAGGTTGATGATGCTTTGGAAGTTAGAGCCAGAGATTTGAGAAGCGTTGTTAACAAAGGATATCTGAATGAAAATTTTCTCAAAATGGTGGACAAAGACGGTAAAGAATATTATGATCTCAAACAGAATATAATAAAAAACTGTGAACCTTACTATGATGGACTTTTTGATGATAACAGTTTAGTCAGCAAAGCATTTGTCGATTCTCAAATTGCTAAAATACCACATGCTGCAAATACAGACAAATTTATTAATGTTGATGACACAGTAGCAATGAATGCAGATTTTAATGTTGGTGGACATTTCATTGATAATGTTAAAACAATTGTTGAAGACGATGGAGAAAATCCAAATTATGAACAAATAAAACATAAAGCTGTTAATTTTGAACTTTTAAAAAGTACACGAGACTACTTAGTCCGTTTCATTTCTGAGATAGATTACTTATTAACAGATGGAAGTGAAGCAATGACTGGAAATTTAGATATGGGAAATCAAAATATAATTAATTTGCAAGAAGCAGAAGATCACCAAGCCACACATGCTGCTAATGTAAAATTTGTCGCTAATGCAATTATTGATAATAATACAGTTATAAATGGTATAATTGATAAGAAAATTAAAGAATCAGAAGAGAATTCAATTGAGTCCATTGAAAAAGAAAATGTATTCAAAAGAGTGATGGATAATGATGAGTTCAAAGAAGATGATGATGATATTCATAAAATTGGAGTTCAGAATAAAGATTTCATTCAGTGAATAAAAAGACTTATGAATTCAAGATTGATTTTGATTCAGATATTGGTTATTACAGCACCAGATTGTCAATTGATTTGGTATATTTACCAAAAGGCTCTTACACAATGGTTTATGAAATGTATGTTGAAGATGGTATTACAATTGATGAGATAAATGCATCAAGTGGAACTCTCTCTGTGGGAAAGATCAATTCCAGAATAGATGGAACTAAGACACGTTGTATTATCCATTTTTCTAAATACGTTTTAAATCCCAGTTTTGATGATTTAGATATTGACATTAGATTAAAAGGTAAGACCAATCCTCAGACTACTATTTATGTTATTGTTTATGGTATCGCTGGTACCCAAAATGATGTTGAACTATTAGTTTGGGACAGGTTTTATTATATTGAAAATCAAAAAGTTCATTTTGAAGCTGACATTGATATGGGTAAGAAGCAAATTAAAAACCCCAGAGATGGAAATGAAGATAGTGATGCCATCAAATTCAAACAGTTAAATGATACTAAAACATCCTTTCAAACTTCTGTTGGTAATTTACAAAGTTCCATACAAACAATTCATTCAGATTTACAAACACAATTTAACAAAAATAGTGATTTAACTAAAGCTATATATAGAAATTTAATAAGAAATGATTCAAAATTATTATTAATAAAAGATCTTTATTTTCCTGATTCTATTAAAGGTAGAACTGAAAATAATTTTTCATATCAAACCAATATTTATAACAGCGGAGATGTGACTTTTTATTTGACCTTCAAACATAAAAAGACTACAAATGATAGCATGTTAATAACTTTACATTGGGAAGGTGGTATTCCTTCTATTCATATTTTCATCAGTAAAGATAGAGTAGTAGTTTCAAAAAATCCATTAATTGATGAGCCGAGTTTAAAAACAATTAATATTCCAAATAATGCTAAAGGGAAACAATTATATTTTTGGTTATTTATTAAAGATAAAACTATGAAAATTATTTTTAGCGGCCTCTCTAAAGCAACCACTGTAACTTATGATGGTGTTCAAAATAATGATGAAAATTTCAGTATAATATATGTGTCAGATTCCCCTTTCACTATTCAGAGAGGTTTAATAACCAAAAATATCTATAATTTGAGTAGTGATGCTTATGGAGATATCAAAGAATACGAAAAGATTCAAGGAACAATTATATAAACAATATGTATATGAAAGAGTCGGGAAAAAGCATATTCAACTGGAATCACATTTCAGATAAATTAACAGAAGAACAGGTTGAAGAATTAAAATCTTACTACCGCGCATATCATAAAAAGTGTTTTGCTTACAAGCTGGCATTGAAACGTTTCAAGGAATGGAAATTATTAGGTAACTCATTGTCCATCATATTTGCATCTGGAGGTTTAGCAAGTAGTATTGCAACTGGTGCCATCAGTTTGATTGCAATCAGTACAGCAGCACTTTTGATTCAGGGTTGGATGAAGCATAAAAACCTTGATCTTAAGATCCAAAATTGTACTTACGCTTACCAAAGCTATCAACATCTTCTGAATGAGATAAAGGATATGATGAGAAGTGGAAATTACAATTCATGTCTTCATAATACAATGAAGAACATTGATGATTATGTGACAGACAACAGTCCTATTATTGATAAGTATCTTTGTAAATACGATGAAAAATTCAATTGTTAATTATCAACTGGATTCTATCACCAATTAATGATTGAACCTTTTCCAAAAATTGTTTTTAATATCTGATTGTCCTCTTCGACTTTGTTACTTGGATATCTTTGTAAGGAAGCCCGAGCATTTTAAATAATTGCTTTATAATAAATTTAATACTAATCATTCGTTTACGCTTATCATTAACTTTATTTAAAACGTTGTCAATTTCAATAAATACTTCCTGAATCTGATCCCTTTGTTTAGGAGTCAATTGGATATTATTCTTAATATAGATATCATCTAACACATTCTTAATATGATATTCTCGATGATATACTGATTTTTGTCGTATCAAATACATTTTGTTATAAAAGTTAATGTCCTCATTAAAAAAACATAACCATTAACTAAACCACAATTCAAACAGGTATTCATACCATTTATAATTTCTAAATCCTTTTTATCACAACATTTTTCAACTTCTTTACTAAATATT
>CM042756.1:18469753-18482859 GCA_022496165.2 Catalaphyllia jardinei
GTAAGAGACAAACTTTGTTTGACTCCCCACCACGTATTTTCAATGCGCATTGATGCAATACCATTGAGAGCGTCAGATGGAAATTGCTTTCGGAAAGTTTTCGTGCGCTGAGCAACACTTCTAAAAGACTTTAGAATTGTTGGTTCACGTACCAAAAGCACACTCTGTAACTTTGTGGATCTCTTTGATGGTACCGTTGCCTTGCATTCATGAACTGTCACATCGAGCGTGCCCCCCTACGTAAAAGGAAATGAGTTAGGGTGCGTCCGAAAGAATCCGAATATGGATTGTGCGTCTCTTTACTCAACAGATTAATCAAAGATCTTTTGGATCATGGCGCGTCAAAGGAACCGAAGAATCCACGGTGTGGTGTGGATTCTTCGGTTCCTTTGACGCGCCATGATCCGAGAGATCTTGGATTGATCTGTCTAGTAAAGAAACGCAAAATCCGTTCCTTCGGATTCCTTCGGATTTAAGAATCTAATATTGGATTTTCTTAAAGAAACGCACCACTGCATACACGTTAAAAGAGGGTTTCACGGCTCGGTGCATGTGCAAGCTACAACGTTCACCATCGTTTATAGAAAGTCGGAAGCGTGCAGATGACTCTTGCGGGAAAGTTGTCTTTGAAAATTTCTCGTTCAGTCTCGAAAACGTGACGATATCGATGAGATTTTTCATCAGTGTTCCTTTCACATGTTCCGACGCCAAGCAGTTGTGGAGGAAATTAAAGCCTGCAAAACGTTCATGCTTGAAGGGGATTCCAATTCATGACCTCTGCGACACCGTTATATTGCAGGCTCTACTAACTGAGCTCTCAAGGAGCTGGTCACGTGAGTTCGTAATACACCCGTAGATGGCTAAGATACTTAACATTTATTCTCTGAGCGCGCGTTGGATATGAGATGGTACGGTACGGTTGTATACTTATAGCCAAATTTTATTGGTTTTTAATTTTACAAAACGACCTGAAGTTGATTTGGCAAAAACAACAGCAAGTGGGAAGTCACATGACATGCGCACCGTTTGTAAACCTTGTTGAATGAAAATTTGAAAGCGAAGCAGGCGAGTCTGCTGAACGAAATTAACATCATCTATAATTTAAGGAACGTCTACCAAACGAAGGATATTCAACCTTGGACAGAAAGTTTGAAAAGAGTTTGAGTCATCGAGGAGGCTATTAATTGTGCACTGGCATAACAGTTGTAAAAGTACTGGGGGAAACTTTGATCATATCGCCATGTGCGGACAGACGTTCTGTCAAAATTATTCTCGACAAGAACTCTGTCAGCGTTCCCTTGCTGTGGCTGCCTTCGTATCAGTTCGAGCTGGATATGCGGAGATGATTGCTAGCCAGTTTTAGTGTCAGGGACAGAAAATATCTTAGCATCGGATTCATCTTCAGAATCTCCGAGACCTCAATAGTTTTTCGTGGCTGATAAAGATTCGAGCCAACTTTGGTTCAGCTCGTCAAAATACTCAACTCCGATCAATGGCGGCTCTCAGATGGATTTCATTGATGTACTTTTGTAAATGATAGTGTGCCATTTAATTATTCCTCGCAGACGTGCAAAAACTCTGCAGTAAAACATTCAGTTTTTCTCTTGACATTTCTTCTATCGGTTTCGAAAATTTGGTGCCACCAGGACTAGCAAGCCATTCAGTAACATTATCTCATTGCGAACTTTATGGCTTTTTTGTCGTTACTGGGATGCATTGTCCGTAATTTCTTGTATTTCTTCTGTAGGCAGCTTACCGAATTTGTTTTTCTTCCTCCAATTTTTTGTCCACAACAAAATTTCTGCAAAGCCACATTTGCTGCATTAATTTTCATATGAGGTCAAATGCAGGTATAATGGTCGATAACCGAGATATAGTGAACCAATCAGAAAGGTAGAATTGCACTATCCGAGGTTGAGAATTAGTGAATATATGACCGATCAAATATTTAAACTGCGGCAAAAGATATGAAGACACGATCGATCGATCATCTCATTTATACAACAACTTTAATTCAAAACTGTTCAAGGCGGCTCCCTAGAGTTATGACGAACCTCGTCCTTATAGAACGCGAGTTAGAAAACGAAACTTAGTTAATTTCCCTTTAAGTTTTCCCCCGTAGGAATTTACCAGCATGGGCACTGCTGAAATAAGGCTTATTTTTTGGTTGTCAATTTCTGGATTAAGGACGTTACCATGGCAACATCTCATCTAATGACAGCCACATATATTCCTAATTTTGGCCTAGACTCCTCAATATTTTAACTTTCCTTCGGTGAATTTTTTTTCATATTTTGTCATATCATGGAAATGATATTGCCTGACATTTTGAAATGTTAAAAAGTCAGCGTTGTTCAGACGGCTTTCCAATATTCTGTAATTTGCCATTTTTCTAAATATATTAGATTAGCTTTGGCAGATTTTAACAAAAATTGGTATATTTTATAGGATTTGTATGTGATTACAACTGAGCCAAAGGTAAAAAAATTCATCGAAGGGAACGCGAGAAAATTAGCTTTTATTTGGTCACGCTGACGTCACAAAAAAACAGAAAAACACGCGCATGTTTGTGAAGAGCACTTTATGCAGTGGTATAAGGGGTTCCAGAAGCATAAGCTCGATCAGATAGCTGCAAGAAACATAAGAAGAACAAGAGTAAAGCTACGGCGTTCACCATAAGTAAAGCTACGGCGTTTACCAAGCAATCTGCAGGAGAGCAAATATGATATCCGTGACAGGAAACTATCCCGTACTGTACTTGCAAACAGTTCTAATTACCGCCGGGGCGTCACAATATAGAATGTAAGTAAACGAAATGTTCACGGTAAACTCACTTAAGCGTCATATTTTTCCCTCAAAAAACCCCAAATACTTGGGGACTTAAAAACATACCTTGTTATAGAAATGAGCCTGAAGTAAACAATGTATTTACCAGTTTACACATGGCAAATTACAGAGGTGTCAAACTCGACGAAACGACATGCAGACAACAGCGGAAATCATTCAGACCTACGACGACCTCTAAAACTTTGCCGCAGCACGGTCTAACGGCTGAACTCTACTTAAAATTCTTTCTTAGAACACAACGCGAGTGAAGCTAAAAAAAGTTCGAGTGACCGAACAGAAAACGGCAAATGTCTAGATGTCACGAACCGTAAAAGTCGTGTAGGCTAGTCGACCCAGAATTAAATGTAGAATTTGCTAACGTGACAAAATGGGGGGATATGACGAAAAAAGCTGAGAAATGGCCTGCAATTGGCTGATGATGACATCATCCGGTGACAAAAATTGGCCGAGTCGGCCGGGAGTTTGGGTCTGCTCACAGAGAAAACTACCCCCCCCATAAAAATAAACAGCGAGCAAAGCAAGAAACCGCACAGCCTACGGCTGCGCGGTTTAATTGAACTGCAATCCGGAACAGGTTTTAAATTGATCTAGCAAATTAAAAATACGTTGAGCATTTTCAATGTCAGGCACAAACACGGTAAGATCGTCAGCATATTGTACAAATTTGAACTCCTCTTTTCCTGTTTTAATGCCTCGAATATTTGTTATACGGATAACAGTTGCTAGAACTTGAGCAGCAATAATAAAAAGATAAGGTGACATCGGATCTCCTTGCCTGACCCCTCTCTGTATCTCAAATTGAGAAGTACACATGCATTCCATTGTTTATGACGCAGCTAGATATGTTTTTGTAGAATGTTTCTATCCAGCCTTTTAAACTGGGCCCAAAACCAAACACATGTAAGCATTTTACCATGAATTCCCAGTCAATACTATCAAAAGCTTTTTCGAAGTCAATGAAAAGCAATATCCCTGGTATGTTTTGATTTTTTGTGTAATCCATAACATCCACAATTGATCTAGCTGTTTCACCAATAAGCCTGCCTTTAGCATAGTCTGTTTGATTATTTCTGGGAGGACTTAAATAACTCTAGTTGCAATAACTTTAGAAGCAATATTTGCATATACATTAATCAGGGATATCGGTCTCCAGTTTTCCAAATAATTTCTGTCCTTTCCTTTCTTTTCAATTAATGTGATGACAGCCTGCTTTTGAGAGTGAGACATTTCTTTTTTTGTTATAAGCCTCATTAAAACGAGTGTACCATAAATTTACCTATAATAAGGATATTTAAAGGTAAGGTATTTTAAAGTATGTCTTTATTGCAAAAATATGATTGTAGAAGAAAGCAAAAAATAGAATCTAATACAAACCAAGGCGATTCTGCGAAATGAGGTTTTCTTTGTTGTCGTGTGATCATGTGACTTAGTTCCGGTCTTTCCAGGAAAATGTATTCATCAATACAACGCATTTGCTTTAAACAAATTTTGCACGCTTGATTTGTGATGAATAACATTTAAGAAAAAATATAAGTAGCAATGGCGGAAACTCATGAAGGGCTGCAACAATTAAGAGAAGAAGTTAACATTGATCAAATCATAAAATTTCTGCAATCTTTCGGTGTGGTCCTCACAGAAAATCGAGACATACTCAGTGTCTTGCCAGAATTAATCAAGAAGCTGGAGACGAACATAACAAAAGCGACCGGAACTGCGACAAGCGATGTTACTAGGTAGGCTAGTGAGTTGTATATCAAGTTGTATGCCTGTAGATTTATCCTTTCTTTTCGAAGGCATGCAGTGAGCGCTTTGGAGACAACCAAGCTTTGGTTTGACTCGAACAATTACACGTCACACAACCGTATTTGTATTTACCGTGATATGCATGCTTCATTTCTGGAAGATAAATCTGTGTTTGAAATATCGCTATTAAAATCTGGCATAATACCCAGCAGGAATCTAGAAGCCCAATGCCCATTTTCTCATCCATCTATTTACTTCTGTTATGCATGAGCAAACTGAGCGGCGTTATGACTTTCACTGGTTAACTTAGTTTCCATTGCTAATTTCTACTTCCTTGTTAAATATTGTTACTTCTAAACTTGGTTCGCAGAGCTATCAAAGGGTTATTGCAGAGGTCTTGAGATTAATTCCCACTATGACTACAACAAGACGCCCGGTGTTAGCTTGCGTCTACCTGCTCCGAAGACGCAAGTCGCAATGCGTTTGCTTTAGCATAGTGTGTGCGTTGTCACGCAATAAAAAAATAGCATCATCTGTTTTTTTTATGTGAAACTCGAAAGATGGTAAAAGATGCGTATTACTGAGCTTGAATCCTGAATTTCTTGGTAGCCAGCGCTATTCCGACTTTTTCTTCTCACAGAGAAATTTCACGGCTTACAGAAGAACAGGAAGGCAAAAAGAAGAAATGGGAAACGCAACAAAAACGAGAGGAGAAACGGTGAGTCTGATTCTTTATTAAGTAGAGTAAATGTAAATGGCTATACAAGCACTAAGCTTAGATAATTTACCTGCATGCCACTGAAGAAAAGGAAACAGATATTTCAAATAAACGTAACATGAAAATGATGTATTGGCAGGTGCATCCCTTGGTTTAACGTAGAGTCTCGACAGGCCTGCATGAATCACATTGCTTATGAGGATATTTGTTGAATTTTATTACTTAATGGCGAATGAGTTCGCCCTTGTCAGTTATTCAGTGGTAAATCATTATTTGTCTTAATTAAGGACGTTCGCGCCCAAAAACGTCCCACGCACAGGTTTGTTTAAAACTTTGACTGCAGGTAGAAAATGCTAAAATTAGATTAAAAACGTAAAAACAATCGGGGGTCACCGACCTCGTTTTGAAGATAGGGCGTAGCACAAGCCATAGCATTTCTAGGACTTCTAGTCATTCGAGGCGATTCTGGCCAGATTCATTACTATCGGCATATGTTTAAGTTGAAGAATCATATCTAAGTTATGTGTGTTTATCACAGCATATATAGGCCTACTTCATAGATCTTTGCTACATGTTTCATTAAATCAATTAGAATTAGCCTTAAAAAGATACAACTTCTAAGTCACGCACAACTGTATCCATGTACCAATTCGACCCTATTTGAATAGTATATGAAAAATAATTGACTTTCCACGTACAGATTTGTTTGTTTTTTTAGTATAATGGAAAGAATCAGAAAAGGAAGTGATCTGCCAAGTAGGGGTCATCGAGCATCCAACAAAAATATTCGCACACAAAGTTGACGCTAAGGTCATCAGCTCTATATTTTATTATTGAGTTTTGGACTTAGTGCGCGCGCTTGAAAATGACGTAGCACGCGCGTGGCCAATGAATAGCGTGCGCACTAGAGATGCGCAGTCGCAATGGGCGCGAACGTCCTTAAAGTTGTCCAGCGAATGTATATTGCCTTCAATGTTTTTTATGTGACTGGTTACCTGAAAGCTGAGAACTGGTCAAAATGTTACCTGTGCATTCAGAAATGACGAGGGAAAGAGAAATGACTAACAGCTAAGGTCTGAGACATTCAGTAACCAAGCCAAAAATGTAACTACATGCATAACTGAGATTCCAGTAATGCCATTCCGACCCTCGTCTTTTCGCCATTAGATGTAGTTGAGGAATAGTAGAGTAATTAAAAGGCCTATGATAATACACCTGCTATTACTGCGCCTTTCAATAACATGAGGACTCCAAAGTTCAAAGCTTAACCCGACAAATGTGTTTTTCGCTACAGTCAATCATTTATTCAATAAAGAATTAACCAAGCATTTCATTAAGTTGTATTAAGTTTTACTACTACTGTTATATTTTGGTGTTTCTGTTATTTATTTATTTACTTATTTATTTGTTTATTTATTTATTTATTTTTACTTTATTATTGTAAATTTGTTTGTCCTGTAATCTAATTAAGTGTGTAAAAAGTAAAATGTAAAATACCTCTTTTCCGACCTTATATCTATTTTCAATTGATAAATGGTGGTCACTCAACTAGTTTAGCTCTTTAGTTATTTTGGGTGACCAGCAACTGTATGTATTTTTAATTTATTTCTTGTTCAATTAGTTAGTTAATGTTACAGTTCAAATAAATCTTGTCTTGTCTTGTCTTGTTTGGCGGCTCCTCCCAGCTTCCGACTGCTGCCGAGCACTGTTTTGTTGTCTGAACTGTGCACGACGATTTTACTACCACGTGCTCGGCAGTAGTCGTAAGCTGGGAGGAGCAGCCGAACATCTGATTAACGGTAGTGAAAAACGCATTTGTCGGTTGATCTTTGAGGCACAGTAATATCATTTTTCGTAAAATTGTATAGTACTCATTTGCAGTTTTATTAATATACCGCATTTTATTTATTGTGAAAATAGGATATCTCGTTTGGAAAATGAGCTTCAGGAAGCAAAAAAAACGATTTTAGACCTGGAAGCTAGAAACAAACAGAATGACAATGATGTTGAAATGCTCAAACGAGAGAACAGGTCTGTGTTCGTGTTTTGCGTTTTTAACTCGAAGAATAGTAAACGAAATAACTTGCCCCGTTTTGGCGTAACGAAGGGAAAGATCAGTTAAGTTTTTAATAGGCCGGAGGAGTGGGCCAGTAGCTTGAACAATGCGAAATGAAACGAGTGAAACAGAAGGAAGCAGAAAGAGAGAAAAAAGCAGCCAAAAAAACGACCACAAAGTTCTCTCTCCTTCCTCTGCCCCCGAAAGACCTTTTAATTGCCTTTATAATCCAGAAATGTAAGTTGAAATATGCACTTACCCCCCAAAACCTTCAAAGATTAGTTAGAGGTAATTTCCAAACAGAAATTGATTTACTAAAACTGGAGCTGAATTGATTTTTATTGACGTGCAAGTAATGGCGTTCCCGCTTCTATTGGTTTTTTATGAATAAAAAATTATGGGTTGGCTTGCATTTAGAAGAAACCCAGATGTATTTTTGGGGTAGGGGGGGTGTTTCTAAGGTGCTCCAAATAAAATTTTTCATTGCAGTGTCTCAGCATTTTTCTTTACTGTAGGCTGGTGACGCTGGGAGTCGAACAAGCTGGCTAAAAAGTTTCATGGTGACATTAATTTTGTTGAAATTATTACCCTGTTAGTAGTAAAGGACGCTTAAATGACCGGAAGCCAACCAGAGCGCAGTGCATATCATTATTTTTCCTCTCGACCAATCAGATGGCAGGATTGCCTATTGAGCCTATCTAAGATGGCGTAGGTTTTTTAAGGAATCTGATTGGTCGATGCTATAGCTTATTAACATATAAACTCTAAAACCTAGCCCTGAAACCATGTTGGAGCCCTTAAACCTAACCCTGATGACGTGACTTTACCCTAATGACGTCTCCCTGATGACGTGACTTAAGCCTTATTAACATATACATAGCAACGGTTACCTAACAACCCTAATTAACATATCCAAGATGGCAGCCTAAGAAGGTAGTATCAAGCCCTATAAGTTATTAGTATTGGCCCAGGAGCGGTTCGCTCACCCATGTGGGAAGTGCTACTCTGTCCCCCTAGTTTCAAAACGCACAGGGCGCATGCGGAATACCTCCTAAGTGGTCGTTACGTGATTTAAGAGTCATAAATTGACTCTGCACCCATGTGGGACGTCCCTTGCCCTAAATTAGGTCATCACGCATGCGCAGTAACCCAAACATTACAAATTTAGGGTGAAACGACAATTTATTGAGAAATAATGAAAGATTACAAATTTGAATGGATATGTGAAAAATCCGATATGTGAGAATCCAAGATGACGGAGGTTATTTTCAACCAATCAGGAGCGAAATTAAGAATTCAAGTGGGCGGCACCCATGTAAGTGTGACCATGTTGGAAAATAGCATTGAGGATCACCTGGGATCAATTTCCATGGCGACAAAAATGTCACGCAACTTCAAAATCAATACTTACAGTGTCTTGCAGTCCTAGACGGTCATTGTGAGGTCTGACTATAGGGACGCTGTCCCAAAGTATCATGGGACACTGACCTTGTGGGGAACTACTAATGAATTAAGTGGGCTTCCAAGTCCCTTTCTCTTAAGGGGAGCATTAAACCAAACATTTAACACTTAATGACTGGTCCCGAGGGGAACAGTGAATTTTGTTTCCCGAGAATCTCAATGTTTCCCGAGGGAAACACTCGGATTCGAAGAAAACAAAATTCACTGTGCCCCAAGGGACCAGTCATTAAGTGGTTTGTTATATAGCAAAACAAAACAAAAGCAAATTTTGAATAACGCGCTGAGTTTCCGGCAACAGCGGTCAACATTTCGCGGGTAACAGTGAACTGTTTCCCGTTTGACGTCATAGTTTTCGCAATGTTGCCCGCTCATGGCATTTGGCGGGAAACAGTTTCATTGTTAGACGTCATGTGACTATGAACTAGCCAATGAATGGGCACGCTGTAGTGGGAAAAACGCCAGCTATATAACAATCCACAATGTCAAATGTAATGAACATTAATATCAAAACTTTTGTGCTAACAAGATATGATGAGTAAAGATAAGCGGTTTCTATTGTCTTCACACACTTTCAGAATTTTAGAATTCAAGCTAAAATCATGTTACACTGAATCTTACTCTCAATCAAAGGAACTTCCAAATAAAAAACTGTCAAGTTCTATCGTCATATTTCAGTGTGTTGAATAGTACGTTGATAGCCTCTCTTCAATTTCTCCACCGTGTCTTCTCGTTTGTATTGTTCGTTCTCACAAGCTAAATCGCGAGTCATTGTCTCTTCTATGCAATCATTTCCCTGCTAAGTTCAGTGATCTATCATCCTATTGATTCCATTTTCATTAAATCTTCTTTTTCTCTCCACTTCCAAGAGTGCTGGTGAAGTCATATCTTTGTTGCACTCCATCTTCAACTTGAGTTTTCATACGTGGAACCCTCAAAGGAAGTTCAAACTTTATGCCCTTGAAGTCATTTACAAACACTGAAAACTAATCGCGTCAACAGCCGCGCGAAGTATAAGCAGTTTTGAAGTAGCAACCAAAATCAGTTACAGCAACCCACGCCTAAACTGAACATTGATTGGTTTTCAGAAAAATGTAACGCTCAATCGTATTTCTCATTGGTTTAAAAATAGGACCCACGCTCAATCTTATTTTTTATTGGTTTAAATTTACACTCACGCTTATGTTTTTACATGATTGGATTTTGAAACTGGACGAGTTTAAGCAAGATGGTTTATACTCACTTCTCAATGGCTAAAAGTTAGACGCACGCCTGAACTGAACTCCGATTGATTAAAACTAGGTATATGAAACTTGAGACATTGACTGTCTATTTATGGAGAAACTCAAACAAGTCAAAGAACAACATGGAGGTTTACTTCAATGCAATGGTAGTGAAAGAACTGATCACAAACCAGAGGGCAATTAAAGTGTATCCGTTTGACCAACAGGTCCCTGAAAGTACGGAAGTGGATTTGTTCTTGTTGGATGATCCCCTCTAACAATTCAATCTTTTATTCGATAAAGTATGCCTGCACGAGTCAACCGTGTTACGGAGAAGACCTGATTGTTGCGGCACTAGCTTTGAAATGGTGAAAAACAACAAACACGTCTTCTTGTTTGACCTTGTCTGGTACCAAGTCAGCTACAAAGCAGACCACCACAATTTTTAGTTTGAATGGTTTAACACACCTAACCTCGTGGAGTTGTATAACTATATCTTGTTTTATACTGTTTTGCCGACGAATTTCGAAAACCAAACCCTCCAATCGTTACTACAACCATTGATATTTGGAGAGAAGCTAGCCGATCGACTGATGGGAGAACATTACCAAGAACTATGTCTGAAAATGACCCGTTTATCCCTAGATGTGAAAGAACAGTAGCTTTTAAGAGATTAGAAGACGAATTGAATGACATTAAAAAAACAAATCGGTGAAGAACCCTTAGATTTATACCGTTACGTCAAACGATGTGGAACAGAAGACCTTCAGTAGAAAATATGGTATGAAGAGGCATATGAAGAAGAAACATCTACAGCAAAGTGGTGAAACCTTCACATGTAACCTTCACATGCTCACAAGGCGATGACCATTAGAGTGGTAGTGGTTTGAAAAGAAAGGTGAAAGAATAGGTCCCACTTGTAAATTTTAGTAGGATAATAAATCATTTTAAAACAGGAAACTGTTGTTTAAGAATGATACATCTGCTGTCCCTTTTATCTCGATTGTCCCGATTCTGCAATACTTGCAGATTTTCTGAAACACCAGCCTATTTTCTGCAATACCTGCAGATTTTCTGCAGATTTTCTGCAGATTTTCTACAATATCTACAGATTTTCGGCATATTTTCTGCAGATTTTCTGCAATAGCTGCAGTTTCTCCTTTTTTTAACACCTGCAGATTTTCTACAATAACTGCGGATTTTCTGCAATATCTACATATTTTCTGTAGATTTTCTGCCATAGCTGCAGAGTTTCTGCACATTTTCTGTAATACCTGCAGATTTTCTGTATATTTTCTGTAATACCTGCGGATTTTCTGCAATATCTACAGATTTTCTGCATATTTTCTGCAATACCTGCATATTTTCTGCAGATTTTCTGCAATAGCTGCAGATTTGCTGTAATACCTGCAGATTTTCTGCTTATTTTCTGCAACACCTGCATATTTTCTGCAATAGCTGAAGATTTCTGCATATTTTCTGCAATAACTACACATTTTCTGCAAATTTTCTGCAATAGCTGCACATTTTCTGCAATAACTGCAGATTTTCTGCAAGAGCTGCAGATTTATTGCAGTTTTTTTGCAATACCTACAGATTTTCTGTAATATCTACAGATTTTCTGCGGGGCCAGCTCCGACGATGTTAACAATGGCATAACACAACGTTCTTCAGTTGTTTTATGTCCGTAGTGATTAATGGTGCTCTCTGCGCGCTTAAGAATCTACCCCAAGGAGTCAAACACGTGCAAATTATGTCACATCGATGCTGTTACTGTCAAAAGCCATTTACTTGTGACATCACGAGAATTAAAACCCAAGACTATGCCGAGATTCGCCGCTTTCAATGCCCTATTACCTGTAAGTAGAAGAAGGCTACGAAGCACTTATTTACAGCGTCTAAAATGGACTCATCGTATCAAATTCGACTCAATACACCGTAAAGTCATGAAAACTCTTCGGCGCTTTATTGAGGAAGATGGCATGGATTTTGTTGAAGCGGCCGAGTCAGAAGTAGCAAAACAAAAATTCCTGATAAACAGAATAATGAAAAAGAAACAACTTCCCGATGAGTCAGATGACGACAAGGAAGAAAAGAATGAAATCTTAGTGACAAAGAAAACAAAGAGCAAATCCTAGCTCGGCAGGAACAATGACGAACAGAGAACGTTGAGATTTTCAAAACCCGACGTAAAATATGGTACGAAATTAACAAGGAACAGCTCCTCGACGACCGGAGAGCCTATTGTCAACAGAACAAGGAGCACATTAGACATTACCGAAGACAATATCGCAAAAACAACAGGGAGCAGATCAACGAATATTGGGGAAGTTATTATGCCAAGAATAAGGAACAGATCAACCAAAGACTTCGTAACCACTGGTAAAGAAAAATAGGGGCCCCGAACCAGCAGTCTGAGAAACTGGAAACAAGTCCATCAGTGAAGATCTGATCTGAAACCCATCATGAAGTGTTGTTGAGAGACTTTGTTTAAGAGACAGTCTTAAAAGTCCCGATGTCTGATTTCTCGATCCTTAAGACTCTTTTTCAACCTTTAACTATCTTCTTCTCCTTCCCACTATCCATCATGAAGCTGTAAATTTTAGCCCTTAAACCAATAAACTCTCGCTTACATGTTACTGGATCTCCATCAGGCCAGTCATGATTACTACGAAGTTCTTTTCTCTCTCTTTTATAATGTGTTGACCTGATAAGAACGCATAAAACCTTCGTTTTTTAAGGCGTGACTGAGTATCCGTATCTGTGAATAACTTAGCTTTGTCACCATACTTAGACTTGACATACTCATAGTGGAACTGATCCAATGAGAAAATTGTAATCAGTTCTCCCTTTAGAGTTATTCAATAAACGTTATAAAGACTCAGACTCTCTCTTTTTTTGTTTATATTAATTTGATGACATTACTGTTACAAAATTTTAATTTCCACTTTTGTACCAATGCCAAAACGCGCCACATTCCGTGACTGGACATTATTAAGCCAATGAGAAGTATGAAGATAACCTTTTAATGAAACCTGACTTCTACAATATCATTATTACA
>CM042756.1:18482869-18501428 GCA_022496165.2 Catalaphyllia jardinei
TCATACAAATTTGAAGTACATTTTTGGGAACACGTGGACCATACCTCTCCGAATTTGTACGATTTCATATTTGGCATCATCCGCTCAGTTTTAGGGAGATCAAAACGGCGTAAGGCAAGGGTATATCATGCTGAATTGGAACATGGCTATATCGTTAAACTATTTTTATAATTATAAATAATGGAACAGAGAGTTAACTCTGAAGTGTAAATTTAAGTGCTAATTTAACCCATGACTAACCCACTGAGCGTTAGTAAGTAACGGTAGATCTAATCCGGAGGTCGTGGGTTCAATTCCCACCGAGGTCAAAAGATTTTTTCTTTACCTCGTGTGGTTCCCTGATTCCCTTTACTAGGGCTCAGTGGCTTAACCATGGGTTAAATTAGCACTTAAATTTACACTTCAGAGTTAATTCTCTGTTCCATTATTTGTGTTCATAGTGCTACGCGGTACAACATTCATATATTTTTATAATTAGTTGCGCTAGGTAGTTAGAGAGTTCACAAGGTATCTAGAAATGATTTCCAGTTGTTTGTTTTAGTTATATATCTATGTAAGCTGCTTGATTAAACTTCGTATAGAATTGCAGCGCTTGGAAGAGAACTTAGTTCAAAGCAGGAGGATTACGACAAGGAGACGCATCGCACCAGGAAAGAATTAACTGGGAAAGAAAAGGAGTAAGTAGGAGTTTTAAGCACAAACGTATACGTTGCTATTTTCGCCTTAATAAACTGTGTAGGTACTGAAATGCGTACGTTACTTTATTAAGGACGTTCGCGCGAACATTTTCTAACATTGAATTTTTTCTGAAAATTTTACCATTGAAAAATGATGAATTAGTGTTCACAGAAATGTAAAAAAGTGGGGGTCACCGATTCCGTTTTGGAGAGAACATGCCTGGAAAAACACCTAAATTTGAGTAAATCGGACTTCTTTAGCAAAGGCCACAGTGGCTGCAAGTTCCAAAATATTGCAATTAGAGCTTTGAAGGGAAATGTTCTCTGCCATATATGGTTTAAATGGACATATCAAGCGAATTTAGTCAACTGGTGAGGTTCCTCAAAGAACAAGTTTGCATTTAGCGACCACAGTTTCGCGCGCCTTGCAGCCGCAAGATGCCAGGGTTCTATGTCCCGTGGACAGAAATCTTGAAATTTTTTAACTTCCCACATTGATTTTTTGTTCGTTTTTGGAAAATGTAGAGATAATTGTAAATAAAACCTGTTTCTGAAAAGAAAAGCCAGGGTCACCGAACGTGCAAGATCGTTAAATCCAAGCAAAGCTATAGTAATGGCTATCTGCCCTATCATTGTTCATTTTAGTACTTAAAGCGCGCGCTCAATGCTTGACTTGGCATGTAAATTTACGTGCGCAGTAAGGATGCGCAGAAACAATTGCCGCGAACGCCTTTACGCAACTACAGATTAGTTTAATTGGGTGACAACAGGTTAACGCAAGACTTTGAACCTCACTTTTGTAAGATTGAAGATTAAATGAAGGTTATTTAGTAAACGATATAGTTTACCACGGATTCTAAAGACGCAAAACACGCGTTAGTTCACGACGCAGACAGTGTAACAGAACACAGTTTATCTTTAATTTAGTTTATGAAGACAACCGGGAACTGACAGCGCTTAACACGCAAGACCATGTAAAAACAAACAGCCTCATAAACTACTAGTCAATAAACACCTTTGTTAATTGTAACAAAATGAAATCATAAAAAATGATATCTTGTATGTATAGATTTCAGTGATGTTTGTTTTGTAGACTGGTAGAAAACAAAGAAGAGATGGATATATTAAGAAAACAGCACAGTGAATCCTTAAGAGATCAGAAAGGCAAAATAGACGAATCAGAAGCAAGGTATAAAACTACTATGTAGAAATATTTTAAAATGGTGGTAAACAGCTGTTTTACAGTCTTTGACATGTATACCATAATTTTGACATGTAAAGCAGCTTGGAGGAATTATGAATGCCGTAACCCTTAATGTAGCTACCGTCTTTCAGTAATGTGCCCTGCTAATTTGTGGGAATGACGAGTAAATTCGTTAGATGAAAGATGAGAAGAAGAAGGTAAGATAATCAAAAATCAAAGGCGAATTCAAAAGAGAACCCGAAAGGCCAAAATACGGATAGTTGCTCCCTCTTTGCGTTAAATATTAGAAGAAATGTAGGGGTGGCAAACTTTTACGCCAATAATTTGAGTCTTTAAATTTTGAATAAGACGTGATGAGTTAAAATAAGGAATTCAGTTTTAAGAAAACCAGCAGTATACATTCCAAAAAAATTGTAGCGAGAACTTCTGCGAAGGTTGTCAGGTAAATTGTGTAAGCCAAAAAGTGGATTAGGTTTGTCGTTAGTCATAGGTCTGAAGGGTGCGTGCGTGTCTAATTCAGTGCACAGTTTAATTTTAGAGATGTTTAAAAGGCTTGGTGGAACTTCTAGAATTGCAGAGCTTGAAGAGGAGCGTCGTGCAAAACAAGAGGATTACGAGAAGGAGACCCAACGCAGCAGGAAAGAATTGGCGGAGAAAGAAGAGGAGTAAGTGAGATCTTAAGAACAAAATTGTACGCTGCAATGCCTTGTTTCGCAACTACTGATTGCTTTTGGTGTTGAAATTATGTAATCACATTATGTTAAACATCCTGTGTGAATATTTTTTTGTTCCTTAAATTTCCTGATAACTTTAGTGGAAGTTGCATGGCATGCCACTTTAGTGGAACTGCCATGACGTGTCCGCCAGGAAAATAACAATAGACAGCTAATCGAAAAATAAAATTTGCAGTGGCGGATCTAGGGGAGGGGCCCGGGGGGCCCAGCCCCCCTTATTTTGGCTAAAAATAGAAGAAATGACAAAAGGGAAAAAGGCCAGCAGGGCAAGTAAATCAAGACCGCCCCCCACCCCCCTTAGCGCAAGGTCTGGATCCGCCACTGATTTGGAAGATAAAAAATGACTAAATTTCTGTGATGTTTATCATGTATAGACTAGTAAAAGTTGTGGAACAGTTGCACACCATAAAACAGCAGCAGGATGAGTCCTTCAGAGGCCAAGAAACCAAAATAGACGAATTACAAGCAAGGTACAAATATATTATGTATCGATCTTTTTACACCATGCAGATGGTGCTTAAAGTGCAATGAATATTATCTGGATGCTGTAGCACAATTTCAGAGGTAACACACATCTTTTTACCCCTCTTTGTCTCTGTAAAACTATTTTATTTAAGGTGGTTCAAAACGGTTCCCAGCACTTTTCAAGACGTATATTTTGGTGGATCATTATAACCACTCCGTTGAAGCCACAATCAGGGTTTCAAAGAACTTCCCAAGCCATGATTGGGGATCAACTGATAGAGTGGTAATTATGACCCATCAAAATCTACTTCATGTAAAATGCTTCAAATTGTTTTAAGCCACCCTAAAATGAGTCCTCAGAACTGCTTTACGCATCCCTACTGAGCAAAGTTTTGCGTGCGCATCAAGATTCCTTACAAGCTAAGCTCGAAAGTAAAATAAATGCTTGTTTTCTCATGGACGAGCATGTAAAACCTAAATAAAAACAAGGACAATTGTTCAGAAGGGGAAAAAAGATATCGCGATCTAGTTTTTTGTGAATTGCCCGTATGTCTACTACCACAAAATGGAAACTCATTAACGGACGCCAGAATTGTAAAATTAAACGAAACTTACCGGAAGTTGAAGTTTGATTGAGATTCTACGAAGTCATTGGTCTGGAGCTAAGGAGTCAGGTGAGATATGCGCGCGAAACCAGAGCGGTCACACTTCAAAGGCGAATGATCAGGACTGTTGTAAATCAGTAGGGTGGGTAGCCCAGATGGGAGGGCACCTGACTCCTTAGCTCCAGACCAATGACTTCGTAGAATCTCAATCAAACTTCAACTTCCGGTAAGTTTCGTTTAATTTTACAATTCTACTTCGTCATTGGTCAATGTCGCTAAGGAGTCACGTGAGACTTTAAAGCGTCAGGATCATGAGCAGAAATCATGAACATCAATCAAATTTAATGACAACAGGGTGCTGAGACAAAGTACACAGCCATCAGGATGTCAAATCTTTACAGGTGACCTAACAGTAACAATATGGTCAACAAGTCTGGTTGAAAAAACCATGTTATAAGCATCAACAGCTATTATGCAGTAGCTCATGCCCAAAATTTTTGGCAGTGTCTTGGATAGGTTTATCGTAAAAACGAGCAAAGGTGCTCTCAGTACTCCAACCTGCTGTAGACAAGATAGTATCAATAGGGACCTGTTTTCCCTTTGCAGCTGATGTAGCAGCTGCTCTCGTGCTGTGCGCTTTATACACACGAGTGTCAATTCCTGCTTTGGCCATGACATTCTTAAGCCATCGAGCAATAGTGTTAGTTGAAACAGGTTTGTGCGGTTTGTGATAGCCAATCAGCAACTGGTCCGTTTCTCCTCTTAGGGGAGATGTTCTATCAATATAAGCTTGTAGATGTTGTACAACACACAGGTTCTGGTCAGGCTCATATGCCAAAAACTCAATTTGACTTAGGTGCTTGCCTGGCCGAGTGGTCTTCAGGGGCGTGTCAATCGTAAATACACATTTGTTTGCAGTTAAAGTCATCGAGCTCAGAGTAAGTGCCTTCAGTGTCTGTACTCTCTGGCCAGACAAGAGAGCAAGCAACATGGTTAGCTTCCAGGACATATCTCTGAGACCCAATTTCACTCCAAGAGTCCAGGTTGCAAGTATCTTAAGGACAGAGTTTACATCCCATATTTCTTTGTATCGGGGGAGAGAAGGCCTAGTTTCAAAAACACCTTTAACAAACCTGGTAACGAGTGGATGGCTACCAAACTGAACACTCCCTGGAAGCACAATAATAGATGATAGGGCACTACGCGCAGTGTTTATACAGCTGTATCCTACACCAGTAGCAAAGAGATCTCCAAGGAAATTTATACCATCCTGTAAAGTGGCCTGAAGGGGATTAATGTTCCGTCGACAGCAGAATGATTCCCACTTCTTGTAGTAAGTTTGGTACTGGGTTGTGGTGCCTGATCTCCAGGACTGCATGATGATCCTTGAAGCTTCTGTCGAAATTCCTTGGCTTTCAAGAGATCTCCAGACAAGTGGCACATCAGAAGCTCTAGTTTTGGATACAGAGGGTGAATCATTTCTGGGCTGCTTGGAAGAAACAGCAGTTTCTTTCTGTTGGGTAGTAGTACTGGATTGTCGATCAGCATTCTCATCAAGACAGGCCACCATGTTTGGGTTGGCCATTTCGGAACAATAATAATTCCTTGGACCCTCTCCCGTTGGATCTTCTGCAATACTCTGCTGATAAGAGAAAATGGAGGGAACATGTAAGGCACATATTGCTTCCATGATAAGTGAAATGCACCAACTGCCACAGCCCCTGGGTCAGGATGCCATGATACATAAGGCAGAAACTGGTGGTTTAGTCTGGAAGCAAATAAGTCAATATTGGGCACTACCTTTACTACATTGAGGCAGTCCCTGAAAATAGTTCTGTTTAGTGTCCACTCAAGTTGCGAGTGAGACTGTCTAGATTGTTTATCAGCTTCCACATTCTCTACACCAGGGATATGGACAGCTGTAAGCCAAATATTTCTTTGGGCACACCATAACCAAATTTCTCAGGCTAGATCATTTCTTTTTTCAGAGCTACTAGTACCCATATGGTTTACATCAGACAGGGCAGTCATATTATCTACCATGACCTTCACATGTTGCCCATTAATGATAGATGAAAAAGATTTAAGAGCCAAGTATATGGCTAGGAGCTCCAAATAGTTTATGTGGTTTGTGGCCTCCTCTGTAGTCCAGTGTCCACCTGTACTGGTGTCAGTTAGGGCACAGCCCCATCCAGTGGATGAGGCATCAGTTGACATGACAACAGTAGGCTCACCATGACTAATGACATTGTAGCTGGCTTCAAGGTGTGTATTCCACCAAATTAATTCATTACACGCTTTGTCTGATACTACCATAAAAGCATCATAATCACCCTTGCTGTATTTTAGGGCAAGAGTTTTCTCCCTCTCTAATTGACAGAAATAAAGTGGGCCATACATGACACCTGGGAAACTAGATACCATATATCCAAGGGCTCTTGCAACCTCCCGTATAGTGGTATTTTGGGCCTTGATAAGCTTGGTACAGATTGATTTGAGCTTGCCAGCTTTTTCATTTGTCAAATAAATTCTCATCTGGACTGAGTCCAAGATAAACCCCCAAAATACTAATTTTTGTGTAAGGGCAAAAACTGACTTCTGAGGGTGAAGAATGAAGCCCAATGAGAGGAACATTTTCACAGTGTCTAGGACATTAGCTAGGCATTCCTCATAACTTCCCCCTTGTATGAGTCATCAATATAAGGGGAGTTTATGTGTCCTAGTTGTCTCAAAACAGCATAGGCTGGCTTCATAAGTTTGGTAAACTTCCTCGGGCAGAAAGCTAAACCATTAGGAAAGCAGGTAAACTGATACAGTTTACCACCCCATTCAAACTTAAGGTACTTCTGGTGCGCCACCGCAATAGGGACAGAGTAGTACGCGTCCTTGAGGTCAACAGCGGCCATATAGCAGTTAGGCATAATAAGGCTTATTACACTTTGAAGTGTATCCATTTTAAAGTGGTTGTATTGCACATGCTTGTTCAGGTTTTTGAGATTAAGGATCATTCGGTGAGATCCGTCTTTTTGGGGTCGTACAAAAATAGAAGAGATAAACTCCCCAGGTTCATGACTGGTTTCAACAATAACTGCCTTCTTAAGCAGGTTTGCAACCTCTGTAGAAATGATAGCATTTTCTTCAGCACTAAAACATTTTATTGCAGGGGGGTGTGTTTGACAAGGCTTAGTGTCAAATTTAGTGTATTGCCCTGACACCATTTGAAGAATCTCAGTGTCTGAGGTGATATTTTGCCAACAATGAGCAAATTTTTCTAGCCTACCGCTTTTGAAGCAACTTGTTTGTGCAACAAGGTAAGCTATTAGTGTAGGGATAAAGCCTTCAAATTCAGTTACCTGTAACATGTGAAGTTTTGACATGATATCCTCATCGGTGTTTATTTCTTGCTGGTTTCCTCCTTTTTCTTCCAGGTTTTCTGTGGTTTCCACCTGGACTGGAAGTGACCCTTGCCTAAAAAAGGCTGGTTCTGTTTCTGGCGATATGGAGGTTTGGTGGAAGATTTGGAGCTATTGTGAACAGCTGTGTGGCTAATTCGGTTTGATGCTCGAATCGCAGTAAGCTGCGACTGAAGCTCATCGCCAAATGGCAAGGTTGTGACCGGTGTTTGAGAAGAACACAGCGAGCCGTATTCTTTGTTAAGGTTGGGTTTGATAGCTTCCCGTCTACGTAGGGAGAGCTCGTAATTGGCGTGACCCAACAGAGCCATGGCATCAATTTGTGTTGTGAGTAAGGCACCCGTATCTAGCTTCCCACCTTGCGCACCTTGGCTTCTAAAATCCATGAGCTTCTGAGTTGATTGTGCAATAATGGCTCCAACCTTCACTATCATGTTCTGAATAGCGGACAATCTGAGGTTCTGCTTTTTCCCATAATGGGTTAATTTTTCCCAAATCTCAGGGTTCACTTTGGGGGCAACAAGTTTCTCGCAGTTTTCAGGGCGATCGTATTTCTCGACCGTTTCTTTGACCTTGTTCTCGCCCAGTTTTGAAGCCCATCTCTTATTGATAATTTCGGCAAGTTGCTTAGAGATTGGGCGGCTCACTTTGTCATCTTTAGAGAAGTCGAGGGCCAATTTCTTTAAAAGTTCATCTTCGCCTTCATTTTTGCAGGAGTCCTGCGAGTTGGCGGATGACGTTTTGGCACCTTCAGAGTCGTTCTCCGCGTCGGTTGCCAAAAGCTCGTGAACGTCTGCATCATCGCTTTCACTGCCAGTTTCACCTGTATTACTGACAGCAACTCTGGGCTTCTTCGTTTTCCCATTTAAAGGGTCTAAATTCCCAGAGCGAGCGTCTCGCTTCGCTGGGCGTTGCTTTGACAAAGCTGCGAACGCTTCGCCCATGGCGGACAATGAACCTGCCATGTGGTCCATGTTTCGGTTCAAATTTGTGAGTACACCCAATAGCGAGTCGCTATTTTCGAGTGCAGGTTCCTCTAGAAGGTCGTCTTCGACTTCCTCAGTGGAATTAAGCTCCGTTCCTTCGTCGGGATCTTGAAGATTGGTTGAATTCGCCATAGAAAAATTTTATGTGCAACTACTTCAAAGGTTCGCTTGCAAGTGACCGCTCTGGTTTCGCGCGCATATCTCACGTGATTCCTTAGCGACATTGACCAATGACGAAGTAGAATCACTTTCTTTAACTAATAACAGGGTTTCACAGCTTAAGGGAGAGCGTCTCTCGCTGCAAGAGGATTTTGAAAGAGAGAAGCAACGCAGGAAGCAAGAATTAAGCGAAAAAGAGAACGCGTAAGTTGCATTATTAGTCTGACTAAGTTGAACGAGTTATAAAAGGATAAGGTTGATACTTGGCTTTACACTAGAAGGTAAGTTCGTTTCAAGTATAAGCACCTCACTCTAGTGCACTTGAAAATCTCAAGTCGCTTTAGAAACTTGGCTTTACACCTGATGACAAAGGAACAAACGGCATCTTCTGTATTACTCTAGAATGGGTCTACAATGCGGTTTTCGGTACAGAAATTGATGTAGGGCTTTAGCTGACGTAGATGATGCATTTCCGTGTGGCTCGTCCAATGTTCAACATAGTTTTTCGGGTGCAAAGAAATCACGTGGTTGAAACTTGAAACAGCAGCTGGTTTGTAATCTACAAAAGCATTTGGTGTCGGATGATATGAAAAGCGATGTTCTAGACTACTTGTGAGAATGAAAATCAAGCAAGTTGTTTACTAGTATCGGTCTGTTCATCAGAATGGCGTCCATTGCCTTTTGGTCAAGTGCGTTGTCAAGTGTGGTGTAGACCATAGTTGAAGGCGCACTTCGGCTCCTTTGATCTACGAACATTTCCATGGTCACTAGGCAAAGTCCAAGTAAGTACATTATACCCCTTCACACTAAAAGTAGGTTCTAAGTATATTTAGATTATACTTACAAGCTATATAACGCCAGCTATATATCAATACCTGTTGTATTTTAGACAACTTCTGTCTTGCATTAATTTTAAGCAGTTCTACGGGTCAAACACTCAAGTTAAGTATACATTTACGTTTATTGTACATCACGGTCCATTTCAATGGCTAGTGAAGGAACGTAGCACAGTAAAATGTAAATGAATAACACCACTCAAGAGATCAATAACCAGTCAATTGCATAAATGACTACCGGGAGTTGTCATTTTTTTTAAACTGAGTGTATGTTTGTATGTAGGAAAAATCCCATCTAATCACATTTAATACCTCACTTTGTAAATTTCTGTAAATGTAACTGTACATGATGAAATCACTTTACGGTAATGATGAAATATTGTAGATTCGGGTATTCATTCTCTGCTTTGTTGGGCAACTTCTAACGATTGGCTGATTAAATTCCACAATTTGATGCAAGGCCGTCCAAACAGATGACTTTGATGAAGCAAAACTAACGATGGGAAATTTATTAAAAACATACCAAATGACTCACATCTACTTTGTACTTTTAGGTTTTTATCAATCAAGGCTTATAAGGATAGACTTTTAAAATATAAATATGATTTAGGGGGAAAAATATATTAGCAGTTAAAAAGACCAAACTGCTAATTTAAGGAAACAGAACCAGACAAACGCGTAGATCTTTGCATGCTAGCAAGTAGAAATTATTGTCGACCTTTCTATTGCAGACAGCATAAAGGGAAAATAGAGCGAGAAAGGGCAAAACAACATTACACCGATAATTTGAGAGACAAGGAGACCAAGCTGAAGAGGTTAGAAGCCTGGTAGGTGCAACGTGAATTCTGATTTTGTTTATGGCTTAATGCATATGACACTTTCACAGTTATTCAGTTGAATATCTCTTACTGTTAGCACGAAGGTACATGTTAGTTATGAAACGCTTTCTAGTGGAGCGATAAGCCATCATCAGAATAGGCAAGTGACTATCCCAATCTCGTTGATTCTGTGCCACAAACTTGGATAGCATCCCCTCTGTGGTCCGGTTAAAACGCTCAACCATTCCATCTGATTGAGGATGGAGGAGCGTGGTTCTGGTCTTGTCTATTCCCAGTGACTTGCACATTTCTTGAAAAACTTTCGACTCGAAGTTTCTTCCCTGATCGGAATGGATCTTCCTCGGGATACCGAAACGAGCCACGAACTCTTCAACTAACACTCTTGCTACAGTTGTTGCCTCTTGATTGGGAACCGCATAGACCTCCGTCCACTTTGAAAAGTAATCTCCAATGATGAGGATGTATTTATTACCACGGTTCGGGTCAGGCAATGGTCCCAAAATGTCCAGCGCCACACGCTCAAGAGGTGCGCCAACGTTGTAGGTCCTCAGGGGCGCTCGGGGTGTGCGAGTTGGCCTTTCCCTGGAGGCGCAGAGGTCGCATTCCCGACACCCACTTTTCACATCTTTTGTGCACCCAGGCCAATAGAACCTTTCTTTAACCCTTTCTAGCGTCTTGTTGATACCCAGGTGCCCCGCGGTTTCCGTGGTGTGTAGTTCATGGAGGATGTCGTTTCTGAGATTGGAGTGTATAACAAACTGCCAACGGATCTTGTCTCCTGCTTCCGATTCCTACCGCCGGCAAAGGACACCGTTACGTAGTGACGAACGGTCCCATTGACTTCAGTAAGTCTAAATGGGTTTGTTTTCAATTGAAACATTCTTCCATGCCAGGCGAGAGTGGCAAGACTCCTTCCATGCGATAATCTTCCTTTAGTCATCATCAGCGATCTGGCTAGCCCGCAGGTCATTTGTGACACCCATAACAAGAAAGGCTTTGGTGGAGCTGGAACTTGACCTTCAGGTAAAGATTTCGGATCTAATCGATGAGATTAGCAAGCTATCCCCATCCATGGTTCTGTCTGAGCCTTGGGAAGCACCACACAGGACGCCTGCTATTTCTGAATCTGCGGCTGAAGAGCTCTCTTCCTTTTGTTCGGCACGGTCACAGTGTCGGCAGTCACCGCATGGTCTTCTCGAAAGAGCGTCAGCATTTCCATGGCATAAACCAGAACGGTGCTGGATGTTAAAAAAAGTACCCAGGAGTTCAAGCCACCTGGCGAGTTGGTCTTCAGGATTTTTGAACCTTAGCAGCCATTTAAGAGCACCATGGTCAGTGCAAACAAGGAACTGCCTTCCACAAAGGTAGTGATGGTAGGTCTTTACTGCCACAACAACTGCTAAAAGTTCCTTACGAGTCTCGCTCTTGCTCAGTGACTTGCTGTGGAACGCAATCACTTTCTTTTCCCCCTCTTGGACTTGAAAGAGCACTGCGACAAGGCCAGTGTTGCTTGCGTCCGTATCTAAGATAAACAGGCCATCAGCAGTTAGGAACCCCAAAATTGGAGCTGTTGCCAGCAAGGTTTTTAGCTGGCGAAACGCATCCTCATACTCACTGGTCCACCGGAATTCTCTTTGGTCCTCCGTTAGCCTGTAAAGGGGTTTGACAATGTCAGCAAAGCCATGGAAAAAACGTCGGTAGTAAGAGCAGAGACCCAGGAAGCTTTTGACATCCTTCCCTGTATGTGGAGAGGGCCAAGTGCGTACAGCCTCAATCTTTTTGGGGTCAGTAGATACGCCATGATCGCTCACCACATGGCCAAGAAAAGGACCGGACTGCTGAAGAAGAATGCACTTCTTGGGCCTCAACTGAAGGCCTGCATCACGTAGCTGATGGAACACAGTGCGGAGCCTCTTAAATGCTTCTCCAAACTCTCTACCATGGACTATGATGTCTAAGTAGAGGAGACACACCTCCCATGGTAAGCCAGACAACACCGTCTCCATCAGCCGCTAGAAGGTCACAGGGGCATTACAGAGACCAAAACGCATGACGGTGAACTGGTACAAGCCATTGCTTAAGGCAGTTTTTGGCTTGTTTTCCTCGCTCATAGCCACCTGCCAGTACCCGCTACAGAGGTCTAGGGTGGAAAACCATCTGCATCAAGCAAGCGCATCCAAGCAGTCGTCGATCGTTGGAACGGGGTAGCTGTCCTCAACTGTCACCTCGTTAAGCTTACCATAGTGCACGCAGAAACAGTTGGACCCGTCGTTCTTCTTGACCGGAACTATGGGTGAGGTCCAGGGACTTGAGAAGGGCTCAATCACTCCCCTTTTAAGCATGTCCTTGAGCACTGTGTCGGCTTCAGCTCGTTTATGTAATGGAAGGCGTCTCGCTGGCTGACGGATAGAGCGCGAAGATCCAGTGTTGATCTGGTGGGTGACCAAGTTGGTATGACCAAGGTCATCAGAGGAGACGGCAAATACATCAGCAAGTCGGTCAGTAGTTGTGCAAGTTGCGAGCGCTCATCCTGGTTTAGTACATGTGAGCTGCTTTGGAACAAGTCTGAGAGGTGCTCGGGGACGGATGGCGCTTCCCCGTCATTCCAATGCATTAGTCAGACTACCACCTTTCTCACGTTCCTGGCAGAGGGCCACGTTGTTTTGCCAGATGTACGGAACTTCCACAAGGTCGACAGGCTCGCACATCGCTGCCACAGTGCCTTATATAATGTACAAGGGTAATCTGTAGGGTTGAGCACCCGTAGTTGAATTATGTCCGATGAGGTGTCCACCAGGCTTCTGGCTAGAATCAGCTGATTGACTTCCATGAGTCTGGCCGTAGGTCCGAGCAGTCCTAGGACAGGGGCGAACTGGCAGACGATTTTGCCAGCTACCAGGGCTTCACTCCTAGGAGGGACGACTGCTGTGTTTTCAACAAAAACTCGACGGCAGCTGGGAGTGACGTGTCGACCATGGATAACTTTACTGAGATCGCCAAACTGTAGCTCAAAACAGCCATCTTTAAGCACTAGTTGGCAGTCATATTGTCGAAGGAAACCTAAACCAAGAATCCCCTCCGGTTCGATTTCTGCCACCCAGATTGTATGGACAAGCTTCCGATCGCCTAAACCAATGGTCATATTACCACGTCCCAGGAAGGATGAGAAACGTTCATCGGCCAATTTCATGGTGTCCAGGACATTTTCGGCTTGGTGTTGACGCTGGACTGCGAGACATGGCCTCCCAGATCCGGGTCTGAATGATGGTGATGTTTGCCCCTGTATCCACTAAAAACCGAACCGGTGTCCCGTTCACGATCCCATTGACATACAGGCCATCTTTGTCAGCGTCCGCAGCGTCTGTTTTGACTGAAGGGAAGGTGGGCCTTAGTGTTGGGAGGTCTGTCGGGCTCCGGTCCTTGAACTCGACAGTATCTCGTTTCCCGGACTTTCCTTAGGTGGCTGAAGTGACCTACTTGACGATGTCTGAGGTCTATCTCCGAAGTGTTTAGGACAGTAGCGTTGAATGTGTCCCTGGGCACCACACGGCCAACACTCTGGTTAAGTCCAGGTCCTCTGCCAACCGTGGGGCGGGGTATCGGGTATACCTCGAAGATGATGGGTCAGAATTTGGACCATTGTTTTTAGCTCGTGTACCTCTTGCCGAAGAGTTGCGTCTGTTGGCCCAGGGACTCTGGGACGTGACCGCCTGCAGTATCTTTGTCTTGCTACTTCGTTGTTTTCGGCAGAGAAAAATGGCTCAACTTCTACAGTTTCATCCAACGTGTCTGTGAGTGTAACTGCCTTCACTTGATGGACCTTCCAACGTAGTTCTGGGTCTGCCAATGCCTCAATGAACTGATCTTTTGCGATTGACTCGCGAAGGGAAACTGTTGCATCGGGGTAGGCTTGTCTTGTCAAACGCCGAATTGCCTGGGCCAGTTCAGGGAGGGTTACCTCCGGTTTACGAGTGCGGCTTCGCAGAGAAACCCTGAACATTTCTGTTCTGTTGGATGTTTCAAATCGACTATCAAGTACCGCTACCAGGTCCGTGTAGCTGGTACGCTGAGTTTTGTCAAGATCACCAAGCACTGCCTAGTCTTGGCCGCTCAGACTGACTACCCGGTAGGCTGCTTTGGTTCGCCTATCCCACTGATTAAGATCGGCTACAAGCTCGAATGGGGCTTTATAATCCTCCCACGAAGTTTACCCATTGTATGGGCTTGCACGGACACGTTGCTTCTCTCGTTGTTGGGGAGCTAGCGATACGGGTTAGGAGAAAGAGGTGCTGGAAGAGCACTAAAACACTCTTCCTCAGGGTCACCAAAAAAATCAGGAATATCACTTTTGTGGTGATCGGTTGTCAGTGTAACGTGACGGTCACGCTGTTTTGATTCAAGGGCATCGAGGCGTTTACTCAGTTCGCCGAAGCGATCCTCTAAAGCACTGTTTTGCTAGTCTATTCCAACACTTAATGCTGTAATGGCCTTTAAAACTTGGTCGACCGTTCCATCGCTGTTGTCTCCTATACTGTGAGGCGTGCTGCTCCCAACTGGAACGGGAGATTTCGCCCTTGTCGTGTCCTTTACAGTTGGACAAAAATCTTCCGTGTTTAGATCGATTAGTGGTCCAAAATTAACTTCACCATCGTTGTAGTGCTCCATTTTGCTAATATGCCGAGTCCACCATCACTGCCACCAGTGTAACAAGCCGAATAAAACAACAGTTTTCTCGCCAAACACGCACATGTATTTATTCATCTATCCGACCCTGTAACTCACTCGAGAGATCCTATTACAACCACGTTGTAGTTACGCAACAAGACGGTAAGTCACAACTAGAATAATGTTACGCAGTTGTTCCGTCACAATATAGAATTAAGGGGCAAATTTGAGCAAACCTTGAAGGTTTTTAGAAATATGAAATGGTGGTAAGCCATTTATACCAAATATTAATTTTGTAATCTATAACATAGCTACTGACTGTTTGTCGCGTGTTATGCTAATTTGCAGTAATGAAAAGTTAACTCGTGAAAATGAGGAGTGGAGAGAATGGTAAAAACAACAAAAGAGAACTCAAGTGACATACCACGAGTTTGCAATTTAATTGAAAATTGACGCGAAAATTTCTGTCAAGGCTATTAAAATACTTTTATATACTTTCATCACACCATAAAATTTTCATTATCATATCGTAAAAAAATAAAATAAGATTATTGCGGACCTTTCTATCTCCCCACCCCATTCCTTTGAACCATCCTACGAGAAAAAAAAAAAAAGAAGTGGTCGATTTAGGGTAAAGCCAATGAGAAAAAGCCAATTATGTACGTTTTGTGTCGATTGTCTTCTTTCAGAACCAATACTTTACTAATTGTGTAAGTTTTTTTTTCCATTTGTCTGAAACAGTAACGAAAATTTGACAACTAAAATAGAACAAAAGAAACAAGAATTGCGTCATTACGTAGAAAGGTAAGAAGAACAATTTGCTTATAGGCTAACTGATAAATTACCTTTGCTCAGTGATATATAGAGTAACCTTGGGACAAAATATCCAACGTTATTTTTGCTCAAATTATTTGGTTCCATCCCGGTTGTCGCCGTGAGTGGTTGTTATCGAGCTCTACATATCATGGTCACCCTTAGTTTTGTTGGAGCAGGACCATCATGTGCAAAATATTTCTTCACTACTACTTTGATCAATTTCAAAGCTAATTAATGCGATTCAGGAAGGTTGCTGAAGGAGTTTTGTCCGGTAAAGAGTAATCAACACACCTCCTGTTACTTGCACAATCACGGACGTTTCGAGATTGGCGTCTGTTCATCCGTCCACATGCAAACTTTAATCAAGCGTTAAGTCATGGACAGCTCTTGGGTGGGTGTCTTATAGATCACATGATTTACAAGTGGCCTCTTACCGCAATGGGGCCTGGAAGTATTACTCACATGTTAATTTTCACGTACCGTAAATGAAACCCGTTTTGAAATGTATGGCTCTTTACGGGAACCAATTTTGAAAACATAGGATCATTCTAAATGTTCCTATTTATTTGTTATTTTAAAATTTGTGTATTTCTAACCTGTTAGACCTGGATTCACTCAAACTGAGTGTATCCATGACATTTTTAGGTTCAATCATCAAGAAGAACAACACAGAAGTGACTTGTCACTTAAAGAAATGGAAGTGAATAAACTGAAACACAGGTAAAACAATTAGATTTACATCTAGTAAAAAATAAAATTGCAGAGGCCTTCCTTACGTCCTCATGCAGTGCATGGAAGGCAACACCAATTTTGAATACTAAGACACTAAGAAAAACCTGCTGAGTTTCTGCCGCGGTGATCGATGTCTTTTGATTGATTGATTGTCATATAACACTTAATTCATTTCTATGGATTGTTTATAGGAGAGGCCGGTGTTATTGTTGCTACTAAAGCTTAGGTACAGACAAGCACCATGCTTATATTTTGTTTTTTCTATTTCCCGTGTAGATTGTCACACACGGAAAAAGAGGTGAAACGCCTTAATGAAGAACTGGGACAGTTCAAATCCAGGTACGGAAATTTCAGCTTTCACTTTTTACTTTCTTTGAACGAAAACAATTTACATTTTACGTACATCTACGAGAACGGTCGAATTATTATGCGTTAATCGTTCTCAATGGGGATACAAATCTATCACCTTGTCAGGGTAAAATGGTGAAAGTTAGTCGTCTTTCTTTCGTCATTTATGCTCGCCCATTTCATTTAGAAATCACACATGCAAATGTTATGAATGCGGGTGAGACTGCTACAATTCGGAAGTTTTGATTTTTCTACGTCGTATTTCAAACTCTCTCCTAAGTGTTTGGAAATGTAGTAAAACACGTTTACTCTAGGATTGTGGGCAATGTATTTCTTAATGAGCAAGTGCCCTGGAGTCTGTCAAGACCTATTCTAAGCAATGAAAAATAATGCTATGTTGGGAATAATTTATGTCATCACTAGTTATTGTAACGAGTGCGCTTACATAAAGAACCAGTCCAGTTCCCGCCTTGCGAGTCATGTGACCGAGTTGTTGTTTGCTCAGTGCATTAAATGAGTTTACTTTGTGGACTCTGTGGTCTATCCCTTTTCGTTACAATTATGATGACAGATTGAGATGGAACAATCTGTCCCGTCTGTAGGAGCAAATGAAATTTACATTTACCAAATCTTGATCCATGTCCTCCTACTTCCGTAACCCAGTTGTTACTAATATAATGATTATGTGCACATGTTCTGTCATTGTAGTTCTATTTGATTTTCCTGTCTCCAAGGTTTGCTGGTATCTGCGAAAAACGAGTGAAACTAGATCAGAGGAAGGTTGAAAACATACTTGAATCAAATCAACAGTCTGAAGTGGAAAAAGACTTTAGAGATTTTTTTGACAGCACTAGAGAAGACGCCCGAGATGCAATCCAGTGTTTGTATGGATCGGAAGAGGATATTGATGTTCACGTTTACTATCCGAGAATAACATGCACAATATTAGAGGTAGGTTGTATTTGATTTCATCATCTAGCTATATCACCATATAATTTCCTTAAGATACTGGATAGTTTGTGACAAAGTTGAAAACGTACTATACAAGTAAGGATGACAGACTAGCGTACATTTCCTTTAAGCTCATTGGCTCATTTTTTGTTTATTTAAACATATCTGCAAGTGAAGAGTGATCATTGCAGTAAATTTTCCAATTTAAGCAATTGGAAAGAAGAAGCCTGAAAAAATAAGGGCTTCAACGGGATTCGAACCCGTGACCTCCGCGAAAAAATAATAATTTTTTTCAGGCTTCTTTTTTCCTGTTGCTCTACACCCGCAGTACAAATATGAATTATTTTATATGAACTTCACATCATTTCACTGCCCAGGAAGATATGAACTCAATAAATTGACCTCGCTCCCAATGTGTGGCTTCATAGCTCAGTTGGTAGAGCATCGCACCGGTATCGCGGAGGTCACGGGTTCGAATCCCGTTGAAGCCCTGATTTTTTTCAGGCTTCTTCTTTCCAGTTGCTTAAATTGGAAATTTACTGCGATGGTCACTCTTCACTTTTATCTACAACCGCAGTACAAATATGAATATTTCATATCTGTTTTGACAAAGTTTGCCTAAAGTGAAAAACTCATCCAGTAGGTTCAGTTCGAAAATAAATAAAATGGCCCGCAGTGGACCCAAAACTCTGTAAAATACAACAAACATTGCTTACTTCTGTACTAAGAAATTGAGATATCCCTCAGTTCAGCATTAAACATATGGCCTCGCCACCTCTTTCACTGTTAATCTTTATAACTCTCAGTCTTTTTTATAACTGTCTAATGTATTTTACACAAATATTCTTTGTTAACGATTAAAGCAAGTGCGTTTTTACGTTGCATTGTAGCAGTAGTATTGAGGACAATTACGTCAGGCCTAAACAAGTATTAATGAGAAGTTCATTTTAGACTGCTTACGAGCACGCGAATGACGTCAAAGAAGCCGTGATTGACTTGTTCAAGGTAGCAACGAAAAATATGGTTCTCCATGCTCCTGAAGAAAGCTACAATTTCAGGCTCAAAAGGACGGTGAGAAAATTATAGTATACAATGTGGTTATATCTTTTAATTCGTAAATAAACCCCTT
>CM042756.1:18501528-18514758 GCA_022496165.2 Catalaphyllia jardinei
AATAACCCACTGGGCGTTAGCCCTAGTAAAGGGAATCAGGGAACCACTCGAGGTAAAGAAAAAATCTTTTGACCTCGGTGGGAATCGAACCCACGACCTCCGGAATAGATCTACCGTTACTCTGCCGACTGAGCTACGAGGTCGGACAGAGAAAGTCGGGGTCGATTTAGATGGTGAATCGCGGCGAAGAGAAAGTAAGGGTACATATGAATGTTGTGCCGCGTAGCACTATGAACACAAATGATGTAACAGAGAATTAACTCTGAAGTGTAAATTTTAGTGCTAATTTAACCCATAAATAACCCACTGGGCGTTAGCCCTAGTAAAGGGAATCAGGGAACCACACGAGGTAAAGAAAAAATCTTTCGACCCCGACTTTCTCTGTCCGACCTCGTAAGTAGAAATAGGTCATTGGAATTAGCCGGATTAGGTATCGGCCGTCGAGTCAACGACGTCACCTATTGTTAAAACATAGGGAAAAAATGCGTTCCTGCATACTAATGTGGATTTCCTGCATACTAATTCGGTATAGGTTTACTAATGAGCATCGCTCTAGTACAATACAAACAATAAGGTTGCCTAAACTTGCCCGCTAATAGTTAACCCTGATTGGCTCATGAGAAATCTATTATCTGTTTAAAATAAAAGCGGGCTCTCCGTTTAGCATTTTATTCTTGTCCCAAACGCCAGTTAAAAATATTTTTGAGCGGATAGCTTCCAAGCATGCAAGTCGAATCCACATCTAAACCTATGTTAACCGTGGACGAGGCTAATGAGGATACAATTAGTGCGTTCAAGGAAACTGATGCTACCAAGGATTTGCGAATCAAGAACAGTGTATGCCTCGTCATAGACTTGGAGGGATTCTTTGTGCAAAAGATATTTCAAGTGCGTGAACTGGGTTATTACTCCTGGAATGAACACTTTGGTCGCTATGCTTTCTTCCAACCAGCAGCACTCAAAGACTTGTCTCACAAGGATAAAAAGACGGTAAACTTTGCAAAACATAACATACACGGACTCACTTATCAACCCCGTTACCAAGAGAGCTCTTAGCTTTGCTGGCGACAAAGAAAAATAAAATCTGAGCTAACTGCTCTTGTTTTCCGCTCCGTTAGTCACGCACTGAACTCAACTTTCAACCCTAGATTTGCATACAAACTCTCCAACGGAATAGCCCATGGGACAGATCTATCATTGAAATGCTAACAATAGAAGTTCCGAGCGCTAATTAATTGTGAACACGCGACAATAAATGTTTCCGAACAACACCGTTTCTTGAATATTACTTTTATTAGCGAAATGATTAAAATACACAGAGCTTTGAAATGAATACACCAAAATGATAACAGCCACGAAGTGTTTAACACAAAGTAAATCAGGAAATTAGGATGCAATGAACAATAAGACTGGAATCCCCTAGCAAAAAATTAAACTCTAATCGAACAACACACTAGATATTGGTTTGAAATACATTTGTATTGGAAGCAAAACACAGTAGGTCTAGATCTCATGCGCACGCCTAGAGAAAATGTGGCGTTTCTGGCGCTTTTGGCGCTTTTGGCGTTTCTGGCTGTCGTTGCGTATTAACAGTTCGAGATCTCAACAAAAATAAAACAGTTTCAGCGAGTTTTAAACTTTTATGCGAAGGGCAAAAAGGGCATAACACAGGACAAAAGGGCCACAACACGGGACAAAAAGGACTTTTGAGGGACAAAAGGGACAAAACGAGGCCATTCAGGACAAAAGGGCAGAAGGGGCACCTTTTCGGCTCTGTGTTTTTCCCTATGAAAAGGTTAATAATCCATAGAAGCGCGGTTTCATGGATCGAAATATTTAGCTACGAGCGCGCGCCCAGGGAAAAACACAGAGCCAAAAAGGTGCCTCTTCTGCACTTTTGTCCTGAATGGCCTCGTTTTGTCCCTTTTGTCCGTCGAAAGGCCTTTTTGTCCCGTGTTGTGGCCCTGTTGTCCTGTGTTGTGTCCTTTTTGTCCTTCGCATAAAAGTTTAAAATTCGCTGAAACTGTTTATGACACGAAATTTATAATACGCAACGACAGCCAGAAACGCCAAAAGCGCCAGAAACGCCAGATTTTCTCTAGGCGTGCGCTTGAGATCTAGACCTACTGTCTTTTGCTCCCAATACAGATGTATTTCAAACCAATATCTAGTGTGTTGTTCGATTAGAGTTTATTTCTTTCTTTAGGGGACTTCAGAAATTAAACCAATGATTTATTTCAAACCATAATTACATTGTTCAGAACTTTTTACAAATGTAAGTCTTCAATATACGTACAATTAACGCGAGTGAAAAACTATATACAATTTTTCATTTACAATTTACAAAAACGCGAGAAAACTTTTTACATAAACTTTAAATGTCTAACGGGAGCGTGCTAAAAACAAACTTATAGAACATTCAGCGTTTCGGGTAAAAAGTCTCACTCCAATCCCCACCGCCGCCTTTCCATGCTATCAGTGACCCATCCTCCATTCCTCTTTAATTCTTCCTGATATACGCGTTCTCGTTCCCGTTCTTCAGGAGTTCCATTTCTCAGTTTTTCAGAATACCGTCGTTCTTTTTCTCTTAATTCTGCCGTTCTTCTCTTTCTGTTTTCTTCTATTTCCCGAATTTCAGCCTTCTTCCTCTTGCAGTCTTTTTGCTGGTGTATTAACAATTCTCGGAGTCGTGAAGGATATCCTTCTTGAATTCTGCCCCCTTTCATCGAAGGTTTGGTTTGACCTCGAGGTTCTTGAATAAATGAAAGGTGACTCACATTTTCCAGCGCCACGCGTTCCAAGTCTTCGATTTCTCGCAAATCAGTATTCGTAAACTGTAAAGCAAAAGATTTGTGGATTAAGTTTGTTTTTTCCGATTATTCAACATGGTTGAAAGTAAATAGACTTATTATCGCTTTTATTTCATTGTGTTGTTAACGGAGTTTAAAAGAGGTTGATGCAAATTTAAGTCAAAGTAACACGCATAATTACACTTGCTTAACAGTGCGTGTTAAAGCAACCGTTCAGAGTTATCGTGCTACAAAGCCAAAATAAACTTACCGAATTACTCAAATCCAGGTCAGCTTCCACGCTGTCAGTTTCAGCCAGTACCTGGTTGTTTGATGTCTAATATTGGAAGAGAAAGTTTTGTTTAAAGAGAGAACTGAACACTTGTTGAACATTCAAAACTTCATCCAACGGTTTACGACTTATGCAAGAGAACAATACTTACAAGTGCTTCGCACTGAGAATATTCGTCCATCATTTCGTCAAATGCGCTAATTTGTTCATCATTCTACGGCGAATATAAGTAAAGTTTAGTTCGGCGCTACAAGAGAGAACTGAAGTAAAATCAAACCTCACTTTATTTACCTGAAGTTCTTGGAGAGTCAACTCGGTCAATCGCGCTAACGCCAACGGAACAAAATTCTCTGGAATTTGGACGGCTTCCGTCAACATCTCCCAGTCACGGACTGATAAGCAAGCGCTCAAGGCAGCTTGAAGATCAATAACGTCGGTGAAAAAAGCCATGTTGATAACCGTTTCGAAATCGAACAAAGTTGTCAAGTTTCCAGCGAGTTCAAGTTGAATGAAGGAATGACGCTTTCGTTAAAATTGGCGCTTTTATTTTGAACAGGTCATAGAGTTTTTCAACCAGGGTTAACTATTAACGGGCAAGACCGGGCCAGCTTATTGTTTTCATTGTTTTAGGGCGATGCTTATTAGTAAACCTATACCGAATTAGTATGCAGGAAATCCACATTAGTATGTGGGAAATCCAAATTAGTATGCAGGAAATCCACATTAGTATGGAGGAAGTCAAAAATTATTATGCAGGAAGGAAGGGAAGTCCAAGGGAAGTCCGCAATTATGCTGACCTATACCTATACCTATACTCTAATCCGGATAATTCCAATGACCTATTACTACTTAAGTACAATGTATAATAATTATGATTTTAATCCATCAAATCTTTTCGCTCGCGCGCGATCGGTCTAAACACGTCACGTGACCGAATATTCCGCAGCTAAACCTGGGGGATATCCCTGATTAGTATAAATTTACCGTAGCCTATTGTGAATCCGTGAATCTGATTGGCTATATTACCCTTTTCTATCTGCTAATAGAAAACAGTTACGCATCAGTGCACATCAGGCATCACGTTTGAACCTGATGTAACATCATAAAAATTCTTGTTTTTTGGCCATTTCAAGAGAAAACAAACAGCGGTTACAAACATAATAAGGTTTTGCATGGTATACGTCAAGTGTAATATACCATGCGAAACCTTATTATGTTTGTAACCGCTGCTTGTTTTCTCTTTCTCCTGATGTAACATAATAAAACAGTTCTTTTCTACGCGTTACTTGGCATTTTTTGCTTTTTATGCAATGAGACTACGGTAAATTTATACTAAAACAATTAAACTACTCGCCCTCGTTTTCTACGAGCGATAGCCAACTCGTAAAAAACTCGGGCTCATAGTCTAATTGTTAAGTATACCCTAATTTCCAAAACTGCGCGCGTTGCGAAAAAGATTTGAAGGATAATAAACGCGATAGCCTCCATTTGGGGCGAAAATATGCTCGGATATTTGTCCTTGAGCATTCTCTGTTCCTCGAAGCTCACAGTTTTCCTCGAGCTGCGCTCTCGGAAAACTGTTCGCTTCTCGGAACAGACAATGTCCGCGGACAAATATTCTAGCATATTTTGCGCAAATGGAGGCTATTGTTTATTTATTTTACATTCAACTCGCGATCTCTTCTCTGATGTTCCGAAATTGGCGCCTGTGACGTCTTCTAGATGCAGATTATATAATAATCATGTCAAAGATTAAGGAAGCAAAAACATGACTTCGGCAGGACCTCTTCCGCTTGATAATTCTGGATATCACAAAAACCTCTTGCGTTTTGATATTTCTAATGTTAAATGATGACATTCCTTGTTAAAAGTAGAGAGGAAACCAACTGAAGAGTAAACTGAACTGAAGAAACCAGACCATTTCAACCAAAATTAACATTAAAATGTTAATATTTTATTAGTGATTCCACACTGACTTGTTTTCAAACTCTCATTTCAGGCTAGGCTTATAATTCACTATGAAAAATGAACCAGTGCTAGTTTGGGAATTGAAGTAAGCGATAACAATTACCTTTTGGTTTCATTACATCACGTTGCCGCATTTAAGCAAATATGAGTTTTAAATTACCCGTGTGTAGTCAATAGCGCATGCCTGACCGTTGTCCTTTGCAAGCGGCTGAGTTCTCAGTGATAAGCCATGATATGTTCAGTGACTGTATCTATTGATTTGCCCAATTTACAATTTGTTTGATAAATTTGAGCAACGACTATTATTTGAGAATCATCAGAGGTTTGATTCCACGAATAAAGTTAAAAACGCATTGTACCGTTTATTTCGTTTATTTATCCTGAATTAATAGACTGAATTCTAAACGATAGAGACAAAGCGACCAGTACTTTGGTCTTCCAAAACGATATCTCCTTTCTCAATTACCCTGCCATCAAAATCATGTAATGTGGGCCATAAGTAATATTTAACGATTTTAGGACGTTCCTGAATACTGGCCCAACGTTCGGGCGGGTGTTTTGAAGCAGACGACCGGAATGCCTGGCTTTCATTATGACTTGCAGGATTATAAGTTGTACTCTTGTAGTCGATCTTCAGAGGGGGCACTTGAGTTACAATACGCCAAGCAAATCCCGTGCAATATTTAATGTAAGGTTTCAATTCATTTTTAAGGCTTTTATCGTAGCTCGGAAGATCCTCTTCCTTACACTGTTGCCTCCATTTCCCTTTGATTTCCTGCTTGATCATCTGGACAGATACATATGGAAATATAATCGAAGAAAAACAAAACCGTTAAAATATTACTCTGGTCAATGCATTAAAAAAAAATTTGTTGTTATTGTCATTGTTAACCCTGTCCATGTTCTTAATTATGTCCAGGGTTGCATGCAGATCATAGTTCGATAGTTAAAAATAGTGTGACAGATCCAGTTTTCAAGCTAGAGGCACTTAAAGCTAAAATTATATACAGTGGACTCCCTGGTTAATGCATTGGAAAAGAATTTGTTGTTACTGTGATTGTTAACCCTGTCCATACAGAGATTGTTCTTAATTATGTCCAGGGTTGCATGCAGATCATAGTTCGATAGTTAAAAATAGTGTGACAGATCCAGTTTTCAAGCTAGAGGCACTTAAAGCTAAAATTATATACAGTCGACTCCCGACCACTCGAACCTTCAAGGGATACAAGGTTCGAGTTATCGGGATTTGGAAACAAATGACCGGGAATAAGTGAAAAAATGGTGTTTAATGTTTTTCTATTCAAGCAGAATATATTTTAAGCAAATTTAATTACAGGCTACAGTACACTGTTTGTTTTGACTTGTCACGAATTGACAGGCATGGTTCGAGTAAGTAAAATTAAATAGAAATGGTCTATTGCTTGGAGTTAGCGGGAGGTACGAGTTTCCGATTCTAAAGTTACAGTAAAGGTATGACAGAAATCCAGAGGAAATCGATTTTGGTTCGAGTTTGCGCGAGGTTCGAATTAGCGAGGGTTCGAGTAACCGGGAGTCCACTGTACTTATAAAGGGGTGTCTTAAACCGGTGATCTAATTTCTATAGTAAACTGTTACATAAAGAAAATGACCGAAACATGACTTTTTCATTAATAGTTTGGCACTTGCTTGATACCATTGTTGCATCAACTAACAATAATGCCTGATAAAGAATTTACTTATGACAAATCATAGAATTTACTTATGACAAATCAAAGAACAACTACTGGAAAGTGCTGGGAACTGTTACTGCCCCATTAAAAGAAGAAAGGTTATTACAGTGGTCAGTCGTATTGCGAGGGTGACTGTTAAGACGTCTTCCGATCAAAGTTCGAGCAATCGCTGCAAAAATTATTTACTAAAACTCTACTCGCAGAACATTAACTTTTTGAATACTATTTAAAACCTCTTTCTGTAGTTCATGACCCCGCGATGAATCGCCAAGCATTCTCGAGAAATTTAATGTCAAACCTCGAAAGAATACTCCATGCGTGTGTTACCGTGTTTTCAAGTAACGCGAAACTTCCGTTCTATTTGAAATATGTATAACTTCAAGTTCAATTTTCTTTCGCGGGGTCAGCTAGAGAGCTTAAATCTCAATAACATCTTCTTACCTTTCTTAAAAATATTACTGTACTATGAGGTTTTTTTTTTGGTAACTTAATTTTTGCCATTATTGCTCGAATGTTGTGCGAAAATCACCTTAAACATTCCTTAGTGGAATAATACTGATCTTTTTTTGTAATGTACTGCGTGCATAGATGCTGATGAGTTGGACTTGTGTTGAAATACAGTTGAAGGCATATTTTCAGCCCTTGCATGCATTTCCCTCTAGTAGAAACATTTTGATTTGTTGAGGGAAAGTCACCTCACCTTAACAAGACTATCCAAATGATGTCTTCCAGCTGCCTCTTTCACGAGGACCATCACTTCACTTAACGATTCTTGCGTTATAGCATTGGAGGCTCTCGATGGCTTGAAATCGTTAAGCTGAAAAGTTTAAAACGAATTTATTATAAAGGCATATATCTTATTAAATCTGCGTTTCTAAACTAGAGATTATATAATTAGATTCACCCTAAAGGGAAAACAGATTTACCTCGGACGAGACTACTTAAGTTTTGACATCCTATCTATAAATTGCAACTGTAATTCTTAGTACGTAGTGCTACAGAAAGAAAAAGTCTATACCAAGGTTTTCTAAATGATGCGCCAAGTACGTTTGACTTCAACATAAAGTAGCACCTGACAACACGATAAAGGAAAGGCTGATGTGGTGTAATTCAATGAGTTGGACTGCGTGAATGAGACTGAAGTGGTTCATCGATTTCGGTACTTTCAGTGACCTAGTGTCAGCATTTTTTCCCTCGGAGCCATTTACAAAAGCACATGAATTTCTAAGGAGGGACGGAATTCAATACAGTGTGACCATAACACACATCTCAAGGCATGGAGGACAAGTTTGTTGGAGATGGGAGTAAAGAGAAGGCCAGACGTTGCCTCTGATCACCACCTATCTAACAATCACTGGGCGAAATTTAGAAAAAGACGGGACAAAAGTTATGCGACGAGGTCTTAGGAGAGTAATCAAAAGGAACAGATGAAATAGAGACATAGGTAATCGCAATTAAACAGGGATGAAAGGAGAAGAGTGCTTTGGTCACTGGAGCTGAGAATGCATCAAGGCAGCGTAACACGCAAAGTTATTAAATAGCAAAAATGATGTCAGCAATAAGAGGCAACCTAAAAAAGCAGTTGAGAACAAGGAACTAAGGCAGAACCATCTCCACAAATCTAGAGCAAAACTAAGAGCGAGTTGAGTAAATTATTTTCATGACATTTTAAACAGATCACCTCTCCCTCTTATACCTGGCAGCAGGCATACGGGAGAACCTCTGTTAGCATCTACAACAGTGGTTGTTAGAACCCTGAAAAAAATTAAGAACTGCATGGACGGCAGCAGGACCACAAAGCAGCCTTAGGCGCTAAAAGTTGATCTTGGTTTTACAGAAAGTTCCACCACAATGGAAGGCATCTGGTGAAGCTGCCTAAAAAGGAGGATCTAGGTTTTTTAATAACTAGAGCGCGGAGTTACCCTCTTTTCGTAATCAGTCAGTGCATAAGAGTAGTCCAATGAATGGTACACTTTCGATTGCTTTCGACTGCTTTCAACAATGTTGATATAGTAACGTCATCTGGCAAGTCATGTGGCTCTATGTAATTACATCAAAGTTCATTAAGCCAACCCAGAACTCATATAAGTCCTCATCTCGTCAAGTCGTCCACGATTCAGTGGAAACTGCAGACCTATTTTTAAATAAACATAACAGTTCGTTGAGGCTGTTTGCTGCCCCGGTGATCTCATCATATATGATGGTTGTCGACTTCGGGCGGATGATTTTATATTCAAGCCAAGATTGATTGCAGAGCCCAGCGTCCTGCCTCACCCAGAACAAACCAAAGTGGTGCATGTAAACTATAACAAACAGCAGAGTCAAATCAAGTTGACCGGACAGGAACTCTGTAAACGATGCTGACAGCGTCACTTAGCTGGGCAGGATTATCACAGTCACAATAGAAAGAATGATGTGAAGTGCTGAAAAGGCAAAGGCAGACTAGACCTTTACAGTTTTCAGAGAAGTTTGGAATGCGTCATCGATTTCCACTAAAACCAAACTGTGCATCTTTTTTAGTAATGTAAAATCTACGGTCCTACATGGCTCAGAAACCCTGAAAGTAACACAGCTGATAACGAATAGGCTACAATGCTCTAATATCAAATGTCTCAGTCAGAATGATCTTCTTGATTCAGTGGCGAGATACGATATGTTACAAAGAACGTTTGAGCTGTACAGGGCAGGTGCACACAAACTAATATAGCACAACGGATATGGGCTTGCATAGGGCACATGCAGCGAAAACCCACGACTTGCCTTGACGTGGAATAGACCCTTCTCCAAAGTGGCGGCCGAAAATTCAAATAAGTTAAAATTAGCTAAAATTAAAAAAGTATACCAGCACTAGAAAGAACACCTCTCCTTTAGTGACCCTTTAAAGGTTCAGCATTTCAGGTGTAATAGCAGCTGAGGAAATGAAGGTTGAAAATATAGAAATTTACAGACGCTTGTATGACTGGGGGTATGCATCAGCATGCTGTTACTAGTGAAGTTAGCGCGAAAAAACGAAGCACGAGATAGCGGATAATATTGATTCTAGTCAATTCGGACACCTTCGAATACGTACCATGCACGTGAAGTGAAAATCTTTAAAAGAAATCACCAACCTTTTTATATTTCGCATCCGACGAACCAATTGTGGGAGCCTCGGTGACTAAGGTGTCCAAAAGTGAGGAATAAAAGGTAAGAAATGTATTTCTTGCCTTCAGTGAACATTCATACGATATCTATGCAAAAGAAGAATATACATAAACAGTTGCTGGTAGTTAAAGCCCTTTACCTGACTGGTGTTTAGACCTATATTTAGAAGATCTAATCGAAGCCCTAGTTTCTATGAATGGATCTTTTGTTGGCTCCAGCTTTAGGATGAAGTAGCCATTGACTTAAGCTATATCAGTATGTTTTCCTCAAAACTTTACGCTCTTAACGTGTTTGTTAATAATGTCCGTTGGTCTGTATATTAGCATAGTTCATCGCACCTTTTGTGACATAATAGTTTAATGTTGAATTTCCACAAGAAGGCAGTTGTAAAGTGAGAGTGAGGGATTGGGACACAAATGGATATTATGCATTAACAACAGAAGAAAGGTTTATCCGAAAGTTTTAACTGTCGCAACGTGAAATAGCTGAGTACCTCAAAGATGTAACATGCAAGCCTGTACGCCTTTAATTGGTCAGACGCATTTGATTGGTGTGTTTTTCGAGTTTTCTTTAGTTTAGCCTCAATCATGTCAATTGCATCCACACGCTTCCCATCCCTAAAGCCATTTTTATATTCTTCTTCAAGATCGGACTGCCTGTTTGCGCTCTGCGTATTTTCAGTTCTTCGTTGGTCCATGTTGACCCTTCTCTCTGCCATGACGGCACATCTGGGAAATACAACATGGTATGACACAATTGAGTGATCATCTTGCAAATACGAAAATGGAAATGAATATAGTTACGTTACAAGTAACTTCAACACGACGGTAGTGGGTAAGAAAATATACCCCTATTGAGGAGAATCCCTCCAAGGGAATGGTGTCTTGTCATGAAACCACATGTGCCTTCCGTGCTCCAGGGGCATGTTCAATGAAAGGTTCAGGCCGCACCTTTGAAGTCCTTACGTAAATTACTCCAACAAGGGATTGGGATATTTTGAAGTAGATGGAAGGCTCTTTTCATTTAATATTAGGATATTTTCGGTGATACATCATCGCTTCATTTAAAGCCCACTTATTTTTACTTCCTGCTTCTTCTATAAGACAAGAACTGTTCAAAACATTTACAATATTTTATAGTAAAGTGGTATCAAAATATAAGTGCAATGGCAGGATGACTTCAAATTCTATTTATCGACATCTATGCTGGACAGGAACCTGGACACAAATCCCTTATCCTATTGATTCCAGTTTCAAGATTTTTTTACTTTACTCCTGTTTATCTGGTTTTAATATCCCATATATCATTATAGTTTACTCCTCAAAGCTCCTGTATCCTGAGAACCACTAAAGGGGTCCTTCAAATCATTTAAATTTGGGAGTATATAGGATAAATAGACCAAAATGCCGATACAAAGTACGTGATGCATTACCTTTGTCTTAGGCTTTGACTTTCTGCCAAGAGTTGTCTCATCTCATTGTCCTTGCCCTCACGTAACCTAGTAGGGGATAGGATTTAGCACTCTTGTGTCGACATACCCAGCAGCATAGCAAACTAAATTTACACTTATTAGATAGCCCTGAGCTTGCTCTGCAAGATAATAACATTGTTGTTGGTTATGACTCATATGACACCATTTGATCTACTGTCTTGGATCCGCCTTCTTGGGTTTCACTATTTTCTTGAAAAAGTCCGGAAAGAAATATATTGAATATTTTCACAAGGTTTCTACCGTAATTTTTATAAATATCATTCTGTGATCTAGAGCTGAATGCATCACGAATATCGGGAGGGTCAAAACTCCCGAAGAGACTCTCAGCAAGAGCAAGAGCAAGAGCAACATTTTATTTCTTCTCAATTAAGTCAGAATCCCCTGGAATCGAGGAGGGCCAGGATAATAAGTGAAAGAAAACGAGATTATAAGTCTACAGAAACAGCTATGTTATTAATTGAGGTCAACAGAGTAGGTTAGGAGAGGTAGATAAATAATACAAAAATAAAAAAGATAAGATAGGTCTAACAATAATGATAGCTACTGAGGGTATTTTCTAAGTTTTAAGATAATTTAAGTCTTCGTACGAGTCTTCAAATTATAATATATTGAACAAGATCACACGTATTTTCCTTTTAACCCCTTCACTACCAAGGACGTACTTATAGATTTTACTCTGTCTAACGCCAGACGATTTTACTCGTCAAAGGGAGACCCCTTGGTAGTCAAGGGGTTAAAGACGACTTTTGGTCTTGCTCGGAGCACAGTTGGTATCTGATTCTACAGTGTTGCACCAATTCTTTCAAGTTTTGATCTTTAAATATAAAATTATATGAATGAATTTTTACGGTAGGGAGGAACATATCCTTTAATTGTGAAGAGATAACATTGTCGCTTACTTCATGCATTGTTTCAGCTAGTAATTTATAATACAAAAGTGAATAGGCAAAGTCTGTGCACGAGGGAACAAAGGAATGGTGTGATCACACCTGTAAGGGAATCACATGAAACGGAGAGCACGTTTTTTGGAGGATCAAAACCTTTTTTAATCGAGTTTTGCAGCTTGTCCCCAAGTAATTAAGCCGTGTAATAATGATAATGATGATGATGATGACGATGACGATGACTATAATAACCTGGGGATTACCATTAGGACGGGATTGCTGCATAAAACAGCGTTATTGGGAACAGCAAGAATCCTGAGAAAGGTGTTGGAAAGGTGAAGGAGAAAAAATGACCCAAGGGACCTTTGGTCATTGGCTATGGCTCGCTGCCTTGGTGTAGTGTCGGTACGAATATCTACCAGAGCTCAAGCATTACATTTATAATAATAATAATAATAATAATAATAATAATAATAATAATAATTTCAATAATAATAATAAAAGTGTAATAGTGTACGAGTCAAACAACGCGCAAGCATTCTGGGATGTCCGTCTATTCGCGGAGTACCAAGAAGTTAGAGCCAACAGAGAAGATGCACGCATTATCAACCACGTGTCAAAGCGAGTCATCACACTGGAGATGAGTTGCCCTTGGGTTACAAATCGGGAAAAAAGAAGGAGGAGAAAGTCACGAAATATGGACCGCTTTGCTGGGAATTAAAACAGAAGTACCAAGGATATGAAGTCAAACAATATAATATCATAATGGACGTGTTAGGAGGATGCTGCCGAGACTTGGAAGTCGAGCTGAAGAAGTTGGTCGGAAGAAAGAGTAAGGGAGTTCTTCAGAACATGCAGAAGGCTGTAATCTCGGGAACACTAAACATTCCTCGGACGTTTAAAGTTGCAACATGAACAATGAATATCGCACTCAATTTATCAATTTCCTTCC
>CM042756.1:18520758-18531062 GCA_022496165.2 Catalaphyllia jardinei
GTTACTAAAACTTTAGAAATCTTTAAAACATAGCCGTTACTTGGATATACTCCTTGGAAAATTTAAACGAAATAGAAACCATTCTGTTTTGTATGGTTTGGTATATAAAGAAACGATCTTCAAACGTTTTTAAGGTAAGCAGGAGACCACTCGTGAAGACTGATTACTTTCAATTGTTTTGCTTTTGTTCAAACTTCAGGTGTCCATTTTGAAAAGTCTTACCTTGCAACCGTGGGCATCGACTTCGGGACAACGTATAGTGGATTTGCTTTCTCGTTCAACAAGGAACAAGGCGATGACTCGATTTTCATGAACAGAGACTGGGTGAATGAACAAGGCCATCGAACAAGCAAGACACCTACCTGCCTGCTACTTAAGCCAGACCAGTCATTCGACTCGTTTGGATACAAAGCGGTAGAGAAGTATGCAAATCTGAGGAGCGTTTATGAAGAGAAAGATTTCTTGTTTTTCCAGCATTTCAAGATGTCATTGCATAACGAAGAGGTAAGAGGACTTATTTGATATAACTGGGGATGATAGGAGTCTGAAATGGCTAGACTACAGAAATTCATGTACAGAATTTCTACATAAATTGTGCTAATTGTTTAGTGCCATTGCTGAAGTGTTATTTCACTGAGTTACTGAATATTTGTAGCTATTTGTATATACATGGAAAATCTAATGGCTATCACCTCTAGGATTTGAGTGTTCTTCAAAGTTACTCCTTTGAATTTCATGTGCCATGGCAAGACATGAAAAGACGGAGGCAATTTCACGTTATAGCATATGACTAGCCAATACTTTCTTTCATTAACGAAAACAGAACATAGACCTGAGAGCCATCCTTTATGACGTTAATGGGAAACGAGCCGAGGCCAAGACAGTGTTTGCACACTCCATCAGGTTTCTAATGGACGAAGCAGTTAATTTCATTCGCCTCGAGACTCGAGACGATGGCTTTAAGGCCGATGATGTCCATTGGGTTCTAACCGTACCTGCGATATGGACACCAAGAGCAAAACAGTTCATGAGAGAAGCAGCTTACGAGGTAAAGTAGCAGCTCTATTTGTTCATATGTTGTTCTATTAAGGCGCAAATTTTTCCACTAAACTGGAAATGAATTGTGTGAGTCAATTCACTGACCAGTGCCGGGAGCCGGTTCCTTTAGCATGATTTGAATGACGTATTGTTAAATGTGCTCTGTCCATCCCAAGTTCCAAAGCATTTTGTCAGATTGCTATTAGAGCTTCTGAGTGGCCTTATGAGAGTAGGGAGTTTCGCCCGAGAAGACGGTTCACAATGACCTATATAGAGAGCACGGTCCGAGCCGCTCGACTCAGACCCCTTTGTTTTTTTCATTACTTTTGGCTTCCAACATCAATTTACTGTCGTTTGACAACTCCTAAAACAAGAAATAGAAAACAAAAATACTACAGCAATATCTTGGTTGTCTTTCTTACCAGATTGCCAAATTGCCAGAATTTCTTTTAAAACAACAGATTTATAGACCGTTGGCATAAATGGCGGCTAAATTTTAATAACAATACTTATACATCTTAAACCTCACAAAAAATGCTTTCTCTGAAAACATAAATTAATAGCAGGCTAAGGAAGAATGACGTATTCAAATTTGGCCGTCATTTATGCAAAGGGTCTACAACTGCGCTAAAACTGTAGTGAAGCAACATGGCGATCAAAATATCACGGAAACCATTACTTATGGTCATTTATGTTGTCTTTACTTTAGCTCCATAAGAGAAGATTGTCGTCCTTTTGTCAATCTCGTGACACTAATATTTTATAGTAGAGAGATGAATTATGGATCTGGTCTTCTCTCCAGTATTATTCTGTAACATAATTCCCAGGGGTGTAATCTCAATTTATAAAGTATTCCTGAAGCCCTTTGATTCATCAGGCTGGTATTGTGTCACGTGACAGACCAGAGCAGTTGGTAATTGCTTTGGAGCCTGAAGCAGCCGCGATATTCTGTACAGAGAGAAAAATGAGCGCAATACAGTCTGAGAGACTCAATGTATCCGTGGATGGGCTGCTGTCCCAGCTGAATGCGCAATACATGGTTGTCGACATTGGAGGTGATTATATTGATAACCGATAAATGTAAAAGATTACGAAACAAACAATATTACGTGCTAATTCCCTGTTAGTCAAACTGGCGAGTAACTCAACAAACCGCGTTCTTTAAAAGGAATCATGATTAACAAGGGTTTTGTTCCAAACCATACGTCGGTGTTTATTCTATGCCCGTGATTGCTTTTGCTCGGTGTTTGTTTTTGCATTTGTAGTTTATTTATCGCACACCGCTGTTTGTTTATAACTTTATGGTATCTCACTGAATTATTATAGTAATCTCTTTTGAGAGGGGATTGGAGGGGGGGAGGGGTTATTGTATCAATGTATAATCTTGCGTCTTTAAAAGGAAGCGTAGTGTGCTCCTAATCAGGCTTAAAGAATATTTTACGGGTATTTTTAATCATAAACAAGGAACAAAAACAAATAAAGTTTTGCGATCTTCCCCACTTTACCGCAAGTTATTTTATGCTAGCAAGAAGTTCAATATTTAACAATTATTCGCGAAGTGAATATTCACCAATATTCACGAACCTGAGGCGAATAATTGTTTTAGTATAGTTACTCAGGCGAGTATAGAAATACCTATACAACAACGGAATGTTAAATTTTACCACAATTTGCCATTTGATAAGAGTTCATACCACGCTGCTCGCAACAACGTGCTCTGAAGAAAAAAAAACATTTTCTTTGACGTTCATACCGGGTAAAAACAAATCAAAATGTGGTTTATCGTGGTCTGTACTCTTATCCACAATGCCTACGCTTTATTACTCTTTTCCCAAACAATGCTTTCTTATTGCTTCGGCATGTTGACCGAGTTTGCAAAAGTTTTTGGAAGGAAAATCTGACGCGTACAAGTAGCTCATTTGCATAATACAGCGCGTGCACTTTCAAGTCGGAGTCGGTGTTTTCAATTGCCATCAAATCTTAACAAAGATTTCTTTAGTTATCTTTAATGTTGTGGTAAAAAACAAATCGAATGTGGTTTAGCGTGGATTGTTTTCTTATCGACAACGATACAGGTCATCACAGCAGTCAAGATTTGTTGTGAAACCATTGATTTATTCATGCATGTCGACATAAGCAAAATTTTCATGGGAATTTTAATGGTTTCTTAGTTACATTTAACACAATTTTCACATCTTACCTTTGAAGATTGTCATTCCGAACTTTGTGGCGTGTTTTGTATTCCTCGGAATGGCATTTTCTTTCATTAAATTAATTTCCTCTTCAGACACATTGACAAAGCGCGAGGCGGCTATTTTGAAAATTTGTCCTCCCACTATGATCACCTCTGCAGAGGTGATTAAAGCGGAATATGACGCCATTCTCTGCCAATGAGAGCGCAAGGATTTCTATAACCACCTGAGTAATTATACTAAAGCAAAATATAGAGCAATATAGCAAAAAAGGGGTCATAACACTTCTATAGTTTTTAAATTCACACTGTAACCTTGTGCAATCTCGGTGCTACTAGGAGGAACTCTTGACGTAACCGTTCATGAAAAACAAGATGATGGCAGCATTAAAGAGATCCATAAGGTAACAGGTGGACCGTATGGTGGTATGAAGGTGAATCATCAATTCGAAGGACTTTTGGATGAGCTCTTTGGTGCCGAGAAGCTATATGAGTATCGCAAACTGTTCCCGTCTGATTGGCTGCGTTTGACAGGTGACTTTGAAGACAAGAAACGTGGGTCACGGGCACTGCAAAATAAAGAAACAAGAATCCGCCTGCCTCAGAGTTTCAATTCTTCCGTCCCTGAAATTCTTCCCCATTCTATGGAGCGTTATGGAGAAGAAGTTAAAATCTTTAAAAATGAATATCTATGCCTGAGTCCGAGGGTCATGAAAAAGCAGTTTGAGCCTGTTTTGGAAGCCATGAAAGAGCATTTAGCTGTTGTACTAAGCAAGCCGGAGCTCTCGAGAGTTAAGGTAATGCTCCTTGTTGGAGGATTTGCAGAATCTTCTCTTCTTCAACAAGAAATAAAGAACGAGTTCGCTGACAGGTGCCGTGTGATTGTACCACGTGATGCAGCAAAGGCAGTCGTGCAGGGTGCTGTGATGTTCGGTAAAATGCCCACCAAAATTACTGAAAGAGTCGTCGCCACGACATACGGTTGTGCATGCTCTCGAGACTTCATCGAAGGTGTTCACCCAAATGAAAAGAAATTCGTGGCTGATGGCATCGAAAAATGTCGTGATCTATTCTCTTGCTTCGTCAAAGAAAATGAAGTAGTGAAGGTTGGTCAAAGAATTCGACAAGTGTTTCATCCTGTGTACGCTAACGACACAGAAATAAAGTTTGGATTCTACACGTCACTCACCACCAACCCTCAGTTTGTCACGGACCCTGGGTTAACAAAAATTGGAAGCCTGACGGTTCAGTCCCCTGACACGCAAAGAGGACGCGACAGAGAAATAGAGGCGAGCCTGTATTTTGGTGGAACAGAAATAACTGTCACGGCTTTGGATGTCACAAGCGGAAATGTCGAACAAACTACACTTGACTTTTTCTGTAATTTGTAAACACTAATCGAACACTTGACTTGAGCCATTTGGCTGATGGTTTGACTTTCAAGCTTTCAGAAACGAGTTAACAAATTCAGTGGTAATTTATTGCTAAAGTGATGGTTTAGCTTTCATACAGTATTATTTCTTGAGAACTTTTTGCTTCTCAAGTTGAAATTTAAAAAAATGCAGTTTTGTATATTACATAGCAAAAAGAAATGAGACAAGTTTATTATACTATATAGAACTGTTGGAGAAAGAGATCGTGTAACTATGCTTATTTCAAGAAAATTTGAGTAACCTGTAAAACACAACAGGAATGTTGTCCTGTTAATGTAATTTTGTTTCACTGGTGTAAACGCGACATAATTATTCCGGACAGTACATGTAAGTCGAGAAGTTTCTTACACCTCATAGCCATGTTTGATAAACAACAGTTTTGTTGTCTGAGTCAAATTTATTTTAGGCTTCCTAGAAGTAGAAATTCTGAATAAAACATTAACTGTTCAGTAGCTTATGAATGTTTTTTTTCCTTCAAAATTCCGGAAAAAAAGTACAACAGGAAGTGGTGGCTTCCTCCTCTAAAGAAGAAGATAATATTTCATTTTTTATGATAATCGAAAGTACCAGTTAAAAAATAAATTTGCTGAAAAATATTATTCCTTCTGTTTTCTGATGAGCTGCTATAAAACTATAGCCAAACCTTTGATTTTCGTATTCTTTTACAACCTTTCAAATCACTTAGCTTTCGGATTTCTATAGACCTTTTGCATAATTATATGTCAATCTAAAGCTGCTTTGTGTGAATTTAAATTACCCTCACTGACCTCCTTTGAGAGTAAAAAGTCTTTTAAACTGTCAACGTTCAACGAGGTTAGTAAGGCTTAAGAGTACATCAAACTTATCTTAGTTGGTAGGGTAGAACAAGGGATGTCATTGGTTTTATGAAAAGCTTTTATGAAGCCGTTCCTTACGAACATTACACAACTGCATTTTGCCTTTAGCTATACGACGAGACACGCGAAAGTTTCCCGCGTCCACTGCCTTTCCCTTCTTGGCCTTCCCGTTCTTGCATAGTATAAAGGTGTCTAATTCTCACAATGATGCAGAGGACATAATGCAAACTGCACTCAAATTTTAAAACAATATTTAGCGATAACACAAAAACTCCTGCAACTTGTTTTGCACTATCGTAGTTATTGTCTATCCAGTAACCTTTTAGAGGGTTTTTGTTGAAATAGTGCTAAACAAAGTAGAACACAATCTGCAATCAGGCCAGCTACAGCTCACTGTGCGACCTCAAATGGCGCAGAAATCATGACTTCACTGACGGTATTTCAATCCTCTCAAGGAATCTCGAATCCGTTTCGGGGATTTATTCAACAGTTTCGAGAGATTATTCAACCCTTTCGAAGGATTATTCAGCCCCTTTCGAGAGATCATGGACCACTTTCGAAGGATTATGTAGAATACAGAATGTTGTCAGCGCACAACGCTGTCAGTTCCACACCGATTACATGAGAGCTCCTCTTACGGACTGTTGACTCTCTTAGTTAAGTGGAAACAAATAATTTTGTTATACCTCCCAACTCAAATACGTTTTCCGATTGGAGGAAAACGTGTCACGTGCCGTGGGTCAAGACTCACTAACTCCCTAGGGTGAACAAAACTCGCAAACTTCCTAGGGAAACAACAACTTGAACTTTTGACTCGCACCTGATCAGGTTGGGCACCTTGAAATTAAACTGCGGGAAATTTGTGTACCAGTCGGCCTGATGCTAAAAAGCCATTGAAGTAGGACAACGTTTCTCATTAGAGATGGCATTCATCAGCCAAGAAAAGGGATTTATAATCGAAAAAACATCAGATGGACAAAAGAGAAAATATGAACGTTTTGTGTCCAAAAGCTTTTGGTTTGGCGCCAAAAATGGGCCGCCCATGTTCCCAATGTATCGCCCGGTCTTCGACCGCTGTCGCCAGGTAGGAAAGTATTTGTATCATTTACAGCAAAACATGCTGTTCCTGATCAAATCAAACTCAGAATGCTTGGGTTAAGCATTAGAGGAAGCCAAAGCAACTTACGTACTGTCCGATATTTTTTGTTAGCTTCTTAGAAAGACTGTTATCGTGATTTTTCGATAGGACAGCTTGGTTTATTTTGGCAGCCGCTCAATTTTGCGAGCGCAGCCAGTGTAAGCAAGGGCGTCCAGCACATAATTTTTTTGGAGTTTTTTCTTTTTTTTTGAGTCGGGAGGTATAACAAAACACTTAATGACTGGCCCCTCGGGAAACAGTGAGTTTTGTTTCCCCTCGACCTCAATGTTCATTGAGGGACTTGGGGAAACAAAACTCACTGTTTCCCTTGGGAACAGTCATTAAGTGCTTATTGTCGACGAAATCATGACGGTCACCATGGAAAACACATCCATAGAAGCTATGCCTGGTCATTGTGCAACTAGTATTTTTTCTGCAAATACTCGGAGTGAAAGGCATTCTTTCCAGTGTTTACACCTAATTAAGGAAAGGTACAATAAGCGTTAATAGACCCTTCGCCAAAATGGCGGCCGAAAATTATAATGAGTTAAAATTAGCTAAAATTAAAAACGTATACCAGCACTAGAAAGAGCACCTTTAGTTTAGTAAACTGACTGCAAAGTTTCAGCATTTCAGGTGTCGTATCAACTGAGAAAAGGTAAGTTGAAAATTGGAAAATTTAAAGACGTTTGTATAACTGGGGGTATGCATTATACCCCCAGTCATACAAACGTCTCTAAATTTTTCAATTTTCAACTTACATTTTCTCAGCTGATATTACACCTGAAATGCTGAAACTTTGCAGGGTTGCTAAACTAAAGGTGTTCTTTCTAGTGCTGGTATACGTTTTTAACTTGGACTTATTTTAAATTTCGGCCGCCTTTTTGGAGAAGGGTCTATTTGCGACATGTAGGAAAAGAGACAGGAAACCATCTGTGTTGTATGTGGAAAAATTATAGTTAAACGCAGAAAAGTAAGAAGCAGAATTAAACATTTCTTGAAGAAGAGTGTTCCCGCTGCATCTGTTTTACTTATTGTGGCTACCAGTTGTAAGCTGTGGATTGTCAAGCTTGCTCATAAAAGAGTCTTCACTCGATTTTTTTTAAAGAAAATTCGATCACGAAAACAAGTCGTCTGGAAGAAAATATAAATGTTATCCAGAATTTTTGTCCGAGTTGTTTGTTAATTACTGACGAGCTACCTTTTTCTTGTCAGAAAAGAATCTTTTATTAATTCTGAAGAAGTTAGTTTAAATCCAGGTGCTGCAGAGATTTCTATTATACCTACCTATGGAGAGATGCAGAGATTCCTATTCTACCTACCTATGGGGTAAAAGATAATCCTTTGGCCATAGATTCATGTGCTCATCGAGCACTCATTTTTAGAGTTGCACCTGACTAGCTCAATGCCTAGAAAGGCTCGGGGAAAGGGGATGATACCTTTGTGGCTTTGTAGAGCTGTAGATAAACTTCCCTGCAAGGAACTTGGGCGCTGTCTTAGAGGTGAGAGGAAAACGTTACTCCCGGAATTCTACGGTACCTTAATGAAAAGAAACTGGAAAAATTAAACAACAAAGAAAATACAGTGCCATTGTCATCTATACAAACATTGTCGATTCATCGGAAACAATAGCGTTATTTCAATGTGACACATGTTGATGTTTTTTAATTCTCTTGTCTTAGTAAGACGAGTCCTCAGCTGTCACTTCTGTAAATTACACAAAAGCAGTTTGTAGATCGTTTTCACGTGACGTCATCATTTTCTAAAACTTAAGAGCCACCAAAGGTTTTGTTCCCATCAGCCATAAGAGAAGGAAAATTATATCTGTTTGCAATTTTACAGCTCAATAGTCTACTTCGTTTGGAAACTAGCATATTTTGAATTTCAGAGTTATGGCGATGCGTGATATATGGCTACTATCGCATTTGTCGAAAAATATATACCTATCTAGTGATTTTTAGCTTTTTTATAAGCTAGAGCATTAGGAAAAGTGCTTGTGCAAATACTTTTTTCCGCACAAATATTCTGTCGCCCAGATGGCCAAAGTAAGTTCATGTTTAGTACACTATTTTCCGGCGGCCAGGTTGTTACACCAGGGCTCTGTTAATTTCTGCGAAAGATTACGACAAATATCTGCAGTTTGGAAAATGGCACAGACCTAAAACTTGGAAAAGTGTCTTCTTCTTCTTCATTTAATTGTTATAAGATCAAAATTTCTTGACTTTATCCACCAAATGGTTTTTGATTTATTTCTTTATTGCGTGACAATGAAAAACAATCTATTATTCAGTTGAATATATCTGTGCCCCGTATGTTGACGTCACGTGGCACTCAAACTTCCGGTCTTTCCGAGAAGTCTGACTTTGGCGACCTAAAGAACCGTAAAATTTTGTCGTCTGAAATGGGAGAATCTTCGATGAGAACAAAGTAGATAAACTTGGCCTTCGTCCTGTACTGATTGAGTGATGGCCTTCAAGTATGTAGGTTTTGAAAGCTATTTTACGGGCGAAGAATGGGAAACGACTTTGACAGAAGGGAATGAACGCGTTGTCGACGAAGTCAGGTACGAAATAACTTATTTCAGTAAGCTTTAACATGTAGTACTGATGTAAATGCAGCTTTGAGTAAACTTGAAAAATGAGCCTCCCACAATTTAGCCGTCCCAAAGCAAGGGCAAGTTCTTCGAGATGAAAGGTTCGCAGCCTTTTTAAAACGATATGAACGTAATTCATAGTGCTGTGAGAATAACCGCTGCGTCGTCAAGACTCAGGAAATTTTACATACAATAACAATGATATTAAAATACTCTCGTCAGCACGATACAATGTTGCCCAAAGCGTGACATTAACTGAAATTACCAATGCATATCGCTTATGATGTGATATAAACAAGCCTTGTCATTTAATGACCTTCAGATATTTCATTTTCTCTTACATTTGTAAACTGCATACTTTATCATTTCTGCGTTGTACTAAAAGTGCGCAGTTTTCAAACGCGATTTTGGGTTACTGCTAATGGCCAAAACTGGTATATTGGACGACCTAATACTGGAAAAGTTGAAGTGTGAAACTTGCGTGTATATTACGTTACTTGTTTAGCCAAATACACTGGGGTGTTGCATCAAGTTTGTTTTGACATTCATGATCATTTAAGGCCGAGACCCTAAGTACTTCATGTATCCCTTCCAGATATTATAGTGTATCTAATACACTATAATAGGGATAAATATACTATGCTACGTTCTAAGGGATACACCAAGTACCTACCGCCGAGACAAATCGCTGCGACATGTCGCCGCGACAGGTTGCTGCAACAAATCGCCTCGTGTGACATGTGAAAATCACTGTCGCTGCGACAGAGTTTTGTCGCTGCGATCTGTTGCACGAATTCAAACTGGTTTGAATTCGTGCGATATATCACAGCGACAAAATAAGCGCAAGCGACTTGTCGCAGCAGCAGTGCAAACGAAGTGACTTGTCGCCGCGATATGTCGCGGCGATTCGTCGCATCGTGTGTCGTGGCCTTTAGATCGGTCTATGGTATATGCTGTACAGAGGAGCTTCAATGTTTTGCTTTCCATTGTTGATAACGACCACCCTAGTTAAGGGTAACCTTTACAGCAAGAGTGTCAAAGATACGGGCCTGCATTTACAAGCACAATTTTGCAG
>CM042756.1:18531072-18538572 GCA_022496165.2 Catalaphyllia jardinei
AGGAAATTGGAAATTTAGTGCTCCGCAGCCTCTTCAGGAAGGCATAATTCTGTACAAAAGTTATTGTATGTGTTGTCACCCTGTACAGCACAAATTCATTTTGGAATGTAATAAAATCCTCCAGTTGTAAAATCCTTTAAAACGATAACAAACCACGGCATCAAAGTGGCATTCAAACCCTATCAAACAATGAGCCAGATGTTTCCAAAACCGAAAGACCAAATGGACAAAGAAGAAACTCGTGATCCTGTTTACAACATTCCTTGCGCTGATTGCAGCAAGAGCTGAGAGAAAATTCTTAACAAGAAAAGGCGGGCACCAAAAGCCTGTCGCACGGAGACAAGGCGAAAAATCAACACTTGCAGATCACGTGATAAAAACTAATCACAATATCGCATGGGATGAAGCCACAATTCTCAGGACTTATACATGTAGTAATTGACATCAAAGGAAGATTCTGGAAGCTTGGGAGATTAATTGCGCGAAAGACCCACTCAACCGAGACGACGGGGCGTTATTCCCCAAGGTGTATTTACACTTGACTCTCGCAAACAAGAAAAAATGACACATACCTTGAATTTTTAATCAGTGTCTTGTTTATATCTGTGCTTCTGTGTGGATTTTTCTTTCACTTCCCCTGAAGAAGGTCCGTGATTGCGATAGAAACGTCGGCAACATTTTTATTGTATATAATTTCAGAAACGCTTTTAACCACCAATGTAACTTAATTTGTATTTTCAAATATTTTTTAAATATAACAAACTAGTTGAGAACGTTAATTTGTCGTTGCATTTCTAAATTTATCTACTGTTGTTTACAGGGAGTTTAAGTTTACTTTTTCGTTATTTCTTTTCTTAGTCTATCATTTTATTGGTTAGTTTAAAAAAGTTTAACAGTTAAAGACTATTTGAATTTATAAAGCTTCATTGTATATGAGTAGTTATATATACCGACCATCTTTGTAAATCTTTACTATATATTCATAATGATGCTGTTTGAAAACATCGAAACATGTTCCGAAAACTAAAAAGCGTTGTTGTGTTTTTAAAGTTAATTGTTTCATTTGTGCTTGCAAGACCATGTATAAAATATTTATTCTGAAAAATATGATAACCAAACCTTTACCCAAGCTTTACTTATATATAGCATGTGAATTAAGATCTAGGGCTACCGTTGAAGATGTAGGGGATGTGCTGCCTGGACTGCTGCTTGTGGAAGGGAAAATAACTCTCAAATGGGAATCATCTCAGTTATACTGGGAATGGAGGAAACAATGTCAAGATTTATAAGTGAATTTTAAGAAACATCATTATTATGAAAATGAAACAGCTAAACAGAAAAGTTGGAATCATACTTTTTCAGCCTTATAGATCAGTGCATAGAATGATGTGGTCCAGTGAGCTCGGACTGAGGGAATATGTAAAAACTAATTAAGCTTGTTGAACACCCAGTAATTCTAAAACGTTTGAAGAATAAGTCTTTGTCCAGATAGTGGTATTGTACCACAAACACCAGTTATGTATCTAGACTGTCCTCCATCAGTTTAAGGATTCTATTCATCCTGATGGAACACAACTCACAAAAAATTATTCATTATTTTAAAACTCTATTCTCCATTCTCATTCTTCTAGGATGTAAATTAGCAAATAAATCTACAATTTGTTCAAGGTCTAATTCCATTTCCCATTCGCATATGCATCAGTGATAATCTATTCAGTATATCCTTGTAGTTCTGAAATAGTCCTCGGATTTCTAAGGGTTGAGATGGACCTTCCACAAGCCGATGAAAGAGGAATGGTTATCATGATTTGAACTATAGTATCATGATGTATTCTTACATAAGCACCCTTTTCAATTTGTTCCAGGGTGGCATGTATATCTTCTCTTCTATCATTTTGCACCTTCCACATTCTTTCAGACAACGAAAGGTCTGCTGGTTAACCTGCATAATTAGGGATATTCTACACCTATTAGAAAACAAGACACCAAGTAACACTAAAAAATGGAAGCCTTTTCTACCCTCGCTTAATCAGGTCTCCTGAGCCCTTGGTAAAAAAAGAACATTAAATCCTAGAGTTTTTCTTCCAAATACATATCTTTATAACATAGTTATACTTTTATTGGAACTGGCTTTTCAACCTAAGGAAATTAAGGGAAAAAAAGGAAAGAATGTATAAAACACGTAAGTAAGAGCAAATAGTGCAAGTTTTGTAATGTTTTAGTGTAGTGTACTGTATATTTTTGAAAGTAGTGTAAGTAGGGTAGTGTACTGTATATATTTATTATTTTTTCTTTTTGTAAGTAGTGTTGTTTATGGGTTTTTTTTGCGGACAAATTTTCGAACGTGGATACATCAATGTTTTGTGAAATAAATTATTGTTATGCGTTATAATACAAATTTGAAAATAACATAAATCCATTTCGTCCAGAATACTTCAATTTTGATTGACATACATCGATAAATCGCTTTCCTGAATCATTCGTGCGTGACCGTATACAACTAAAAGATGCGCGATAAAACTAAAAGAGGAGGAAGCGGAAATAGAAGTGATCTGAAGTTGGCTAGAAGAAGAGGCTAATATGACGAAAATAGAAGCGACCGGAAGTCGGTGGCCAATGGAAATAGAAGGGGATTAGTGAGATGCTCGGATCTGGCTGCCCAACATCGACGGATTATTTATTCCTTTGGTAGACTACTGAAATGGCGCAGAAGGACAAAGGAATACTGCGTCCTGCGACTCGCTTAACTTTTTTAGTCGCCGTTTTACGAGAAAACGAAATTCTCTTCTCGAATGAAGACATTGCAGCGGGGGGAGATCTCAGATTTTAAGACTTATGAACGACCCTACGGTTCTTGACATTTCTTCATTTGCCGTTCTTGCTGTTAGTGATTTACGGCTGTTAGTGATTTACAGCTGCGCGTTATAGCCAGAGATCAATCCGATAGATCACCCGTTTGGCTATATGTGTCACGTTACATCTGTTTGCTACCTATTGAGAACAATTTTAAACATGAAATATAAGTTGGAAATAAGGGGAAATAAGCCATCTTTTAACATCGGGTAAATATTAAATTCCCTGCTATGTCCCGGGGCTCGGGGGGCCGTGGTTTCAATTGACCGATGCAGAACAATAATTTATCGCAATTCAATAAATATCTTTAACTGTCGATATAATGCACCAGTCAAATCGAAGCTTGAAGATCACCCCCGGGCAATCCCTCGGGCATTGGAATTTTTGGAAATTTTGTTTTCAAATTCCCCCCTCCCGAGGCCGAAAAGCTGTGCAAATGCCCCATCATAGGTCCATTCCAGTAACTTCTATTATGCTCCGGAAGCTGTGTACGCAAACATGGTTTAATCGACAACACTCTTACATGCCAAAAATAAAAAACGGCGACTAAAGAAGTTAAGCCGAGTCGCAAGACGTAGTGTTTCTTTGTCCTTCTGCGCCATTTCAGTAGTCTACCAAAGGAATAAATAATCCGTCGATATTGGGCAGGCAAATCCGAGCATCTCACTAATCCCCTTCTATTTCCGCCAATGGCCTCTTCTTCTAGACGACTTCTGGTCACTTCTATTTCCGCCATATTAGCCTCTTTTTCTAGCCGACTTTCGGTCACCTCTATTTCCGCTTCCTCATCTTTTAGTTTTATCGCCCATCTTTTAGTTGTATACGGTCACGCACGAATGGTTCAGGAAAGCGATTTAAGCTATATAACATCGACGTATGTCACTCAAAATTGAAGTATTCTGGACGAAATGATTTATGTTATTTTCAAATTTGTATTATTACGCATACCAATAATTTATTTGACAAAACATTGATGTATTCAAGTTCGAAATTTTGTCTGCAAAAAACCCCCATAGTTGCTGTAAAATAAATAAATAAAAAATGGATGCTAAAAAAACAAAAATTAGGGATATTCTTTCTGTAATGGACGTCCAAAGTGCGAGTGGAGACGTATACAATTTGTCTAGTTTATTCGTATTTCTTCCACTCTTGGACTCCAAAAAACACACCGTAAACAAAATGCAACATCGAGATATTTAGCGTATGCTAGCCAGAGAAATCTTGCCTTGTAATCACGTCCGTGAAAAAACTAAACAAAACACAAAAAACAAGAATAAGAATAAAAAAACAGAGATGTGAAAGTGTTAGGGTATTAAACCCTCTCACTGGTCACCCTACATCCTTGTAAACATAGCCTTACTTTTATGTCTGTGGGATCCACAGCTCGATATTCAGTGACACCAGTTCAGCTAATACATCTGAAGAACGTCAAGGATCAGATGAAAAATTGCGGTAAGTTGGTTAGGTCTTATATTCGATTTCGTAATATGCTTAAAATTCACCAACAAGCCTCGTTTGCGCGACATTTTGTCAAATCTTCGCTACCTTTGAAGATGCAATTAGTTTATGATAAAATTTAAAATCTGCATTCTCAAACTGAGGCTTAATGGTGCTTTTAGCTAGTCTGATATCATTAGTCAACATGGTAACATCCCAAAATCATTACGCAATCAAACAAACAAACAAACGAACAAACAAAATTACCAGTAACAACACCAGTAAAGATAACAGTAAACCCATCAACAGCAGCGGATGCAGCAGTAGCAGCAGCAGTAAGGGCAGACATAGACTGCAAGCAGGCCCCCATAGGCGTTTCGACACAAGCGGCGAAGATGAAGAGCAGCAGCAGCAGCAGCAGAATCAGCAGTAGAAGTAGTAGCAGCAGTGGCAGTGGCAATGGTGCAATCACTACATAATAACGGCAGCATACAGCAGAAGTGGCAAGAACATCCTCAGCAACGACAACAGTGGCTAAAACCGTTACAGAAAACTCAACAGCCAAAAACCACAAAAACCGCTACGCAGTATAACAGCAACAACAACAGTACGAGCAGCAACATCAGCCACAATGACGAAGCAAACAGCTCTCTTAAGACAGACTGCTACAACTAATGGCAGAAACCACACAAATAATGAAAAGTACACAAAACACTATTTAGCTGTGACTTGATTGCGTAAGCGTTGGCACAAATTTACTCAGTACTTAATATCGTATACATTTAGTGTACCTTATAGTGGCCTAGTCATCACTAGCCACTCCTTTGTTTTTGTTTACATGGGAGAGTTCGACTATTATATTTATTTGCAACATGTCGAAATGAAAGAAATCACCGTAAAACTACTTGAGATAATTAAACATACTTCTAGAAACACAACTTACAGTAGAGCAATAAGACCTGGCTTCGCCATGCAATATCAATAATCTAGATGGCAACGAAAATGGCGGGAACTGACTAGGGACGTCGTTTAAGCTATCAACGAAAAGCTCTTTTGTTTCTCGGTTGGCTTTCATCAGGTTTTTAATTAATAACTAAGGGCAAGGAAAGCGGACTACGACACGGCGATTAAACCATTTGTTCTCAGGAGGAATTCCCACTTTACAGTTCAGTTTGTATAACTTAAAACTTCTCAGTTGATCTTTTTTTTCACAGGGACCAAAATTTGGAAAGTAAGATTAGAAAATTGACAGAGAAGTAAGTGCAGAGTATTAGTGTGCTTAGTTTTATATATGATTAGGGAAGAAAATAACCAACAAATTTCATTGGTGTTTATTCGTATAACCGAGTGCTTAAGGCTGTTAGCCGTATTTCATTATTAGAAGCCTATTCCATACTGAAGATCTAACATCTAACTCCTCAGCTTTTGAAGCCGTTAGTGAAATCGATCAGTGATACTACTCACTGTGAAAGTCCAGGCAATTATTCGTTTATATCTGACCATTGTCTTTACATGTAGCGACAGTGTACGTTTCTAATTTCAGTACACGTAGGAACAAATATTATGCCTTAGAAAATAGCCAAAAGAAAATACGCACCCTGATTGGTTTCAAATCGTGTTTCTATTTAACAAGTGCAGATTTGAAGTTTGATTTGACATGAAATTGGAAATAAGTTAGAACTTGCAATTTTAACTTCTGTCTTGTTATTTGTGATAAAGATTAAGTAGCCAAGAAATGATGATATTCGTGAAATATTCTAAATCTAAGGCAATTTCGTTGCATTTCCAAAATCTAGAGATTTTAGAAATGCACTGCTAAAAAACAGCTTGTGTTGTAATGAATCGAAGTTATGATATCATTAAACTTAAGTAAATTTGCCATATAGGAATGGAAGCAATATTACGCAGTTTGGCTCTCAAAATGATTTTCGCACAAGCTCAGTATTAGTACCAGCCGAGTTTCCGACTGTCTTCGAATGTTTACACCTTGGCAGATCTCACTGCTAATTGATCACATTGATTACAATATCAACACCATCATGGCGGATATTGTGAATGAGGTCTGCTGTAACTTTCCCTCATTGCTGTTGATTATTCACAGGAACCAACGTTTAGAACTTGAGATTAAAAACCTGAAAGAAAGGTCAGTACATGATTCTGTTTAAACATTGTTAAAAAACATTCTTTTTTGTTGTTCAAATTGTCTAATAAGTCCTTGCTTCACCAGCTAAAAGCCTTAACTTTGTTGCATTAAAACCGTAGTTACGAAAAGAAACTGGAAAAGAAGACTGCTGTGGTGCAACGCTATGCAAAGAGGTGAGAATTATATTCAGCTACGTAAGAAGCTGAAGAACTTCGCGGAAAAGTGTCTGAGAGCAACGAGGTTCTCTATCGAATGAATACAATATCGTAGTAATTTACCGCGCGGCCATGGGCCGAGCGGGGGTCATGTTTTGCACGGGGTTTAGTTTTAGTTTTGTCGGTGACTAGTGCCAAACGTCCGCTCGGCCAGACATTGAGTCACGCAACCTTTGATGTTTATACACTAAAAACTGCTGGAATATTAATACACAGAAAATGTTATGGATATATTTTTCTTACAGACTGTGAAATATATTTTCTTTTGGTTTTATTAAAGCGTTGGATTCGAACGGAATGTTAAATGCGATAAAAAAAGGAATTATGTCAACCTTGGAATGCACTGCCCTTTCGCTATGTGATAAGTAATATCCTCCTTACTTTGCAAGTCTATTTCGCCAGAAGTATCGGTCATTAATTTATTTGCAAATTTGCAAGTAATTATTTTGGGATTACGCAATTCAAGTGGGCTTTTCCATCGAAGTGAGGTAAGAGATTTGAAGGAAAATTAAGCATTTGCTGAGGTATCCAAGAACTTGCCAGAACTGGCAGGAAAATCCAAGCGTTCTAAAATTAGCCTGTATAGCGTAAACCTCGGGTTGTGCGACTCAAGTGACTACTTTTTTTGTCCTTTACTCATAGCACAAAAAAAATATATTTTGACTTTTAAGGAAGAAAGCTGTTTACTAATAGCGTTATTAATAGCGTGATACTCGTTTCCTTTTCGTATCATTCATGGGCATGTCCCAAGCGAATTTCCAGTTTAACACCATTACGTAATCATAGTTTTCACAACGGCTAAGAGCGATGGTGCGATAATACTGTTTGTGTGTTGATCAAGTGATGTGGTGT
>CM042756.1:18543572-18546156 GCA_022496165.2 Catalaphyllia jardinei
AAGAATGTAGTGTATGTCCATATTTGGTATTTCCTTATTTGGTATTGAACATCTGCTTGTAGCAGCGGAAAACGCCATCTTGAATAGAGCAATAAAAGTTGTTGTGTTAAAACCTGTCTCTGGTTAATCGGCAAACGCTACAATAAGAAGGGTGAAAGCCTAATAAAAAGACACTCACAGACAGACAGTTAAATCCAATTTTATTAAGTCAAACATACTGAATACAAAATCAGGCTGAAAACATATTTTGTAAAACGAAACCAACATACAGGTGACAAGGTGACCTGGATAATAACGTAATTAACGCATCAAAAATTTATCATTATTGTCAACGTCACTTGTTTGCCAATGTGGAGACTAGATCCATCATGCTCTGTTGTTGACTTTGCATCAATCGCATCATCTCGCGTTGCTGTTCAAATAAACGCTCTTGTTCCTTTTCCTTTAACTTTAGCTCCTGTTTCTTTACTTCGAGCTCGTTCTCCGATTTTTCTCTTAAGAACTGTATAGAGTCCTTGCCTCCTCTTCTCTTTTTCTTCGCGGGTTCCTCGCTTTGGTTTGCCCGAAGCTCTCCATAATTGCTTTTTGGCGTATTTCTTCGGCTTTGAGTTTGTTTGCTTCGACCTTAGCTTGCTTGGAGTCCATGACTTCCGCTGGCAGAGATTCTTCCAATGCACAAATGTCCTCGAGAGCCTGTTCAAGTTCCGAGGTGGGTTCTACATCAATCCTCGACGCCTTTTCCTCCTCTTTAATTTCACACTTGAACTTTTCCTTGATTAATTTAAATCGCTCTCTGACGGATCGCTTGTTCACACGGAATTTTAAAGTCTGACAGTTATTCAATCGATTAGCAATCTCGTCCCAAATTTTCCCTCTCTCGACAGTTCTTTCTTTGAACATGAAGGGCTGAGAAACGAGTATTTCACGGCAGAGAAGGACGTCGTGTTCTTCCTTTCACTCCATTTCGCTTCTTTCTGTAAACACAAACAACACAATTTCTGAGTCCTATTTAAATCACAAGTGGAAAAAATTGGCGCTTCTAGCTGAGAAGTTTTCGTGAATAGCAGTAATCTGATTTACGGGATACATTGAGGGAGCAAAATAATTGTGGAAACACAAGCAAGAAAACTGATTCAATTTCACCCAAGTGTTTAGTTGACATATCGCCATCACTGCGAAGTAAGGCAAACAAACCCTCATTCGCGACGGTATTTTACTCTTCACTTTGTTAAGTTTTGTTTATCAAAACAAGAAATAACAGTAAGGACAGCCTTGTTAATTGAAAAATAATGGATTTTGAAAGGAATTCACGACAAATGTACTTGACGTTCACTTGTGGACGGCAAAACTCCAATTCTGAAGTCCTCGACAAGAACAGGACGGCAACTCGACGGCAACAGGTGTTGTACAGACATGCGAAAAACAGTCTACATCTGTAAAATTACTTTCGGTCAGCCGTCTTCTAAAACAGCCGTCCAGGTATCTTATAGTCCTTATTATCTGCCCATAGTGTCCGTCTGTTGAAAATACCCGGATTGATATAGTGGAGTTATAGAAAATAAGCAGCTGAAATTGCATCCAGTGCTTTTTTTCTGTTTTCTTTTTCAAATTTTACATTTGACTTTAACATTTTTGAACTGGCGCGAGGAAGAAGCTTCGCTTCTCGGGCAAATATCTGTTTAAAGAACATCAATTTTCTGCGGGGGAACTATCAGCCGTTATAGTTCACCACTAAATTTTCTCCGATTCTTATTGGTTTAAATTGATCACGTGACGCGATAGTGTTCATCCGCGGAGGGCCACTATCAGCCCATAGTGCCCGTCCGCCGAAAATACCCGGATGGATAGTAGTCGTCCGCCGGAAATACCCGGATGGATAGTAGTCGTCCGTGAAAATTTTGTTGTAAACAAGCGGGTTTCGTCGGAAATAAGCAACTGAAATTGTATTAAGGGCTTTTGTCTGTTTTATTTTTCAAATTTTATATTTGGCTTTCCCGGCTTTCGTATCGAAATCTTGAAAATAATTCAATTGAAGTCTAATTGATTTTTGAACTAGCGTGCGGAAGAAAATTTAGTGGTGAACAATAAAGACAATAGAGTGCTTATGTCTCGGAACTATCGGTCTGATAGTTACCCCTTGGAAATTTGATGTTCTTAAAACTAGCATATTTGCCCTCGAAGCTTCGCTTCTCGGGCAAATATTTGTTTTAAGAACATCAAATTTCCGCGGGGCAACTATCAGCCGTTATAGTTCACCACTAAATTTTCTCCGATTCTTATTGGTTTAAATTGATCACGTGACGCGATAGTGTTCATCCGCGGAGGGCCACTATCAGCCCATAGTGCCCGTCCGAGGAAAAAACCCGGATGGATAGTAGTCGTCCGCCAAAAATACCCGGATGGATAGTAGTCGTCCGCCGGAAATTTTGTTGTAAACAAGCGGGTTTCGTCTAAAATAAACAACTGAAATTGTAGTAAGGGCTTTTGTCTGTTTTATTTTTCAAATTTTACATTTGGCTTTCACGGCTTTCGTATCGAAATCTTGAAAATAATTCAATTGAAGTCTAATTGATTTTTGAACTAG
>CM042756.1:18548756-18560441 GCA_022496165.2 Catalaphyllia jardinei
GAATAGTAATATAATTCACTCTCTGACTCTGAATGTTAATAGTCATTATTATCAATACGCGCGGCCAAATGATCAACTGCCCTCTGTATTAAAAACGCGCTTTTTTTGGGGGGCCAAACGGGAAACGTGCGGGCTGAAAATTCATTTGCCGCCCTTATACTGACTGGCTGCAGAGATGTCAAACAACTTTGCTCGGCCATTGAGATCCTGAGGATACCATTTCAATGCCAGAGTTGGCGCGAAGTTTTGTGGATGAGTTTGCACTTGCTCGCTTTGTAGCTCTGCAGTGAACGTTTGACGTTTGGAGATTTTAGCTTTTTTCTAGTCAAAACTCGGATTTAGACAACGAGCAAATTGGGCAAAAACCTCAAGCGAAAAACACCAAGAGAGCAACTGAGTGGGGAGTAAAAAAGTCCGAGCAATGGTGCGAGAAAAGAACAATTGCAGTGGATCTCAAAACAGTAAGTCCAAGGGGTATACAGCAGCTCGGCCACGCTTATTGATAATATTTTTACAAATAAATATTGCGGAAAAATTACCAGTGGTAATATCATCTCGGATAAAAGTGATCACTACTCTCAATTTTGTTTGACAGAATCCTCCTGTGAAACGGATTTCCCTAAAAAGACTATGATACGTGACTTCTGTAGGTTTTCAGAAGAGGATTTTAACTCTGAATTAGCGCAAGTCCATTTGGGATCGCCTCTTGCAAGAACGCAAGGAAATATTGATATTGCTTTTTCAAAAATTTACAACAAACGCAACAAACTGGTTAATAAACATGGTCCGCTTAAACCTCCATCAAAGCGTAAATCAAGCAATCTTTGAAACCCAGGATTACCAAAGGGTTGCTCAAATCTATTAAGATTAAAAACGCTCTATTTGCCTCAGGGGATATCGAGAAATACAAATTCCATAGAAACAAAATTACAACGCTAATTTGACCAAGTAAGAAACTCTATTATATCTTACATACTTTACGGAACACATGAGCGATATGAAGATAACATGGACTGGAATCAACGAGGTAATGAATCGCAACAAAAGGAAATCTAAACCCATTGTTGGTCTTAAACGATTGCATGGAAATGGCGTGACGTGTAACCGAGCAGAACTCCCGAACGTGCTAAATGATTTCCTTTCCACGATTGGCCAAAAGCTAGCAAGTTACCAGATAGCAATTGTCACCTTCGTGAATACTTAACTAATACTAATTTCACCAGCTCCTTTTTCTTTGAACCGGTCATTTCGTCAGACATAAAACTAGAAATTTCGCTTCTACGGTCTAAAAAGGCTTATGGGCTTTATTCATGCCCTATATTAGCAAAGAACATACCCTTAGCTGAGCTCATCAACCTCTCTGTTCAAACTGGCAAATATCATTTCAAGTTAAAACATGCAAAAATTATCCCAGTATACAGAGGCGACGATGAGACCGACCCTAGCAACTACCGTCCTATTTCATTACTTTCCGTCTTTAACAGGATTTTTGAAAAAGTTATGTACAACCGATTGAAATCATACATCGAAGATAATGAATTATTGTATAAAGCCCAGTATGGCTTTAGAGAGACTTTTTCCACTCGCATGCAATTCTGGACATTGTGAGTATGATACAAACAAATATGGACAAGAAAATGTTTACCTGTGACATTTTTCTGGACTTTAAGAAAGCATTTGATACGGTCAATCACACGATTTTACTTGATAAATTGCATCATTATGGGATTAGAGGTATTGTACATGAGTGGTTTACGTCGTACTTGGCTAATCGAACACAAACAACGCACATTGACAATGACCATATTTCATTGAAGAAGAGCTCGATAACTGGAGTTCCAAAAGGGTCTGTTCTAGGTCCTTTACTCTTCCTGATTTATATAAACTTATCTGTGTAGCAATAAACTTGGCTTTTATCTATTTGCAGATGACACAAACCTGTTAATATGCTGACAATGACTTGAAAACCCTGGAAACCGTTGTTAATAATGAGCTTAATAATGTCTGTAACTGGCTTAATGCTAATAAACTAACCATTAATGCGAAGAAATCAAACTTTGTCATCTTTAGGCCAGCACAAAAAAGAATTTATTATGAGCCGTGTATCAGAATTCCGGATATTATTAATAATGGATGGTTTCGCGCTTCTTGAATGCAAAGATTATGTAAAATTTTTAGGAGTACTGATTGACAAAAATTTAACCTTGAGGCCTCATACTGATCATATCGCTTCGAAGATTAGTAAAACAGTAGGCATAATTGCCAGGCTGAGGCGCCATGTACCTCTAAATACCCTTCTTTAAATCTACCGTTCGCTGATATTTCCCCGCACGCTCTAAGGTGTTCCTGTTTGGGGCCAGACATCTCAGTGTGATTTAAAAAAGATTCTCACTCTACAAAAGCGTGCACTCTGCCTAATTTTCTTTGCCAGCAAAAGATCTCATGCCATCCCTCTTTTTGTTGCTACCAACATCTTACCTGTTAATGTGCTCTACTTTGAAACAGTCTCAACGATGATGCATGATGTTTCTACTCATTCTACACCTAAAAATATTCGTGAACTCTTCATACATTCATCTGACGTTCATACTTACAACACTCGTTTCTCGTGTGCAGATAATCTTTTTGTACAGAAATCCAGATTGCATATAAAACTTAAGTCTTTTCCTGCGTTTGGTACGATGGAATTGTGTACGCCCCGATTGGCGTAAGCTTACGAAAAGAGCATTTAAAAGGAAAATTCATAAGTTGCTTCTAACTGTACTTGAAATTGAGGACTATTATGTTGATGCCCATTCTCTAATACTGAATTTAAACACAAGTAATTATTATAAACTATAGCTTTCAAACTTGCATTTAGTCTTTTATCTACTTTACACCTCTCAATTTGCTTTCTTTTTTTTTACCTTTGTCCTTGACTAACTATTAATATGTGTGTGCTTATTTATTTAGTAGCTGTTTTAAAATCACTTTCTGTTCGGTAAATATGACTGTAATTATTCCCTGCTAGCAGAGGTCTCTCACGACGAGGCAAAATGAAACGACAGGAGTAAGACCTTTACCGGTTTCCGACGAGTTTCCTATCACGCATGCGCTCGCGTTTCCTTAACAACAAGTGACGTTTTTGTCATGTGCGACACAATCAAGAGAACCGGTTTGCGTGCATGTCACGTTTTCGATTTGTTATGTAATCAAAGTTCACTTACTCTCTTTCAGGCGGATTTACCGAAGATCCTGAAGTTCTCTTTCCAGTGGTTAATATTTCGATTCCTAAGATTGTGTACATTCAATTTCATTTACCAAAACAACGAGTTTCGATTCGAAAACGAGTTCAAAAGAGAAGCACACGTATTCAAATTCGCTACGGACTCGCTACGCCATGGATTCCTTGCTGGCAGAGGTTTTTCACGACGCAAAATAACACGATCAAAGTGAGAAGTTTCGGGTGCTTACCATTTGTCAGAATGAACCGATTGGGACGACTGTTAAATAGTGGTAAAGGTTTTTTCCAAAATCAGAAGAAATAGCGCTTACCATTTGCAATTCGATTTCCCGTAATTGTTTACGGCTGATGAGAGAGTCACTTCGAGAGACTGGAAACTGGAAAGCGGTTCAGCAAATGGTAGGGAAATTTCACCCGTTCCGCTCCACCTCTGGAGGTAGTCTACAATTTCTAAACGGATTTTCCGGAAAATTATTGTTCCACTTGACTTTCAACCGTAATTTCCGTATTTTTTTGCTAAATGGTAAGCACCCTTCGAAACTCGCGGATCTCGCGGAAGCCGAAATCGTACAGTCTAACAAGGCACGCGCATTACACATTAAACGAAACCGGTTTTGAAAACCAGTAAGTTTTGACCAGAAATTTGGTCGGCGGCTTCATCAAACAACTTGTCGGAAGCCGGCAGAGGTCTCTCTCCTGTCGTTTCATTTTGCCTCGTCGTGAGAGACCTCTGCTAGCAGGGAACTGTAATTAGTACAACCCGTCTAGATTAGCTATGCTATAAGCGGATTTTGTAGATATTTAAATTATTATTATTATTTAATTTCAATTATTTATTTATTTGAAATTTAAATTAATATAGTTAAATTAATGTAATGTAATTAATTAAATTTAAAATGTAAAAATGTAAATGACTGGAATTAGAGCGGCTATTTATCGCCATCTAATCTGTGCCCCACTCAGCCGAAACATAAACATTTTGCAAGACAGCGAATTCATATCTGCCAACAAAATGTTTGAAGCGAAGGCCAAGCTATTTACGAAACAATGCGAAACCAAAACACAAATTATCTATTCAGTCAGGGGATATGCAGAAAATGAATCGATACTTCATGGAAGAGCAGAACACGGACGGCGTTTGGAAAAATGCGGAGAAGTTGGTTGAGTTTATTTGGTTTTCGTTGAGGGATGGCCTGAGCTTACAACGCAGTCATTTCAAAGAAAAACTGATGACACTGGAGCCCGTCACAAAAGTACGATTTGGCCTTGTGTATTGATAATAATGATAATCAAATGACTGTTGTCGGGCATATAGTTTATTTGTGTCCCTCGTAGCATCATTTGCATCCTCGCTCCGCTCGGGCGCAAATGATGCTACTCGGGCCATAAATAAACTATATGCCGTCCAAAAGTCATGTGATTGTCCTACTCATTGTTTTGTATCACAACGATTTTCAATGTAAATAAACCAAATATGGTCTAGCTTTGGATAACATTTTGTGATTTTTCCTTTCCTAATTTGCAGAAGCCTTAATCGTCCCGTGGGCATTTCGGGAGAATAATGCCCTGGAGTTAAGCTGCGCTTAGCCAATCAGAGCGCGAGTTATATCGGCTACAAGCACTAGTCATATAATAACATTACTTAAGCACGGTGCCTACTAAATATAAAGGTTTTTGCGCCAAGTTAAGACCACGCGGAAAAAGTAGATCTTTGAAAGGGCTATTGGAATCCACAAAGAAAAACAGGGGTAGCCACGTATTTTTTCGAGATAATTAGCCTTGAATCCCAACAAAAATGCTGACATCAGCATTTTTCTGGAAAAAGAGGGAAACGATATTTCCTACACCCTACGGGTGCTTCCTCCTTAAAGATCGTTTTATTATTATTTATTATTATAGATTTCCTTAGAATTCGCCTTTATATACAGAAAGGCAAACACACTTTAAAGGATCTTAAAACTACATGACAAATGGTAACATTAAAATCATTTTTGGTACGTTTTTAATAACAAAATCGTTGCAAAAACGCTTTTATTGTCTCTGACAGCTTTCCTCTGGTTCAACTAAAATGTAGTCTAAATATCTTTTGCTCACAACCAGAAACTAAACACATGCTGATTAGGCTTGCCACTTCCATTCCGTGACATAAAAATTAGGGGTAACCACGGGTTTTTTTAAAATTACTGATCTTTTTGGGAAACTTTTACGGTGCCTGTTACATTTTTTCCAGTCACCTCCCCAGTAAGTAAGACATTTGCGTTTTTGCGCGCGCACTGCGCCACCTGAAGGTAAATATGTTTACAGTTAGATTTCAGTGTAATTTTCGAAAGATAACAGCTAGGTTTTCAGTTGGAAGACGTTAACAGTTAATGATTAGCGATATGTTGCCATTCTGGTGTTAGTGATGGTAATAAGACTGAGTGGAGTCCAATTCGGTCTGTAATCATACGAGTGATAACAAAATCGGACGACGGCGAAGCGGGAGTCTGATTTGTTCATCACGAGTATGATTACAGACCGAATTGGACGACACCAAGTCTTATTACCAATTAATCATAAAAATTACAATTTTCGACAAAAGAATAGCCAAGTTATGAAAGAAGGGGAAAATTCGCATTAAAACACCTACAAAGGAGATGAAAAACCTCCTACGGGTAATTAGGCGCCAAAAACACAAAAGCAAGCGCGCGCACGCACGCACGCACGTCATTACAACTTTTAATGTGATTGGTTGATTTAAAATACAACTTCGAATGTGATTGGCCTATTAAACTGTCCGATAACAAACTGTCCAATAACAGTGTCCGATAACAACTTGGCAAGTGAATTAGTGGAAAAATAGGAGTTTTTTAAACCTATCACAATCGAAGAAATTGTAATTTTTATGATTACTGGTTTAAGCACAGGTTCATTAAAATTGATTTGGTCAGCGTAAGAAAATTTTGCTTTTATTTTAGTGGTGTACTTGGTGGCGTAGTTGATTGCGTCAATGTCAACCCCAGCGCGCGCGCGCTTAAACCATGGCTTGCGTGATGCGCAGAACGTGTGCGCACTAACAAAAGTAGGCACCGTCCTTAATGAGGAATTATAGAAGCAGACGATTCTTCGTTGTTGAGTGAAGTGTTTCGTATTCTTGGTTTTCACGTGACGTCAGAAAAAACTATAATTAAAAATTAGAAGTTTTTACCTTCATCAGGTAAGAGTCATTTTCAAAAATATATCTGTTGGCCTTTCGTCAGCTCGGTAGAACGCTTTTGTATTTAAAATAGAACACGGTTTTTTGACAATGCGTGACATCAGCATTGTTTCTGGATAACATGTTACGCGCACGAAAATATCGAGTCACCTTATGTTTTCGAGTTCTGAGTAACTAATATGTTGAGAGAAGTGCCTATGCGAATGTTTACAAGTTTAACAGAGAGAATAAACGTTTTGAGAGAGCTTAAGTAACCTCCAGATGTTTCCACTGGTTTCCGGCCGCCATGTTGGAGTCCCTCAGACGGGCTCCAACATGGCGTCTCCATACTAAACACTATAGTTTTCAGTGATACCTATGGAAAGCCATAGTGGACAAAAGTGGTCGAGATTATTTTTAAGATCCAGTTTTTAGGATAACAAGTCCAGATGTCATTCCATCAAGCGAGACGTAAATCCACCCTTTGAGAATTGATATTGATTGTTCCAGATTTGTTCTCGTGGGTCGAGATTATTTTTGGCCGGGCGATTTTTTAACCTGTCGAGAATCTTTTTACCGGTCGAGAATTTTTTTCGCCGGTCGAGAAACGTTTAGTACATATTTCCATATTTTACTTCTTATATGCAAAGTTCTATTCACTCTTTTTAAACTTGACAATAATCTCTCGAAACGACGTACATTTTTTCCGCTAGTTTTTTTTTACCGGTGTTATTTCGGTACGGCGACACTGGCCGACTTGATTGTCTCGACAAAAAAACAAAAAGCATTCTCGACCGATAAAATAATTCTCGATCGGCCAAAAAATTCTCGACTAGTCGAAAAATTCTCGACCGGTGAAAAAAAATTCTCGACAGGGCAAAAAATTACCGACCCAAGAGAACAAATCTGGAAAGATCAATATCAATTCTCAAACGGGTGGATTTACATCTCGCTTGATGGAATGACATCTGGGCTTGTTATCCTAAAAACTGGATGTTAAAAATAATCTCCACCACTTTTGTCCACTATGGCTTTCCATAGGATACCCTTTGCCGAATAACTCGAGTTCGGAATATCGTCGAAATAAACGTGCTAAAGTTTCGGGTATGTGACATACCCGAAACTTTAGCACGTTGTTCATTTATTACTCTTCTACGATATTTCAATTTCTTGACTGAACTTATTAAATGGTAAGCGATTTTATTTTTCACTTGCGTGATAATTAAGTTTACTCGCGTGACGTGAAAACCACCAATAGAATGCAGTACGTGTAGAAATTACATGTTAGTTAGTTAGTTTGCTTCGCAAAGTAATTACCTACCGTAAAACTTGTTTTTTACAAGATAGCTAAACCAGCAATTCTTGTTTATTGTAGCGGTCAAAATAACAGTTTTAATAACTTAGAGAACTACACTCGAACCCGATTTTTAGGAAACTTTGCTATATTTCGAATACTTTGATCGAGAGCTATGATTACAATTAAAAAAAATCTTCAATATTTTAGTAATGCTATATGCCTGTAGTTTGAAAGAACCAATGCTTTTTACTCGATAATGTCCGTTTATACTTGTCCAGTTATCATTACCAAAAGCGAGGGTTTAAATGGCTTTTTTTAGCGGCCATTTTGAAATATGCATGAAATGAAAAAGACTCCTTCAAAACTTAAACAATTTCTCTCAATTTGCACAGGACTTTCGCTTTTCGCCTCGGACCAACGATTTGCGGAGCGACATATCTACGCCTGGGAACTTGACAACAGCCACAGTGCACTGATGGCTATTCAATCGGATTTTCTGAGGTCGGTTGATGAGACCGATGGCCGAACCAACCACCACCTAATAGAAGTATAAGCGAATATAATCGTATTATTTAGTAACATTCTAACTAAATTCTAACTATCTAACTAAATTTGTTTCAGTAGAATTTGAACTAAATTCCTCTAAAAAACGATTTCTAATCATTTTTAACGTAGTATTAAACTTAAGCAAAATCGCGTGGACTGAAAGGTCAATTTCACTTGCAGTTCTGCACGCGTGCTCATCGGTTCATTCTTTTAATTAGCTCTTATTGACCGAGCAGTTGGTCGGCATTGGAGAATCTTGACCGAACCGAACGTAATGGCAAACAAGAACATTGGAATTCGTTTAATGTAACTGGTTTGTACGCCAGGGAACTGACATTTTGCATTGCGAACGGCGGCGATAAGCTGAACTTAATTCTGCCGAAGTTTGCTCGTCCTTTTTCCTTTTTTTTTCTCATCAGGCTTTTTGGCACTTCGATGAATAAATCTCGTTAGAAGAAAGTAGTCAGTATTTTTGTATTTTAGTTTGCAACTTTTTCTTTCAATAGCGATTCCGTCAAATTCGTGAATCGGTAGTTCCACACAGCCATATAATAATACCAACGTAATGGAACTGAGTGGAGTCCAATTCCGGCGGTCTGTTATCATACTAGTGATAACAAAATCGGTCGACCGCGGAGTGGGAGTCCGATTTGTTTATCACGAGTGTGATTGCAGATCGAGTAGCTTTTTTCACGGTCAACCCTGCTCTTTCCATTACAATGAAATCTAGCATGTATTCGGGGCAATTTCGGGCTGTTTTGTAGTTTTAGCCCTAAATTGCCTCGCATTCACGTTGGATTACATTCTAATGTAAATGAGAAAAACTAACCTTTAAAAGGGCTATTGCACGACTCAAAGTCTTATTACTGGTATCACTTGATCATAAAAATTACAATTTTCGACAAATTAAAAGAACAGCCAAGTTATAAAAGGCAGGGCGAATTTGCATTTAAATACTGACAAAGGAGACAAACATTCTAAGACCACCACGCCTCCTACGGGCAATTAGGCGCCAAAAACACGGAAGCGCGCGCACACGCACGTGACTACAAATTTGAATGTGATTGGTTGATTTAAAATACAATTTTGACCGTGATTGGCTTATTGAACTGTCCGATAACAAACTGTCCAATAAGAAATTGTACGATAACAACTTGGCAAGTGAATTAGTGGAAAATGGGAGCCTTTTAAACCAATCAATTTTTATGATTGAAAAGCAGACAAATAAAACAACTCAAACCGGGCCTTGGGCGTTGCACTCAGATCAACAAAGTAGCGACACAATAATTTCACCATCATAAGAACTCTATGAGAGACATATTTCTACAGATTTCTAGGTTAAAGTTGTACAGAGTGAAACATCTCAGTTTTCGGCCGCGTCAAAAAGGATAGAACTAACAATTCCGTAGTAGAACAAAATTAGGTCACAACTGGTCGCGTCGTCTTCCACTCGAAGTACAAGTCAAATGCAAAATTAGTCCAAAACTGTGCTTGGTGATGTTGACTAGGAAGAACCCTTTACCAAGTATCTGGCAATCATTACTTAAGAAAGTTACATCAAGGAAGTGCTTTCTTCCGAATGTATTTCATTGCTTTAATCCTGGACGAGAATGGCCCTTTTTAATCCAAAGACGAACTATTCCAGCGCTCGATGACCCATACGAAATATGCTTCTGACGCAGTGTGGACCTATGTGTCTTGAGCTCGCACACGTTTGTAAGAAGGCCGGTCTTTTCTTTAAACTCACAAACGGTTAATCTCTTCAGCGAAGTTTTTACCTTTATTTAGAGGCTATCAAAAGCAAAAAGTTGGCCTTTGATTGTGCATCTATTAGGTAAGAAAAGAAGAGGAAACATTGAAAGCTGTGAAGATTCAACTCAACATTTCAACACGCACTTGCATTTACATTGCCTGAGAAGCAGGGAACTGAGGGAGGATTTTTTGAAACATTTATATTTTGAAAATGTAAGACGTAACTATGAGTACTTAGCGTTATGTCTATTTCACGCGAGCTTTGCTGATGTGAGATGAGCAATTGCAATTGCTGCAGTGATTAGCAATTGATATAACATATTATTAAATTCTCAACCTCGGATAATGCAATTCGGTTACCAGCGATTATACCTACGTTTGACCTTATATGGAAATTAATGCGGCAAATGTGGCTTGGCATAAAATTTTATGTGGGAAGCCAAGTTCCGTCGGCAAAAAATTGGATGAAATAAAACAAATTTGGTGAGCTGTCTACAGAAGAAAAACAAGAAATTAAGGACAATCCCATCCCAGTAACAACAAAAAAGCCATAAAGTCTATAAAGAATGAGAATATTCAACGGTACGTACTCGTTAAGTTTCTCTTAAAAGCTGTAAAATTTCAAACATGAACACCGAGATTTTACGCATTCACGAAGATTACGTAACAATAACAATTTTTACCTTAATGTTACTGAATGGCTTGCTAGTCCTGGTGGCACCAAATTTTCGAAACCGATAGAAGAAATGTCAAGCGAAGAACTGAATGTTTTTTCCAGTCGGAAGAGTTTTTGCGCGTCTGCGAGGAATAAAGATGGAATAATGTCAGTTTACAAAAGTTCATCAATGAAATCCATCAGAGAGCCGCCATTGATCATTTCCTTCGCTCGCACCCGGTCATCAAACTGTTTTCCACTATCTCTGACCCCGCTTTTACTGAGGCAAACAAAGCATTCGAGAATTTGCAAAAGACCTCAGATAAACAGGCAACATTGCCGGCCTAATAGAGCCCATAGAAACGGTCAGAAACCAATTTCCAATGAACAGCAGTGAACTCGGACGGACAGAGAGCAAAAATGCCGCAAAACTACAGAGGACGACCTAGTGTTACCTCAGTCTCCTTTTCGGCTGGCTACGACAAGAGATTCAACGCCAACTAACGCCAGCAATTCTGTTCTTGCGAAAAATCCATCGTTTTCAAGGAGTTGAGTATTTTGATGAGCTGAACCAAAGCGTCGGCTCGAATCTTTACCAACCACAAAAAACCATCAGGGTCTCGGAGATTCTGAAGATGAATCCGATACTAAAATATTTTCTGTCCCTGACTCTAAAACTGGCCAGCAACAATCTCCACATATCTAGCTCGACGAACTGATGCGAGGGCAGCCACAGTATTAAGGGAACACTAATAGAGTTCTTGTCGAGAATAATTTTGACACATTGTCTTTCACATAGCGATAAGTTTTCCGCAGTACTTTCAACTGTTACGTGCAAGTGCACAATTAAAACTCTTCTCGATGACTCGAACTTGAACGCTTTTCAAACTTCCTGATCAAGGTTGAATGTCCTTAGTTTGGTAGACGTTCCTTAAATTATAGATGATGGTAATTTTCCGGTTCAGCAGACTCGCCGGCTTCGCTTTCAAATTTCCATTCAACGAAAGTTTACAAATGGCGCGCATGCCGCGTGACTT
>CM042756.1:18565441-18575441 GCA_022496165.2 Catalaphyllia jardinei
GCCCGGTAAATAACATATATGTATTTTGCTCTAATTAATCTGCAATCTAATTAATCTTGTTATTATACATTGTACTCACTATCAGCATTCTGATTGGCCAAGAGCCCCCTGTTTATTTTGAGAATTCCCGTGATTTTGTGGACAAACATGATTAGGGTATAATCTGCTATCCAATTATATGTGCAGATTATACCTCGCGCAGTGCGCATGCGTAATACACCTTTGGCTAAAGAGCGCGAGCACTTGAATGGTTTCAAAAGATGCGGCCGCATGGTGCGTTTGTCCTTGTATGTTTAGAAGCACAAATAAAATCTACTTGCATTTCACACATATTTTCCATAAAACAATGTATAATAAAACAATAATTGAATTCGGTTTTTGTGATATCGGAAATAATCAAGGTCTCGGCAAGTGTAATCAGCCTCGGCCTCGACCTTGATCATTCCCGATATCACAAAAACCTCATCCAATTATTGTTTATAATCGGACAGTGTAATCGGACAGGTGGCTGTAATCGGACACCTGTAATCGGACGGTCACAGGAGCCAATCATCTTAAGTCCTCTCCACTAAATCTACTAATCACAACAATGATTACAATCACTATAGTAACCAATTCAAAGATACTGACTTTGTAAAATTTATTGTGGAAGTTTAGTCTCCAGTGACTGTTTTAAATTTTTAATTATGATACTGAAATGATTATTACATGTGGAAACTCTTAAAAATAAAATTTTTACTATTGTGGGAAATTGTAATTGTTATGATTGTTATAATACCGACTAATAGGACTGAGTAGAGTCCAATTCTCGTGATTAAAAAATCGGACTCCCGCTTCGCGGTCGTCCGATTTTGTTAATCACTCGTATGATTACAGACCGAATTGGACACTACTCAGTCCTATTTGTCAATATTGCCATTATAAAGAGGAAAGGTTTTTATTATACAGGTTTTTATTAGCACATAACTTGTGATAGAGCGAGTTTCATAAAACCCATACGTAGCATGAAGCACCGGGGCGTTCTCGATCTATTGATCGTCGGATTTAGATGGGTTTTGAGTTTTAGGGTTTTTTCTATTCTGGTCACATGACTGGTCAAATATGGCCGTGATTTGAAACTTTTGCCGCAGAACTCTTCAATGGATGAAACCTGTGCAAAAAGCTTACCCTTAATATTTGGGTCACAGAGGAGAACTTTATATTTTAAATGAAGCAAGACATTAAAACACCTTAAAGGACCCTAGTCAGCCTTCGCCATTTTCGGTGCCATGGAAATTATTGATATTGCATGATTGCATTATTGCTTTACTGTAAGTTGTGTTCCTTAAAGTGTGTTTGATTATCTGTTGTAGCTCCACAGTAATTTACTTTGTTTCGAGGTCCTCTGAATAAAATACAATTGCCAAACTCTCGAATGTAAACAAAAACAAAGGTGTGGCTGACTAGTGCCCTTTAATTGGAGGAAATTTTTCTTTATATTTTACCACTGAAAAGGTATTTTTGACTTTTCTGGAAAGTATGATGACGTAAATGGCATCTATTTTTATTGACAACGCTAAATATTTGAAAAGCAGTGTTCAAAACGATACAGCCATTTTTTGTCACAGAAAACAATATTTCCATTGAAAACCCCATCTCAATCGGATAAAGTGGCTTAGAGTTATAGGTAATTAAAGAAATTCAAATTTCCCGGCAAATGACCACATATGGTCAAAATTTTAGACGCGAAAACAATGAATATATTCGCAACGAAGAAAAGATAAAGCAGCCTAGCATCAAGATTTTAGTTTTTTTGACTTGACATATGTGGTGCTAGGCAGCTTTATCTTTTCTCCGTTGCAAATACATGCATTGTTTTCGCATTTAAAACCGCCTTAGTTTTGACCATATATGGTCATTTGGCGGGAAATTTAAATTTCTTTAATTGCCTGTAACTCTACGCCATTTTATCCGATTGAGATAGGGTTTTCACCAGAAATCATAGAAATCTATGTAGAAATGCCAAATCTGGTCATCATATATGAAATCACAATAAGAGTCACATAGGATGAAACAAACACCAATAAATAGGGAATTTATCAACCTACTTGCCTGCCAAGTTTCGTTACATTTGATGAATTCTACTTCTGTCTATGACCTAGAACGCTTAGTTTTGGAAGGAAGGGGAGGAAAAGCCCTAACAACCGAGCACCGTGCCTGTTAGCACTTGACTGCCTTCACGCAAACGATGGGCAGGTGAACTCATCATTTTGAAAATTGAAAATATGTTATTCTCAGAAGTGAACGTCGATATAAGTCTAATAAAGACATGTCGACAGGTTTCATTGTTTTATCCTTTTCCGGCAGCACCTTCTGATGGCGTTACCATAAACTGGCATATCATACATAACATACGATATCCGAAGGGCACAAACTGAAACAGTGTAATTTGTAATTTAAGGTTGACAAAGAAGGATGAAGAGCTGCGGGTTATTAGAGAAGAATTAAAAGAAAAGACGGCAAGGTGAGGTACAGTTGTAATACAAGGTCTGATACCATGCCATAGAAAATGTCATACAGGGAAGCCATCAGATTATATTACACCCAACCCTCCCATAGTGTACTACGCGTATGTCTTGTGTGTATACCACGATACATGTAGTGCAGATTTATTAGGTATCATTTTCGCTCACAGACGGCCCAAGTTCCCGATGCGCAGAGGTTTTTTTGTATTTATGCCCTCTTTTAACCGAACGTTCAGCGAAACGTGACACACTGTATACTAGTACGTTACAATCGAGTTTGAACACGCGAAACGTGACGCTGGTCTTGCAGCATATGGAGATGTACACGGGGGCGTTGTTTTACAAAGGTATCAATTTACAAGGGTTTGTTTGGGAAAAAATGGAAACAGAGATATTTTGGCAACAAAATTGACTTATCCCTGGTCTGGTCATAGACGTATCGTAACCTTATTCCCGTGACAAATTTGTATCGTTTAAATCGACTGTTAGAGATATGCATATGCTTACATAACTTGGATCTATTTAATTTTCGTACAACAGTTAAAGGGAGGAATATCTCCCAAAGCGGACCTAACAAACAAGCTCAGTGAAGCTCTTTTGTACAAGTCAAATCGAAGTTTCATACCCCCCCCCCCCGCCCTCCCTCTCTCCCGGGCTTGCCTTGGGGAATTTGACAGCTAGCCTCGATTTCATGTTACTAGTGGCGCTGATTCCACGTGGGTTAATAAATCGTGGCGGAATGTCTGAAGTTGAGTTCGTAGCTGAATTTCACTGCTCTGTGATCAGATTTTTTCCGTGACCTTAGTGAATTTAACACCTGAGTCAAGCCGACTGATAGTCACATGTTGCCAGGTTTAAATAAATCCGTTGATTTCCTGATCACCGTATTAGCCAATGAACCCGTCTCAATAGGATTTTTGACTGAAGAGTCATTGATGCATGACTTTTGCGGACTCGGTGTAACTCAGACTGGTAAAGATCATGGCTGCTGAATCCGACAAAGTTCTCGCGGTTGTTGAATCAGCCAGAATCAGGCATTTCCAAATTTGCTGGATCCAAGGAACTTGTGCAGAATTGGCATAAAAGATTCCCTTAAAATTTTAAGTGTCTTCTCAGAAGAGTGCAGAAAACGTGGCTTCGGTGAAAGCTTGGATGTCAGATCTGCAGACTGGTGAAGGATGGCATAAATCAGCCAAGAGCGTTCTGCACCAACACGCAAGAACAATGGAACCTCGAACTTCCATTCCTGACTGACTCGACTACAAATTCGATTTTACAAGGTGAGCTGTGAGACCTTTAGACTATTTTACAATTGATTCACAATTGATGCACGCGGGAAGTTTGGAGGACAAAGAAGATGCTCGAGGCGTAGCAGTGGGCCTGACGATGCCATGGAAAGTGACAACGACGACGATACTCTGACCATCTTAAGAGCTGTAACAACTCGCAGTGTAAATTTTTACTCCTGGCAGATAATGAATTACTTCTGCCAGAAATGCAAAAAAAAAGAAAAAAAAAATGGGGTCACCGCCTTCGTTTCAGAAATAAAGCGTGTGGTAAACTATACTGATTTCGAAAAATTGCCCCATATAATTGAGCACGGTCTACAGGGGTTTATAGTTGAAAATATCGAGGGTGAGTCAACGGATGCAAACAGCCTTCGTCATATTTTGTAGAAGTGGGTCTGTTGCGTAAATAATTCTAAATGTTACTAACGTTTTCACATAATTTAAGAGGTATTTGAAACCGCCGCACAGATGCACGAAGAGCCAATAAGAACGGAATTCGATGGTGCATTTTGCCAAAAATTCAAACTTCTAGTCGATAGATTTTCTTCATTTTTTCCCTAAACGTAGAAAATCAGTAGAGAAAATGATCCATCGAAAGAAAAATTGGGGTCACCAAACGTCCAAGATCGTTAAATCCAGGCAAGGTTCTAGCAATGGCCATCTGCCCTATCATTTGCTTATTTTGTGACTTACCGCTCGCGCTCATGCATGACGTGGCATGTGAATTTGCGTGCGCAGTAAGGATGCGCAGAAACAATTAGCGTGAACGTCCTTAAAAAAGTGCCAATGCTCCTATAGCACTTTTTAACACAACTTTCTTCATACAGTAATTCCAAGTCCTACACAGCATCAATTCAATTGCAGGCAGTTGTAGCACAATGGCTTGAAATCTATGTTGCGTTCTAAACACATGAGGGCTGCTGCTACGCAGCAACTTTAATTACATGGAAAAGAGATTGCCAGGGCTACAAATCTTACTTCGATCTAGTCGCCAGGGTCCAATAGACCATTTTACAGTTGTTGGCTTAGTGACCTGGCTTCTGAATGGCAGCGAGGCTGGAGTTGGTATTGTTTTGATACAGACCTCACTATTTTTATTGTGCGAATCAAGTTCTTCTTATGTTAACGAATTGGCATTTACACGAGAAAAGCAGAGAGGTCTGTATCAAAGCAAGGTCACCTCCAGCCTTGTTTGCACTCATGGCCAGGTAACTAAGCACATAACTGTAAAATGGCCTATTGCTTAATAGTGGGTTAACTTGACTCTGAACAAAACCATTAACCCTGGGTTAGTTCTCACCCTGCTTTGAGTAACTGCTTCGAGAACTCATTACAAGCAAAACACAAGTTACTTTTCAACAATTTAATCTTGAACTAATTTTAGGTTTAGGCAAGAAAGTATGATGAACCAACAAAATACCTGGGAGGTGTGACAGTGGCACTGGCTAATTGAAAGCAAATCTAAATTGGTTGTAAGAGGTGATTTGAATAAAAGAAATCCATAAAATGTAAATGAACATAATAAGTCAAAATTCAACACAACTGAATCAACTTTACTTCAAGGCAAACATTTCAGCATCAACATGTGTAAGAACCAATAAAATCCTAACAAAGATAACATTACAACTATTCTAACAGAAGCCTATATAAGTTATTTGCCATTAGAAATGGTGGCAGTCTTCCCAAATTCTAACCGTCCAATTGTATAAAATGAACAGTAAAAACAAAAACATGTACTTGCTGAACATGTAAACTGGAAGGTTATGTTAAAGGACCCTAGTCAGCCTCTGCCATTTTCGATGCCATCAAAATTATTGATAAAGCATGGTGAAGCAAAACCTCATTGCTTTATGGTAAGTTGTGTCCCTAAAAGTCTGTTGTAGTTCCACAGTGATTTCCTCTATTTCAACGTTCTCTGAATAAAATATACTAGCCAAACTCTTGCATGTAAACAAAAACAAAGATGTGGTTGACTAAGGCCCTTTAAGTAATGTCCATCTGCATTGCAGAAGCACTGGACAAATGATTTTTGGGGGTTAAATGTTCATAACTTCTGATTGTAACTGAAACTAATACTTTGTACATGATGATCAAAAGTCTACTTAACATTGACAACTTAAGATCTGCTTTGTGTTTCTAATGCGTCACGTAACGACTGACTAAGTTAAAAGAGGGGCTACTCGTAGTCTAAATCGCCATAAAAAAAATTAACTGCCATATAAGCCAAAAAATTAACCATCACATCAGCTAATCACAGCAACCGTACAGCGCCGTGAGAATTTCCAATGCTATTCAGTTTTCTGTGGCCTTTCCATGTGCTCGGCTTCTTTGACGTGATCGCGGTGACGCTCCAACAGCCATTTGGAATTACCTTTTCCACACCAAGAGTAGAAAATGCACATGTCACGTGTGGAATTAAATTACAAGTGAAGTTTATTTCTACATTTTAAAATAGCTTAACGTAAGCAGATTTAGGACCAAGCGGAATTTTCCTCGCAAAGTCTACAACACGTCAACAGTCACATACCGAGCTAGCGCGGCCTGTGCATAACAAACACTCCGAAGTATAATTGAACACTTAATTTGTGACCAGAGTCAAAAGTAAGTATAAAAACGAGAATGGGGAAAAAAAAAGGATTCAGTCTGCACGGTCTGCATGGTCTGCACGGTCTGCGATCTGCAGTCTGCATGGTCTGCGTTTTGGGGTGACCCAGTTCGTGATGTCTTGCTTGTTTACTCGAACACTCAAATCACGAAATAAGATTTTCTTTTGTTAAACATTCGGGTAAAACTACGCGAAAGCTTTGTCAGAGCCTTTTCAAGCACTCTAACAGTATGCGTTTGTACCTTAATAGTTAAATTTTAGTTTTTAAGCTTAAAACAAACATTAAAGTAAACTCCGCAACTCACCTATGAGAAGAAGAGCACATGGCAAGAAACACGATATGCAAGGCATTGTGGTTGAATTTGTGGATACAGCGCAATGCATTGTGGTAGAAAAGTTTGAAGCTCGATTCCCTTGCCGATTATATCTGCTGACTTCGCTCGGTCGCTTCAGGCTCCTTCGCTGCGTCAGCAAAAAGTTAAAACAGTAATATGGTAATTTTCCCAGGGGTGGAGGAATTTGAACAGCTTTTCGGCCCGGGTAGGAGGGGATGTTGAAGCTTAGAATTGATTGGTACATTAGTAAATCGATGTTCGGTAGATGAATTAAATCAAATGCATTCCTTCACGGTGTATAGTGTCTAAGGGACCAACCACAATACTTCTCTTCATCGTGAGCTATGCAGGTTCCCATGTAAGAAACATTTTTTGAACCTCCTGAGCAGTGTGCTAAAAAAAGAATACATTTGCATTTATTTTCTGCAAGGCTGGCCTCTGCTTTTGAAAAGCGATTGAAACACGACCAAAGAAGAGTGGAAAATACAATAGAATTTAACACACCCACTGACATTGAGAAGGATTTCAGTGACTTCTTTGACGGAGAAAGGATTGATGCGTGTGACGTCATCGAATCCATTCTGCACTCTGAGGAGGCTGAGGAGGAGGCGATTGACGTGGAAATTTACTATCAAAGATTAGCTTGTATAATATTTGTGGTAAGATGCCTTTTAGGCAAGTTTGACCCTAAACCTTAACGGAGACGAAGAAACAAACACGGCAAACAAACAAGCAAATAAACGAAAAGGCCACTTACGATACAGGGGCAAAAAGTGCAAAGAGACAGGAAACAATGCAATGATAATTACATAAAAAGCTTGTGAAACTTGGCAATTGGTGATCATATATTGTTGGAAAAATGGCCTTTAAATACAGCAAAATTTCTAGGTGAAAAAAAAAACGTGGAAAAAGCTCTGATGATCTTGTTGATTTTTTGGTAATCCACAGTGACGTGTTGTGAAATTTATCGAACAAAGAAATCAGAGGCTACGAAGTGTTCCTGATTTTATGGTATCAGTGGTACTGTCTGTAATAATGTAGGCTGAAGAAAAGAATATTTCGGATTTTTTAACTGTATAATTGCAGACGGCTTACGAGCAGGTAAAGGAAGCCAGGGAAGGTGCCTGTGATTTGTTTGCAAATGTTGCCAGATGGTTAATTGAGGAAACTCCAAGGATGGGCCAGGAGCTCTGCGTCTCAAGAAAGGTGAGACACCAATCGTTTAACAATATAACTTAAAGAGAACTCTTGAAATCACCATGTGAAGTGAAAATAAATGTCTGAATGACACAACTCTAGCAGTAAATTGTCTTTATGCATTAGTTTAGTGTAATTTTGTGTACTTTGGCCAAACAGAAAGGTCATTAAAGACCCGAATTGCGGAGCACAAAAGGCAGTGGCAAGTTTTGACCAAAAGCTCCAGCGTTGCAAGCCATGCCCACCGTTTCAGCCACAATATGGACTTTGAAAACATCAAGGTCGTTGGTTTCGGAGCCAATTAGCACGAGCAACTTTTCCTCGAAGCCTGGTGTTCTACTTCGGACCCAAACCCTGGGAACGATCATATAGTACTAACAGAAGTCTACAAAGGCATCGCGCGAGCATGAATCACATGCATGGTCACACGCGCAAGCTTCGCGCTTCGTTACTTTAAATAGCGTATGACAACGAAATTCGCTTTCACATCATTGATGGAGGCTTCAGGTGGCCGAACACAATTTTCAAGTGCCTATGCCTATTACTTTTTAACTATTTATGCTCTGGCGCCCGTGTTTTGCAAGAAGTATTTATTCTCAGAAGTATTTCTCGCATTTTAACTAGGATGTGTGCTGTTGCCATGGCAACGGAGCTGGTTAAAAACAAGGCTTAAATAATGGTATTTGTTTATTTTAAAAATATCCAGTCGTTAGATTGTTTTCATCTTTTGCACATTACGAATTGACTTTAAATCCCTTCTGTCAACACTGTTGACACAGGCGATTTTCGTAATTCGCCGTTAATCGTTTTCTGTGTTGTTAAAAATTCCTTATGTCAAAGTTCAGATTTTTCGTGATAGATCATTCACGTGGTCTCTAAAGCAGTCGGTCTCAATTTTTCGAGCAACTACGCGTGCGTTGCATTAAACTGGGTTCTTTCGGTAACAAACAAAAGCTGTGAATTGTTCGGTTCTTTGCATCGTTACCTTTTCTAACATATCTTTGTAATAAAAGACTAAAGTCATCAAGACACTGCGTTGAGCATGTTTGTTTTTTGGAAAATAATCGCGCTTATTTGTTGCGCACGGAGATCCCCAAAAGACATCTTAATAACTGTATTTGTCAGCATTGTGGCGTGAAAACAAGCACAGTGACCCCCTATTTTTCTTACGTTTTTAATATCTCCTTGTCTTGTAACATCAACATACCAAGTTTTCACGGAAATCAATGGTGGGTTACAAACACCGAGAAGAGAGTTGAAAATACGACGCGCAGGGGAGTATTTTGACGAAAGTCGAGGTGTTTGGATAGCCGATGAAACACTGTCTCGAGTGTTTGATATATCTTCTCAATCGAAACAAAAACTAAGGAGTAAACGGAGAAGTAAAATCATCAAAATCTATGCTAATTAAGACCGGTATCCAAACCTTCTTCACGCTCATGATTTTCTTTCTTTTAATTGATGAATTATTAATGAGTTGGAGAAATGTACATCAGGTGACTATGATAAAGTCAACGGATAAAATTCGGCATTAAACCATTTAAAATGCATTAGGTATCCATAAAGTGATGCCCTTACGCTGAACTGTTGCTGACCGTTATAGATATATGGTCATCTATTGGAAAAAGAACCAAATTAAAGTTATTTCTGCTTCTCCTTCAAAGAATAGAAAGATAAATTAAGGGTGAACAGTCGTTGTTAAGCCATATTTTTGACACTGCGAAGCTGGAGTAGTTCAGTGCTGACCAGGGCATTCGAAGTGATGAATTCATTGTAGAATCACTAGTCTTGTTTGTTAGAAAATATTCAATGTCAATTTGACAATTGATTTCCCATTGCCGTTCATTATTTTATTCTATTTATAATCTTTGTTTAAACAAACTGGTGTTGTGATCACAATGAGAGCTAAGAATACAAAGAATGCTTGCATTCTCATGCATATGTACATTTACATCACTGTTGATGGACTCAAGTTGCAGATTAAGATAGCTCAGTGATGGGTTGATTAAGATAGCCTCAGTGAGGCTATCTTTCTCCATCGAAGTAGCATTGAGTTTCCTATTCTTTTTT
>CM042756.1:18585441-18587165 GCA_022496165.2 Catalaphyllia jardinei
ACGAAAACTCAGACCCCTATAAATAACTTGAATAAAGAAAGAAAAATAAATAAAATTCATCTCAAGTCTTTTTACTTGAAATGTTTCATGGTCACGTAATGTTTATAGGTGTCAACAGCCGGAAAGAATCGAGACATTGATTTTCTCCGGTTTATCCAGTTTATCGCTTCAATTGTCCTCTCAGTTTGAATGACATTATATTATATCTTCGGCAAAAATTCGCCAGCGAATGCCATCCCGGGATGCCATCAGAATATCGGTTGCTATTTTAAACCTTGTTAGTTTTTCACTGTTTCATCGACGCGACAGCGATAAGCCGGGGAAGAAGATAAATATCTCGTTTATTTTTGGCTGTTGCCTATGAACTTTGCGTGACCATAAAAGTAAATCGAGAGGTCTGAGGTTATTGGGTCTGAGGTCTGAGTTCTGAGTTTTCGTGACACCCAATGGGCTAGCCTGCAGTTTACGTTCCTCGATGGAGCGATCGATTTAGGGTCGCTCACCTCACTCACTGTTTACGGTCGGTCTTTCTAACGTTAACTGTGGAGCTTCATGGCTCGATGTTCATAATTCTTCAGACGACCTTGAAGTCAGCGGAGCCAGCAATCGGCCAACTTCACAGATTTTGCTAACAGCGTCCCGCAGATCGGACGTTAAGTTCCCGTTTTTCGCCATTAATTAATCGACATAAAATGGCGAACATTTGGAGTGAAATTAACCTCCAACGCCCACGAAGCTTTTGGCCAGCACAACTGTTTGGAGCATAAATTTGCATGTTAATTAAAAAATATTTTCTCAATTGGCACGATTTTTTTTCGCTCAGGATGAAAAACTTTAGAGAAAAAAGTTGCATACTAATTAGAACGTATTTTTTCAATTACAATGTATTTTTTGACTAAGAATAGGATAAATTTTTATTTTTATGAGCAGAGTTTTTTTCTCAACTTGGCATGAAAAAGAAATTATTAGAATACTTTTTTTTCAATAGAGGGTAACAAGAACATTAAAACGTCTAAAACACTTTTCGACAATTTTTTTGTACTCGCAACGCATTTTCTTTGCAATTAGAAGGCAACTGTAGAGTTTAGAAAATAAATACGAAAAATAGCATGATTTTTTTTTACTTAGTTGGCATCTAATATGTAACTTCGGGACAAAAATCTTGAGTTTAGAAGATATTCAGTGTAATTGGAAACAAAAATTGTCAAACGGCATTTTTGTCCACTATGGCGCCTCATATGGTACGCCATGATCTGAGGGATCTTGGATCATAAATCCTGATCTGAATCCTCTCAAAGGAACGCAACCTTAGGCTCGGACATTCCCACCGGAGCCCGAGAAATGATTGATTGTAAATATTTGGTAAGATGCCAAGGGAAAGCACGGGAAAGATGATATAAAGCACTTCTTTTACTTTGTATTACCCCTCTGGCCTGCATATCTGATCAATCTGAAAATCTTATGGCTTAACCTGAATGGCGGTCCGGTTGGCCTAAATTTCGCTCCAGCCAACGTAAATAACAGGGGCGTAGCGTTCATTTTAAACAGAAGTTCGCACTGAAGCAGAGAGGTTTAGGGGCATACCCACCAGGAATGTTTTACTTTTAGGGGTTCTGAAATGCTTTTTCTTAGGCACGTTTTTCATGGACCAGTGGCATAAATCAAAACATGGAAAAACGTCAAGTATTAAGTAAACTTTAAAATCTCGTGTTATATATATGTTA
>CM042756.1:18592786-18605862 GCA_022496165.2 Catalaphyllia jardinei
TTCAGATTAGTGCGAACGTATGTACATACTCCACCACCATTCCTTCCTTTAATTTTACGATCTTTTCTGACTATTTCAAAGCCAGGTATGTATACTTCGTCATCACGTACTGTAGAGTATAATTTTGATTCGTTGATATGTAAAATATCAACTTTTGAAGAGGACATAAAGACTCTAAGTTCGTCAATATGAGACAACAGACTATTAATGTTAAGGGACGTTATGGCTAAACCTCGACCAAAGATTGTGGGGCAGATGGACTTACCGCAGTCGGTATCCTTATGGACATCAGCCGAGTCGGATTCCCAGACGGCAATATCCTAATCTACACGTAAATGGTTAATGAAATTTTGAGCTAGGCGCGTGGTGCCTTTCTTGTTTAAATGAAGACCACTTCGATTTAAGTGGCTAATTCTTGAAATGTTAGAGTGGTCAACAAAACCCCAGTTCTTTTGCTGGCAGCATTCCTTAAGAACTTTGTTCACGTCAGGTACTTTACGTGCAAGGGCTTCGTCATCAGATCTATTGATGAGACCGGATATAGATATCATAGTTGAAGATTCAGAGCTGATTGCTTCGGCTAGGTCAATCAGTTCTACTGCACATTCACGAGGAGTATTGGAGGATCGTAAACTATTGGTTCCCACATGGATAATTATCTCGTCTGGGTTTCTGCGCAGTAGTGGCTTGATATGATCCTTCATGTCTTGCGTTGTGCATCCCGGAAAGGTGGCTATCTTAACTTGTGAATTCTTCGACATTTTATGGCTTTGTAGATATTTGAGAGTAGAATCACCCGCTATAATGACTTTCTTCTGACGGTTGGGCTGTGAATGATCAAATTGATCTGACGAATTGATTAAGTTAGTGTTTCGCGTTCTGATCTCTGAGGACGACGGAGATGTTCTGTGTCCTGTGACAGCGCTATTCCCATTTTGATTGCTTACATTTCTTTCGATTTGATGTTCAATTTGAATTTGAAGAGGCTCAAATCCGTTACGGGTTTGAATTGTATTAGCGGGCATTGTTTTCTGGCTATGTTTTGCATTTGTACTTCTCGGGTGCGGCTTTGCCACGGACCAACAATCATTTGATTGTAGTTGATTGTTTTCAACTTCACTCTTTTCTCGCGTAATGATGGTTAGTGCTAACTTTAGAGAATCATTTTCTTGCTCTAATGACAGAACTCGGCTTTCAAGGAACAAACATTTTTCTTCCAACTCATTAACTGCATTGTCTTTTTTGGATATGGTGGATAATAACTTTTCACACTTCTTTTTGTAGTCGAGGAGCTCGAAACCTAAAGCATTTCCATCTTGTTTTTGAATATTTTCCATCGACAGAAGCTTTGTATTTTCTTGAACCTGTTTTTAAAGGATCAATAAATCGAGTTTCAATCCCTCAATATCGGCAATGATTTCTGAATTTGGTCGCTTTTCAGAACCATTTAGCAGACTCTCGCCATCAGTCGGCGTTTGAAAATTACTCTCGCCGCTGTCGGTCTCCTGCAATAGTGTAGGTGGTTGAAATGATTGTTCAGTGGAGCTCAGAGAATTGGCATCTTGCGTTTCAGTTATATTTCTCGGTTTCTTGTGAATTAATTCCATCAGCTTATCCTTTAAAGCCGGACCATCGCGACCTTGAAAATTCAGAGTTTGTTGTTTCTTGCTGTACCAATTGATGATAACATTGCCGTTTGAACATTTAAATTGCTTTGTATTCCCGCCAGGCGTTAGCCACTTTCCTTGCAATTTTAAAACATTTCCACGAATTTCTTTAGAGATTCCAAGTCATTCATCCATACCAACTTTCCATCATTAAGATGAAGACACTCTAACTCTGGATTGAGCGAGGAGAACTCGGTTTCTAAAACATGAACAGCACCTGCATCAGAGCTACAGATTGAACGTCCGTCCGCCATGATGTTGTTATCTAGGATTTATTGGAGAGGTTAAAGAATCTCACGGCAAGCCGGCCAATTTAATACCAATTATCAATTATATTAATTATCAATTATCATCGTTTCTATGAATAAAAGCAAATCGAATAAAAAGGAACATTCGCAAGCGCTCCTGTCATTGTCATGTCTTTTTCGCGTTTTCGCAGGTGAACCACACTTTTCATCCGTTTTTCAAGTTGCTTTCTACTTGGGAGGAGGGCGGGCTTACTTCCTATAGGTATGGGTGACCCAAATGGGAATGGTTTTTTGGGCGTTTTGGTCACAAATAGGGTATCGATTTTGGCCAGTTTGGTCTTAAATGGGTATGGATTTTGTACTTTAGTCTTGCATTGTGTATTACTGTTATTTTATTTATGTAAGAAGCTATTTTTTTTCGTCATCTTCGAAAAGTCCAGAATCGGTCTGAACTGGGAAACTAATTACAGGACAGGTCTGAAACAGGTTATCTTAAGAGTTAGCTCTTAAATAGGGCATCGAACATTTTGTTCTGGTCATAAAAAAGGTAGAGAATGGAAAATCACGGAGTTTGGTAAAGGTTTTGGGAATCGGGCTACACACCCTCACCCGAATTTTTTCTCAGCGGCACAAGGGTCTGCCTACATAGAAAGCATAATCGAAATCGAGTTTTTTGGCTGTGGAGTTTTTCAAGGGATTATCATATGTCTCGACATGTAAACAGGGTGTGTGTTATGTTTCCCCGCCATTTCCTAGTGTTTCTATAGTACTGTAGTGGTGAGGTCTTATATCAAACACATCCTCTGGGACAATACTTATTTTACTTACTTTTCACATTTTCAGGAAAAGAAAATCCTTCCACCGAGTTGCAAAAGTCTTATATGACCGTGGTAGCAATAGATTTTGGCACGTCGTACAGCGGTTTTGCATTTTCATTCAATAAGGGTCAAGAAAAGGACGCCATATTTATGAACAAGGACTGGACGAATGAACAAAATAGCAGAACGAGCAAGGCGCCGACATGCTTGCTTCTTGCTCCAGACCTGACATTTCACTCGTTCGGGTACGAGGCAATGGAAAATTATGCACAACTTCAGAACGAGGAAGAGGAACAGGAATATTATTTCTTTCAGCATTTCAAAATGGCACTCCACAGCGACACTGTAGGTGATAGTTAATACTAAACACTGAAGTGATCTTAATAATTATACAATTTCGGACATTGCTAATTTGGAAGAAGAAGAGTTTTTTTGAAAACAGAAGCGAAAGTCAGTTCGAACATAGTTATTGAATTCCGTTGTATGTGTGCCATATCTCGCCTAGGTTTGTTTTCTTATCAGTAGAAAACATTGAGTGGTCATGTGAGTGCAACTCTTCCATATTCAGCTTTTGACCTCTTCTTTGATATGTGTGGAAATGCGGTAAAAACATGCACTATCTCGAGTGTGTAATATATCTCATCAATCAAAACTAAAAATAAGGAGAAAGCAGACATAGCATTGAATGCCCATAAACTTTAACGTTTGGTTTTATCAAGGGCACTATTTGCGACCGACGAAGGGGTTCTTCCCGAAACGTCTCATTTCTTTTTACAATAAGAACATGAACACTTTTTCAAAAACTTTCTTCACATAGTATTCGGAACTTGCGCATAGTGAACATCGATTTCACAAATAGAGACAGTCTATTGTCATTTTTCACAGTTTTTAATTCTCATTTTTAACTCGGATAATGACGTATCCATTTATTCGAGAAAAGAATTATTCAATTTTTTCTTATTCGTGGATCGTTTCTGCACAGTAGACCGCGAATGTTTTTTAGCTTCCAACCAATTGAATGCTGTGCAAGGAAAGTAGCGCCCAGTATGATTAACCTGAACGTAACATTGGCACACAAATCGCCTTTAAGCTTATATAAGATTGTAAGGGAAAGACTTAAAGATTGATCCTCCTCCATTCGATTGTAAAGGAAAGTCTTCATTGTTCTTTCTTCGCAATCCTGTCTGACACTATAGCGATAACTCAGGGCTCGAAATATAGAGTACATATCCGTAACAAGAAAAAAACTTTAAGAGATTTTGCCACAAAAGAGCAAGTTTCCTGTCCACATTTTTCGTGCGCCCAAACGTGTTTGATGAGATCAATGCAAGTTTGAAAAAGTTCTGGGAGGTAGAGGACTCTGTAAATGTCGAGAAACAAGAAATTTTAACACCCGATGAAAAGAAAACACTCAGCCAGGTTCAGAATTCTCTAAACTCGTGAATGGAAGATACAAACTTGAAGTCCCCTGGAAGATTGAAAGACCTGTGCTTCCTGACAATTACACCATGGCATTGAAACGCCTAGTAAACACTAAGCTCAAGTTACTGAAACACCCAGAAAAGGCACAGGACTACCAAGCAACGATTATGTCGTATCTTCAGCAGGGGTACATCAGAAAGTTGCCGGACAACGAAATGAAACAAGTTCCTGGATGGCTTCTTCCTTATTTTCCAGCCTACCGTCCAGAGGGGCAGACAACCAAAACGCGAATTTTGTTTGACGTATCTGCTAAACACAAAGGAGTTTCCCTCAACGATGAAATTTTGCCAGGAACGAAAGCTTCAGAATGAACTGGTGGACAATCTTCTCCGGTTCAGACGAAACCCGATAGCCCTCGTAGCCAACATCAGCCGGATGTACTTAAGAATTCTGTTTCCTGTTTCCTGTGGAGGGACTTGGATATGAAAAGAAAACCTGAAGTTTATGAGCGAGTCGTCTTTGGCAAAAAGTCTGCATCACTTGAAGCCAAGTACGCAATTCAAGAGCATGCCCGAAAATACCAGAACCATTTTCCAGCTGCAGAAGAAACAGTCCTTGAATCCACCTACATAGATGATTCGATGGATTGCACCGTCGATGAGCAGAATGCTATTGACCTGGTTAATAATCGTGTTTGTATAACCCGATGGAGACACAGAACTAGCGCGCGCTGTTGACGTAGTGATGGCGCGAGCAAAGAGAATTACAATTTTGATAATCAAAGTTACCAAGTTGTTTTCCTTTTCTCGTCGCGGTGTTTTCTAAAAGAAATAGAAAACATGTGCTCCGTGTTTCTATCAAGTTATATAAACACTCGTGAAAGTTTGGGAGAACTCGAAAAAGCTGTGGATACACTCGCCTGCGGCTCGTGTTCCCACAGCATTTCTCGTTCTCCTAAACGTCCACTCGTGTTTATATAACTCGATAGAATCACGGTACATGATTTCTATTTCTTAATTATCACAGCTTTGGGAGAAGACCGGTATGCATGTCCGAAAATGGCTTATCACTTCTACCCACGTCTTGAAAGAAGTTCCCCAAGAAGATCGTCTCAGCAAAGTTGACTTCAATCATAAAGATCTCCCGTCAACGAAGACTCTTGGATTGGTTTGGATCGCGGAAACTGACGGTGTTTACCTTCAACACCAAACCTCCCCCAACTGACCTTCCTTTGACTAAAAGAAATGTGTTCAAGAATGTAGCCACCTTATTTGATCCTGTTGGTCTCGTAACGCCCTACACTATAAGAGCCAAGATATTGTTACAGGTCATGTGGACTCGTGGATTGGACTGGGACGAAGGTATTGACGTTGATCTGACGGAGCAAGTGCCGCAGTGGTTTAGCGAACCAGATCGATGATTTGAAAAAAGTACAAGTGCATCGTTGTCTGCAACCCCGGACAGGCCCCCCTGAAACAACCGTTTACACGTTCGTAGATGCCTCGAAAGATGTATTTGGTGCTGTCTCCTATGTAAGAAATGCTCGGCTAGTTGGAATCGTGGAAACCAGGTTTATGGCTTCCAAAACCAAGGTTGCTCCATTGGCGATAATGAGTTTACCGAGATTAGAACTATCTGCGGCTGTGATGGGACTAAGACTCGCTCAGTCTGTGTCGAAGGTTCTACAAATGGCAATTGGTCGTGCCATCTTTTGGAGTGACAGCACTAACACTTTGTGGTGGATAAGAGAAAATGGACGGTGTTTCAAACCCTTCGTGTCAAATCGTGTTGGCGAAATTCAAGCTCAGACAGATCCCGTTCAATGACGATATGTATCGACGAGCCTCAATCCAGCAGACCTGTGCTAAGTGCTACACAGCTCGCTGAGAACACGTTCTGGTGGTATATGGACCATCATTACTAAAAGAGAGTGAAGAATTGTAGCGAAGAAATAAAGTGTAAAGCAACTCCTCCACTGATGAAGAGTTGCAGAGATCTGCTAACAGGATAGTCCAAACGGCAAAATCCTTCAAGATTGATCTGCCTCCATTCAATTGTAAGGCAAGGTCTTCATTGTTCTTTCTTCGCAATCCTGTCTGACACTAGCGATAACTCGGGGCTCGAAATATATCGTACATATCCGTAACGAGAAAAAGAAAGTTAAAAAAAGCTCAAGTTGTTGCTGAGCTCGTCCAACTTGGAGGTGCATTATTGTTTTTCTGTACATGTTTCTCGTTCGTGCATTCGTGGATCTGTTTAGATGTTTGAGAATGGCGTTTTTGTCACGAACTCGATGGAGCTGGAATGGCGGGAGACTGTGCAACCCGATGTAATAGGCCGCTTTCGATATATTCAAATTCAGCTTGATAGTGAGGCTTAGAGGACAAAAACAAAAGAAATGAATAAACATGGTAATTCAGTTTCCTTTGTTTGTGTCCTCTAAGCCTCGCTGCCAAGCTGAATTTTAAAATATCGAAAGTGGTCTATTGCGAACGGGAACGTTTGGACATGCGCTATGAATGAAATCGCGTTATTGAATTATTTCAAGTACGCCATTCTCAGCTTTTCGTAAATCATTATCCGAGTTCACTTTAATTTTAAATAGAACTATTCTCGGTCACTATGAAGGCTACAGTTTATCCAACCGATTTAAGAATTTTAATTAGTTCAGCAAACATTTTGCAGTTAGCGTGAGTCATCAATAACATAGCTTTCTTTCTATTCCATTAATGCATTTTTCCTTAGGAATTGGAAAATAAGTCACTGCTTTTTCTACGTTGTTATTAGACCCTAAGCTTGGATACAACCATCAAAGCAGCCAATGGAAAACACGTTAAGGCCAAGACTGTTTTTGCATATTCCATTAAATTCATGAAAGACGAGGCTATCAAACTGATTTCTGATGAAACTGGAGATGAGCAGTTTAAAGCGGATGATATCCAGTGGGTTTTAACAGTTCCCGCCATATGGACACCAAGAGCAAAGCAGTTCATGAGAGAAGCAGCTTACGAGGTAAGCACGTCATCAACACAAAGAAAAGAAAAGTGAAAAAAGAAAACAAAAACATACAAAAAAATAATAATAAACGACCCCCCAACAAAACCAAACAAAGGAAAAAAAAGCAAGAGAAAACAACTATTATGCAGATCTGGCTAACAATACTTTGGTTATTGCGATATTGCAAATCTGCTATGGGCATTATAATTAGTAAGTAAGTAGGTAATCTTTATTTCACTGATACGGTTAAAAACTCGTCAGCTAAAAACTACTAACTACAGTACTAGTGAAAAAAAATCATTAAATTAAAAAGCTGCTTTCGGCGAATGCCGTTCTTTATACATCTCTTTTGAGTAGGCGTTTAAACTACCTCAGGGACTCTGCTCCCCTTACGTCACAATGGAGCATTTAGTTTATTTTCAGAGTCCCTTAGGTTATATGCGGTTTCTCGCCACTCGAATGTAGAACTTAGGTATTCTGGAGCCAACCAGTGTAGAGACTTATCCATCGTAGCTCTTTGAATTTGCTTGTTAGAATTTCGTTTAACACAGTTTGAATATTACAGCCACCTTGTTAGATGAGGGTAACAGTTGTGTTTCTCCGTTTTCTTGCTTCTGACTGTTTTTGTCCCTACGAGTCGTTATTTTCTGAAGCATCAAAGCAAATAGTATTGCTATGTTTCTTACTTTCCTAATACAGGCTGGCATTGGATCAATGACCAATCCTGGACAATTAATCATTGCTCTAGAGCCTGAAACTGCCGCTTTGTTCTGCATGGAACGAAAGATCAGCAAACTTGAAACAGAACGTGTCAGTGATATTGAAGACGCAAAGCTTGCACAGCCACAAACTCAGTACATGGTCGTTGACATTGGAGGTGACAAATCAGTGCTGCATTTTGTTATCATCAGACTCAATATATTTATTTCACAATTAAGACATCTTTAGGATTACCGTCACCATAATGGGATATTTTTTTTAAAAAAAATGAGAAGTTTAGAGGCAGAATTTGTAGTTTCAACAAAATAAACGCGTATCAGTGTCAACAAACGCGCTGTACTCACAATAAGTGACGATGAACACTCTTTTATCCGCGCCATTCTGTTCCTGTTTCGCCCAGCCATTCAATTTGCCCATAATGGTAAATAAGTAAAAAAAGAAATTAAAATTAACTGTGTCAACATTTCACCCCTAGGAGGGACGCTAGATGTGGCGGTACACGAAATTACTAATGATGGCAGTATCAAAGAGATTGACAAGATTACCGGGGGCCCTTACGGAGGAATTAATGTAAATCGAGAGTTTGAAAACCTTTTAGACGAGCTGTTTGGAGCAGAAAATCTGAAAAGGTATAGAGAGCAGTATCCCTCTGACTGGCTTGCTGTGATGAATGACTTTGAAGGAAAAAAGCAGGGCTTGCGAATTGTAGAGGGAAAAATGACAAATATCCGTTTGCCAGCCTCTTTTGCTTCCTTGGTCAGACGACGTCCAATTTCAGCCAGGCAACGCTACGGTGAACAAGAGGTTAAGCTCAGGAGGAACGAATATCTTTGTTTGAGTCAAAACATGATGAAGATGTTGTTTAAGCCAGTTTTGGACGACATTAAAAAACATCTGAAAGCTTTGCAAGGAAGACAGCAGGTTTCAAAAGTTAAAACAATGTTATTAGTCGGAGGATTCGCAGACTCTGCCTTGCTTCGAGAAGAAATGCTGAATGAATTTTCCCAGAACTATCGCGTTCTGATCCCTCGCAACGCTGCTATAGCGGTAGTTCAAGGTGCTGTCTTATTTGGCAAGAATCCGGCTAAAATAACGGAGAGAATAGTTAGCACCACCTATGGTGCCGACTGTTCACGGGATTTTGATAAGACCGTTCACCCTAACGACAAATGGTTCTTAGCAGATGGCCGTCAGAAGTGTAAGGACTTATTTAATTGTTTCATCAAGGAAAATGACGTTGCAGGGTCTGGTAAAAGTATTAAGAAGATGTATACCCCGCTCCACGATAATGATACTGAGCTCACGTTTGGATTTTACATTACAAGAAATCCCGATTGTAAGTTTATTACTGACCCAGGGGTAACTAAGATCGGAAGTGTAAAGGTTCAGTCACCCAATATTTCGAAAGGTCGAGGTAGAGATATTGAAGTCAGCATGCATTTCGGTGGAACAGAAATTGTGGCTACGGCAATGGATATCACAAGTGGATGTTCAGCTCAAACTACTCTGGACTTTTTTCATAAGTAACTGACACTGACTATTAATGCTTATGGGGAGACGGAAATGGCCGATTCCCTCTGCGAGACGAGTCTAATGGGAATCATGGTAGTTGTATTCATCCTCTAGGACTCAGAACTTTCAGTTAAAATGTTCTGAGAAGTCTGTAGTTATAGATCGTTTTTTAGTAAATGACTGTTTAAAATTATCTTTATAGTAAAACATTTCAAAAACGAGGTTAGCCAGGCCAATGTTAGTATTCATACAACAATTTATAACTGCCCGCAATTTAACCAAAGTGAATAGAGCTGGTTTAAAACTGTGAAACTAGGAACTACCCGACGTTTGAATTTTATTAAAGACTATGTATAACGTTAGTTAATTAATCCATTGTTAAATTTTGATATTGTCGACATTTGATTAAATAGGTGATGCTTCTGCAATGCATTCTGGTGTACTATCGTAAAAGCTTATGCAAAGTTCATATAAACTCCTATCTTAGTTTTAATTTCAGATGATTTTTTCTCATTTTTCTTGGATTTAAATCTGTTTCATTTTGTAAAGATATATTATTTTGGTTTTTTTTGTTTCACTTTATTTTTGTTTTGCTTTGTCTTCCATTTTCATTTACCTTTTTTCGCTTATGTAATTTAGATTTTAGCAGGAGCAAGAGCCATAATCAGGGACGGAGACCGTAAGTCTTGGGATCGGCGCGAACCTATGATATGGGACAATTTTTCTATTTTTAGAACAACTTGCGCCATCCTGACGTCATATATCCGCGCTCCTCGACGCACGTGTCGTGGGTTCTCGCGTGTATGTTGTCACGTTGCATGATCAAATGATGAAAGCTGCGAGATTCTCTTGCGGATTTTTCACAGCGATGGCATGGAAGAAGAAACAGAGCTCTTCTATGCACTTTTATGCTCTGAGTTAATGGAAAAGTTTTTCAGGGTCCAAAATGTCTTTAATTTCGCGATTTGAGGTGGCTCCCTATAGTTTTTTGACCACGCGATGACCCAAGCTTTCAAACTCTACGCCAAAGTCGCGCGCGGAATCACGCAGTAAAATGCCGACAAACATGGCGTCCAAATTTTTAAAATTTGTTCTTCGAAAATGTTGCGTGGAGTGGCTCCGGTTTCATCAATAGAAGACCCTACCTTTCCCTGCTTTATTTAAAAGAGAAATGTACGAGGTATGCAGGAGTTCCAACCAATGAAGCTAATTTGTTCGATCGCCAGGATCATCGAGCGGAGCAAAGCAAGGTAGTGTATTACAACAAATATTTGCAGTCCTTGGCGTTGTTTGTGGAGCAGGCACAAAAGCCAATCCATAGGGTAAAAATTCCTTATTCTACATTTTTCGTCTCCAAAACGGTGTGTCGCAATATTGAAAAAAGTAGCTTTAAGAGATGGGACATACAAGATTTTTTTTATTCTTTCCCTCCCAAACGCGCCCGTTTGTGTGGCTAATCTTGACTGTGAATGCCAGGACCTTAAACCCAAAGTTGAAACAAATAGTTCAGTTTTAGTTCTTCATCGTTCTTCAGGTGTAGATACTGTTAATACTGTAGGGAGCCACCTTGAATGAATATAAATATCTGCTCGCGCTTGTTGTACGCGTAAACTTTTACGTTTGTTAAGTAGGAAAACTCTTCACTCTGGTATCGAGTTAATTTGTGAGTTTCCCAAACAATGGTTAATCATAACCAAAACCCATTTTTAATAGCTCCTTATTGTTTCTGCTTGTTTGGCGAGTTTGCAAAAGTTTTTGAAAGGCAAGTCTGATGCTCACGAGTAGCTCATTTGCATAGTACAGCGCGTGCACTTCTAAGTCCGAGTCGGTGTTGTCAACAAATCTTGACAAAGATTGATTTTGTTGTCTTTTTGTGCTGAGATGCTACAACAATTTTCACCAACGACAAAAAGTTATTAATATCATGTATTTCTTTCACATGCGAAAATAAAATAGACAAGGAGTTTTGATAACTCAACCAAGAAATTCGAGTTGATTAAAGAAAGCGTCATCGTAATTTTGCTGATTATTTCTGCTGTATTCACATATGTTCAGCTAAGTTTTTAATGTGTTCTCAAACGTTTTATCAACCTTAATTAAGCATATTCAAAAACCAGACATATATGAGTTCTATGTACGTTTTCACACCAAAGCGCGGAAGTCCAATTTGTCATGTTTTACTGACTGTACAAAACACGCATCGGCGGGTGCTCATAGGGACTGTGCAATAATTATCAGGAGGGGAGTGAGGGGGAGGGGGGGTGGGCTGAAAAACTTGAGTTATGTAGCAAAATCATAGATAGTGCCCCCCTCCAAAAGAAAAAAAAATTGTTCTAACCCACCTATGTTATGTTAAAAATAACGTCGCACCCCCCTCCCACTACCCACCCACCCAGACACATACACACACACACACACACACACATACCCACCTAAGGTGGTTTGTGGGGACCAGGCTCTAAACCAACTTTATAGGGACCAACTAAAATAAGCATGCTGCTGAGTTACTCTTGGGTCTGCTTGTACACTACACTCTAACTATTCAAATTATACTATGATATCAAGGACAACACCATTCCTAAAATTTGGTGCCATACACACAATGGTTTACGAGGACCAAAAAAACCAACCAGAGAGGTTGGTTCTACACAGACGTTGCAGAGACCGAGCGGTCTGATACAACACATAATAGAAAATCCAAAGTATTACCTTAGTTTGTCAAATTCAGGGTTTTCCCTACAATTTTTCCTGTGGGAGTCCCTAGAAAGAAAAAAAGTGGGGGTCCCACGGTTAGTATAGAATAAAGAGCAAGAACAAAGATCAAAGCTGTGTTCTAAAAAAAATTCTAAGGAGCCCTTCGGGCACACAACCTTGCAGGCTAGGGTACAAATTAATTAATTGATTAATTAATTATAATTATATTATAGCATTAATATCCGATAGCCGATTAAACTCAAATAAAATGTCTAGCATTGTTTCTACACAATGTAGGGCATTAATTTTATCCTATTTACAGATGCCAAAGATAACCAGATGCCAAAGGTTCACATGTACATTTTGTAAAACTGTTGCTAAAAGTCCACAATGAAAAACAGAATTTGCACCTTTTTTAGTTAAAATGGTTGATATATGTAGAAAACTTTAGTCCTTCCCTCTGTGCTTCTAATAACTTCATTAACACAAATCGGCATTCAATTGCGCGAAATGCACCCACCACAAGGATATCTGCATAACTGTAAACATTCAATTAAGAACAAGACTTTCATTAACGCCTTGTGAAATTCAAATTCGTCAAAGCAACTTTCATTTGCGCACACTGTACATTCAATAACAGCAAAAGAATATTCTTTTGCATAATCGGGCATTTATTTTAGTGAACAATATATTCAATAAAATTTTAAATTATGGCTAAACAGTCAATAGCATCAATGAACAACCCGTACAATTTTATTGATAATCATGGAGGGTGAATTTTGCGCAATTAAATGCTGATTGGCACAAATGAACGTATTTTCCCATTATTATTGCATATTTTCTCTAAATGAACAGCAAAAGGTGTAAGTGTACTATCTTAACTTTCCTATCTGCTGCTAATAAGTACACTATCTTAACTTTCCTATCTGCTTCCGATAAGTGCACTATCTTAACTTTCCTAGCTGCTGCTAGTAAGTACACTATCTTAACTTTCCTAG
>CM042756.1:18628014-18640294 GCA_022496165.2 Catalaphyllia jardinei
TTGATATAATATTGGTTTGGGTCATCGGTCATCGAATTTGCATATTTTTCACATTTTCCAAAGTTAAATATCTCCGGAACTAATTACAAACTATTTACAAACGGTAAACGCTGTTTTTATTCTGTCATTAAATTCTATGTGATGCACCGGAAAAAAACGCGGGGTAAAAATTTGATCAAAGTACCACTTTAAGATTCTGAATTTCACCTGTAGGAATCTTTGATCAATCATGATGTCTGTATTTGCCTGATATGAACTGATCTAAAAACTTAAAATGACAGTAGTTAACGGTTTCTATGGGCACGGTGCGAAATATACAAGAACAGTGCAACAACAACAACAACAACAACAACAAGATCAGACACATTTCTTATAAGGAACCAAACAAGCATGTTCAATCCCTGATATTAATGTATCATCATTCTATTTCAAAGCTTTGCTGAGATGTAGTAAGTCTCTTTCAATTTTTTCCTTTCGTTCACATTATTTTTGTTCATCTGCACCTGCACATTGCAACTGTCTTTGCAGATTCGATCAGCTACAAGAAGTGCACAAGACTACAGTTTCTAGTAAGGAACGAGAGATTGATCAGCTGAAAAACAGGTAATAACACGTTTGCTTGCGTGGTCTTCTATAATAGATCTTAACGCTAAATCAAAATCTAGCAGCTCCCAAAATCATAAAATACGACCGAAACATAAACAAATGTTATTATATGGAGGAGAGTGTTTTACTGGGAACTAAACCACTCGATTCCATACGCCACTTCATCAGGGACCCGAGTGGCGTATTTTCCGTATGTCACCTTTGTGAGTGTCGTATCGTTCAATGACGTCACTATTCCCCCTTTTACTTTTGCTGAATTGGTTTCTCGCGTCGCAATATTTAGTCTCCATATAATCAAAAGAACATTACACGTTGGCTCGAAGATATGAATTCTATGTTCTTGCCACTCGAACAAAAAATTCATATCTTCTCGCCAATTTCCTCTATATATTATTAACTTTCTACGTTGTTGATGGTAAGCAACAAATATTCTTCCTGTTTTGCTTTGTTTTTTCTTATTTAAATTCCCATGTTTTTATTTTTTTTTTAAACGACGCAGCTGTTTAAAAAGTGTCTGAGAATTCACGTTTGTTGTATTCTTATACAATTAATTAATCTAACTTTAGAATAGACTTGAGTGACGTTCAAATAAATAGAAAAGATGATCACACTTTTATCTGGCATGGCAGTGGCATATAGAGATAATGTTCATCTTTGTCTTTATCATTGTAGACTTGCCTCTCTTAGTGAAAAACGAGTGAAACAAGATCAGTCAAAAGTGGAAGATATACTTAGTTTGAACAGACAGTCAAAAGTGGAGGAGGACTTTGCCAAATTTATTGACGAGGCCAGGATAGACGTAATTGACAGGTTCTCGACACTCTGTAAAACAAAAGAGAAAATTTACTCCGAGATTTATTACCCGAGACTAGCATGCCTAATTTTTGAGGTTCGTTTTGTCATTTTTTTCTCACTTTAGCAAGTCGTGTTTTCTCAGTTTCGCTGTCACGCCCCGTTATTCATCTGCACACGCTTAAGACTGGCTTAACAATAGGAATAATTACAACTTTAGAAGTGACGGTTTATGTATGTTGATGTATGTTGATGAAGCTGATGTATGTTGATGTATGTTGGTGTATGTTGATGTATGCTGATGTATGTTGATGTATGCTGATGTATGTTGATGTAGGTTATAATATCATTCCCAAAGATCAAGTTAATACATTTAAGAATTTTAGACCATGCGATGCCTATTTGTAATGTTTGTAACCGTTGTTTATTTTCTTTTCCTTCTGAATTTGAAAAAGCCGAAGAATACGAATATTTATGATGTTTAATAACGTTTTTCTCACGTACTACCCACATATACCCCCACCTCAGAATTTCACAAATTAGAAATTGCCTCTGATCCCAGGTGAAGTAAATTGTTTCGCCAACTAACAAAGATGTGACATTTTGTGTATCGGGTATTCTGAAAATAGCTCAAAATCCATCGCATCGCCTTGTTTTTAAGCATTCGGCGCTGAATGTATGCGATTTACCCCGACAATTTTACGGACGGCTATTCAACATCTCCCACTGGATTTGAACTAGGCGTGGCTTTTGCCGCGTATCGAGTACGAGAAAGCAAGAGTAAATTAAAACTTAACTCTGTCAAGTAGTTTTAATCACATTGTATTTTGAAGATTTAGGTAGACATTTATAAAACATCGTTCTATCGTTTTATTCTCTTTTTCAGGCTGCCTACGAACGAATGAACGAGGCAAGAAAAGCCGCTGTTGAGTTTCTTAAGGAGGCAGCAATAGCTGTTGTTTATTCAACTCCAGAACAAAGTCGTCTATTCAGCTTTAACGAAAAGGTAACTAAAAGGGCAAAAATAAACTATACCAGATTGAGATATTCACTCGATTTGACTGTACCGGTATAAGGAACGGTGGATTTCAAATTTTCTCTAAATTATTTAGAAGACCAAACTATAAAAATATCTGAAGGCCATAGAAGCACTCAAAATGTAACTGGATTAAACCTCTACTGCCCACTCAACCAATAAGATGCAAAATCAAAACCAATGGCGACTCATTCCTGCCCCTTGTCCCGAAGTTTGCGCTGGTTACATAAATCTGAATTCATTACATTAGTCGTGTCTGTTGTGATTGGATATTACAACTATTTGGTTTTAGATTTTTCCACTTCCCGGATGCATTACTAATTCATCAAGGTTAAACAAAGGAAATCTGACCGTGTGGGTATTTGGATATCTTAACCTAAATTGCATGTATTTAGATGATTTTGTTTCTGCGTTTTAACCTTAGTTTTAGCTTCGATTGAGAAGATATATCAAACGCTACAGACAATGTTTCATTGGCTTTCCGAACACCTCGAATGTCGTCAAAAATACTCCGCTGCGCGTCTTATTTTCAACTCTCTTCACGGTGTTTGGAAAGGTGGTCACACGCGGTCTTTCGTGTTTGATGTACTGTAATGTATCAAACACGAGGGACACCCGGGGATACTTCCATTGAGGAGGCTCATGGGGATGTGCCGCTGGATGGGGTCGCATTCAGTTCACGACTGGATTGACTATCATGGGATCCTATTTTCAATAGAGCTACGAGAATGGGGTCGCACATTTTTTGACTTTTGGGGTAAGACAGTTCTTCATATTTACGGTTAGCAAGCGTACCAGAATGTTTGTACTGTAGGTGGGAAGTAAAGTGTTCTTCATTCAATATAAGGTACATACAGTAATAGAAAGTGACTAAGTTGGATCGCGAAAATTACATATTTGTCCAAAAAGGACTAAGATGGAGTCTATAATTGGCCACAGAAAAGACTATAATGGGGTGGGTGCTCTCAGAGGCGAGCGGCAAAAATTAATCCAAGTCCCCCCCTCCCCCCGGAGAGAGGCAGAGTTTTATCAGGAGATCAGGATAAGACAGTTGAAAATAGGGCGCCTAGTGGAGTATTTTGGACAAAATTCGTGTTGTTTGGGTAGCTGATGAAACACTCTCTCGAGTGTTTGATTTATCTTCTCAATCGAAACAAAAACTAAGGAGCAAATGGAGAAGTAAAATGGTCAAAACAAATGCTTATTAAGACCGGGTATCCAAATCTCCTTCACGTCTCTGATTTTCTTTGTTTAAACGCGATGAAGTACTCAGTTTGAGAAATGTTACTTTCAAACAAAGACTGCCCTAGCCTACAGCTGTTTTTTTCGTACCCAACAGGCAGGATATCCTCATTTCACAGTATCCTTTTCAGTAAACGTGCGGCGAAAAGAATCTAACTGCCCAGTAGATGTCTTTGATGCTCTTATGCTGAGTTTGAAGGAGACTGCACCGACCTGCAACCTTGATTGCTTTTTGGAGGTATGTTATTCTGATCTGCTACACTTAAGGTTCTAATTAAGCAAACGATATTTTTACCGACAAACAAATACCTTATTAAGACACCGACACAAACAAGGATAACATAAATCTCTGAGCGTAGTCTCAATCAAGATCTCCACTGGGAAAGCTATAACGAAAAGGATCATTCTAAATATAACTTCATAACTTATAAGAATTTTATGGTAGTCTCAACGTGATACCGTGCATTCAAAATAATCTTTCAGGATGTTAAAAATGTTGCCTGGAGTAAATGGAACGCGTGGCAGAACGAAGATAGATATTTCCAGCTACCACCATATACGTACATATTAAATGACCAAACAGTTGTTACGTACATGAAAGAGTGCATCCGACTGACTTGGAGAATTGTTACTCAGATCCCACCCATGCAGATAGAACACAAATCCTTGTTTCTGCAAAATATTCACACCAGAATTGGCTATCATTATAGTCCAGGTATTCTAACAAAGGCGATGGGACCTTCTGGCCAACATCAAGGAGAAGAGATCGCTTGTTACCTGTGGCCTGGACTGTGGGATGGAAGAGGAAGACTGATTCGGGCTGGAGAGGTTTTGTGCAAGAGGAAGATAGAATAGAAGCACATATGTTTAAGAGCACGCCTTTTTGCTCGTGATCTCTATCTTTTTCTTTCTTGTGACTAATCCGGGTAATTCAGCGATTGCTCTTTGACAATAAGGCCTGCGTTATAATCTTTTATGGGCTAATCAAGCACTTAAAGGACAGGTTCTAATGCATTGTGCGATCATAGTTAATTATTAACCTTTTGTAACACAGTGTAACACAGTGTAAGATGAGAGACCGTTCATAGTGCCAGACGTGTAGCAGTAAGCTGCTATTGTTTTATCGTTGTAGCAGCTATTATTGTTTTAATGCTAGGGGCATTGTTTCTGTTGTTTGTTTTATTGTATTCAAGGGTAGCAAGCCATTCATGTGAGACGCTAGGAGAGCTGCTACCTGGCCTCATAGCGCAGTGTCCAGACACGCAATAAATGAATAATCTACTTAGCTTCAAAACAGCACCGCTAAACAATGTTAAATGATTCTGACCTGAGCTTTTAGAAGCCTTTCAATTTTCCGCTTATTGTGCAACAAAATGGCTTAATATTCGTATCCGCTAAATGTAGGTTAATTTATACTGTAAATGTGGGTGGAAAATTTAGGGACTCAAGCTGGTGTCCACTTAACAGAGGGTGTCTAAATATATTCCGCTTAATACAGGTTTGTTTCACTCTTAAGTATCTGTGCGAACTAATTTCAAAAATTAGCAGTTTGTATTGTAAAGTCAGCAAATTCTTAAATTAATTTTGGCTTCTATGATAGAGGCAAATGCTAAGAAGATCCTGTCCATGCTGTCTACGAATTTAAGAAGACGCCGTTACCATTGAATAAATAAAGTCTTTTTAAGTATATCACAGCAAGTTTTTGTAGGAACGAGACCGCAGGAAACGGAGACTTCAATTGCACTGTAGCTCACCAAATAAGGCTTCCAAGAATATTCAGTTTCTTAAAATAACAGTTAAAGAACGAACATTGAAGATAACTGCTAAGAAAAAATAAAAAAAAAAAACGTAAAAAAGCAGGTAAAACCCTTGTCGCTTATTTTTGTGTATGCTTTAGGTTTGTGTTTTGCGACGCCAATAGAACAGTGTTCCATGTCAGCGGGTTCTGCAAAGTTATATCAGCATGAAAAGTTTGACCAATTAGAAGAAGTCTTTCTGCTTCTTGACCATGACTGGATAGTAGTCCCCTGGTAATTTGACCCGTTTGCCAATCATTGGTAAAAATTACCTGATTTGGATATGGACACACCACATATACAAAAAGTTTTGCATGTTTTGATATGATATTAGAAGGGTATCAAGGCGATCTTGCTTCGTTTTTTGTCCAAACAGCTCAGAAACTGAGAGTACCTTCTTACGTACCCTAAGATGCACCCAGAATACACAAAAATAACAAATTAACGAGCAAAGCCAAGAAATATTCTAAATGTCGATAATGATATGCAATTTACGAATCGTTACCGTTAAGGGTTTTACGGACCGTACGAACTGTACGGACCGTAAAGACATTGGAGCCCTCTAGAACATTACCAGCAAAGCTGGGAAATATTCCAAGTGTCCATAATGACATGCAATTTACGGACCGTAAACTCTTCATTACGGACCGTACGAACTGTACCGACAGTAAGCTAAATTCACGGACCGTTACAGTGCGGGTATATTGAACAACCCTCTTAATTGTCTGTCCAGCCGGAGTCTTTCAAAAAAAAGAGGGATTGTTAAACCACCCGGTCTTAAGGTTCTTCATGGAGGGATTCATACAGAGCATGGGGCCATGACCAGAGAGGTGCAACTCTGAGAACGTCAATCTCTCTACTCCTGGGTCCAAACAGACAATTTAACTCCTTTGGATACGACTGAGAGGATGAAACTAGTATGCCAATTTCGTTTGTGGCGAAGATAGAGAGTATCTGTACTTCAAACAGTTTGAAATCACGCTTGCTGAGTGACCCTGGTAAAGTATGTGATATAGTACAATGAACGGGGGTGAGAGACCTTGAGCATTGAAGGTCATGAACAAAAGGTCATGAACAAAATAATTACAATGACAAATAGAGGAAAATCGTGTCAGACAATTCTACTGAAGCAAATGTTACAAAAAAGTAATCTTTTCATTTTTACATATTTTGCCATTACTGAGCAAATTTGCTAGCGGCGCTGGAGGCCAGTTCATTGGCCACATTCTAGAAATGAATGGCAACCAACATCCCAAGACGGCTTTACCCTGGGCTCCGGATGAAAAGACAATACCTGGTAGATAGAGAAAAAGCTGGCGCAGAACGGCAGAGAGAGAAAGGAGGGTTTTGGGCTTAAATTAGTGGAGCGAGACAGCAGTGAACGTGATGTACCACCCGCGAATTAACCTAATTTTACAAAAACACAATGTATGTGCTTAAAACCGCTTTCGCTATCCAGTAATTTTGTCCATATCGTCTTCAGCATTGAATCCCAAGTCCTAAAACATTCATTAAATGCTAAGCTACATGAGCTCTTTGAATCTTTGGATTCCATTCTCATCTCGCATAACACCATTTCTTCAAGAACAATAGACTCTATTGTTTTCCAAATCCAAGATGGCGTCTTGAAAAATCGGACCAATCAGGAAGTGAATTAAGAATTCAAGATAGCGGTAGCCGCTTTGACACCAATTTAGACGAGAAGACACAGTGGAGGAGATGAAGGGGGAGTATCGACGTACTATCAAACAAACTGAACATATGATGATGGAACTTGACAGTTTTTTATTTGGAAATTCTAAATGAATTAAGCTTGAAAAACAAGTGAAGCTTTGTAATGAAACAAAACGGCTCTTTTAAGAGCCACCACATGTCATAAAAACAATGATCAACGGTAAGACACATATCGAGGGATATGGGGTACACCTATTCATTTATGTAACAAAGCGAATGGTATTTTGAATAGCCTATAGGAACAACAAAGCACACGACAAGTTGATTAAGCAATAAGCCCTGAAAAGTATAAATACTTCAGCATTTTTATTTCAAAGTATGACAACTCACGATGGAGTACGACAAACAACTGGAAGCTGATCCCAGGACTTCGCGTTCGGTTTGCAATTTTCTCACCCCAAAACAAACTTCTATGGAAACCTGGGACCTAGTTTTCAGGTTTCACTGCTGCTCAGGGTGTCGGAGCCGCTACCGCCATCTTGAATTCTTAGTTTTACGTCATAAACTTCTTTGCATGCACGTTTACAAAGGCTTACTGCGATGCAAATCGGTTTGTGACGTAAAACCAGGACTAGACCCATGCTCCTTACTGGCTCGGTCGTGGAACAGATGATGGCTTGATTTCATAACTTTTATAGCCTATAAGATAGTTCATTAAAAAGAAGCTGCAAGCTAAACAAAGAGTTTAGCACAGATGGAGTCATTCTGAATGTTAAGGCTAGGCCTCAGTTCTTGAATGAATAACATTTCATAAACGAGGCAATCAGATTTTCCGTGGCACTTCTTGAGAACACAAAACTGGCTCTCATTAAGAAGATTTTTTTCATCGTGCGCTTCTAAAAGGTGTTTACCGATAAACGAATACTTATGTTCCGCAATGCGTTGATGAAGTTGTCGGGCTGTAAAACCGACATAATCTGCATCACACAGATCACATGCAAATTTATAAACATCGCATTGCCGATTTGCAATACTCGGCCTAATCTCTTTCGGCTTAAGATCTTGATCCAATTTTCAATGATCACATGCAAATTTAGCAACATCCTATAGTCTACTCCATTCTTTTTTAGTCTAAGGAAAGGGACGAAACAAATTCTCCTTGTGAGTGAATAGACCCCACAATAACACCTTGATTAAGGAGTTTTACAATTTCAGAATCTATAGTAGCAGATTCTGCATCATTGACAAGTTTGGCCTCCTTCCCTCGGTTTATGGGGGGCCGGGCCTTTTTCAGGAATACTTGTAGCCAAAGCCTTTGGACTTTGCCTGCTTGTGTCCCCTATATCCATTGCTTTTGTGGCCTTCCGCTTTCGGGCTTAGCTTTTTGCTGACCTTGGTCGCTTCCTCTCGAGATCTTTCAGTTGTTTAGATAAGTCGGCATAACTGCCAAACAAGAATTCTGTGAAGGGTACCGAGCTGGAGCACAAATGTTTGAAGTCTTCGTTTAGCTAGGGCTTGATGCTGTCCCTGTGCCGCATATTCAACTCGAAGTTAGCAGTAACTACCAGAGCAGTGGCATCAGTGGCCGCTCTTATTAGTTTTGGGACATCCAATGCATCTTTAGGAATTTTATTCCGTGCCTTAAAAAGTTTCTCAATAACAGAAACTACCGGGACGAGCCCTTTGAAAAGATTAGATTGCACCAGCTGCAACCTGATATCAACAGACCTCGTGTCTGACTTTAGTTTATCCCAGATAAAATAATTGACCTTCGTGTTGGTGAGGCAGTCACAGTTATAGCGATTCTGTGTCGCTGTCAAAACTTCGTCCGTAAGCTTTTCTATGAGTAAACCATGGACAATTTTGGCTATCTGCTCGTTTACGGCAGGAGCCTTCTTCTGATCAAGTTTGAAGTCGTTCACAATGCATGACAGAAGCTGGATTTTGCCACTGGCATCCTGCTGAGATACAGAGCTCTGATTCATCAGAGTATTAAGGTTCTGCTCAGTTGATTCACCACTTGTGGGCTACATGGCCCCCTTAATTGACTCAGCGGACCCAGAATGCTGGCGTTTGTCCGACTGCTCAGCGGATCGTTCGACCGTTTTGGCAACTATTTGTAGCTGTTCATCAATTTCCTCTGAAGGACCTTCCTCGATTACGAGTTGGTCAATGGTGTCTTTCATCTGACCTAAGGATTCAGCCATTGCAGAGGTAATAGAAGATACCAGAAGCTCACTCACTGAGCTGAGCGCCGCGACGATGGCCGTCTCGCCATTGTTTGGGGCCATGCCATTTCCAACATTTGAAGCAAAGAAGCTGTCATTCTTTTAGCCCTGCTTTGCCGTTTGATCGTAAACACCTTCTACAATAACTGGGAAGATTCCTAAAGAGGTACTGTTTTAGAACACATTTATTTTAAGAATCTTTCCTCAATTTTACAGTGCGCTAATCTAGCTAATCACAGACTTGTGCAAAGGCGGGAATGCACTGATCACTCGGGCAGCTGGTGCTTTTTCTCGTGGCTTCGTGGTGCGCATGATGCCGAGGCAGAATTTGCTAGCAAAAAGCAATTGGCTTTGATAGCTAATCCATGGACAAAATTAGTCTTTAGTTTACGAATGTAAAAAGTCAAGGATGGTTCGAGCTACATTCCCACTTAAAACGTCTTTTGCCGTCACTGTTATTTCCGTTCCACCAAAACACGTGCTGACCTCAACATTTCTATTTCCACCTGTCCAAGTGTCGGTAGAGAACCGTAACGCTACCGATCTTCGTCATTCCGGGGTCTGTGACATATTCACTATCAGGATTACTAGTGGCATAGAAGTAACATGTCATTTTGTCGCCGGTTGCACGAATGGAGTGTAAATTCTAGTGATTTTCTCAACAATTCGAACTGTCGTGTTCTCTTTCACAAAAAAGGAGAACAAATCGTCACAGTTCTCAGTGCTATCCACAACAAACTTCTTTTCTTCACGATGAACTCCAGGTTGAAAATTCCGCACGCAAACCGCCCCATAAGCTGAGCGCATCACCCTTTCGGTTATTTTCGAAGGGTTTTTGCCGAACATCACGGCACCTTGAACAACTGCAATGTCTGCATGATTGGGGATGAGCACTCTGAACTTTCCAGAAAACTCACTTTTAATTTCCTTTTGTAGAAGAGCAGAATCGGCAACACTCCTACCAGGAGCATGGTCTTCACTTTTGAGAGTTGCGGATTTCTCTGGAGGGATCTCAAATGTTCTTTGATGCCCTCAATTACCAGAACAAACAATTGCCTCATTACCCCTGAACTGACGGCGAGATATTCATCATTTTTCAGTTTAACATCTTTCTCACCGTACCGTGATCTCTAGCTCTGATTTGCCAGGTACACAAAACTGCGTGGTAATTGGATGTTTGTCATCACTTTACTGTCTAAGATGCGTTCTCCTCTCTTTTTGTGCTCGAAGTCGTTCATCAGACAGAGCCAATCGGATGGAGACTGTCTTCGGTATGTTAGAAGCTTCCGTGCATCGAACAACTCCTCCAAAAGTGCTTCAAATTGTTGATTCACCTTTATTCCACCGTATGGACCTCCTGTCACTGTATATCTCTTTGATGTTACCGTCATCCTCTATGGCGTGTACTGTGACGTCAAGAGTGCCTCTTGAACAGAAACAAAGCCAAGTTTAAACAGTCAGTGCAACTATCTACTGAAAGACTAAGAATTATCAACGAGGTTCCACATAAAAAATGTAAAATGTATACGTAATTGGCCGCTCCCCATCAGGGCTTTTTAGGACCTATGCAAACATCTTACTTTACCCATTGGGTGAGGTGAATACAGAACGAAAAAGAAAAAACAGATGACAACTCTCGATTTGTGCGGTACAGAGATCGGCGTCTTATGATCACAACTTACCGCTTGCTATGCAATTATGACTATGGCAACGATAATGGCATCCCACTAATTCTGAACAAGAGAGATTTTCTTGAAACCTATTTCATCTGACTACTTAGATCCATTTTTTCATATCTTAAAATGCATGGAAGTACACAGAAGACTAAAACAACTGAAGCATGATTGGCGGTAATTTTTGTTCATATGCTGAAGATCAAAGCTATGCTTTTTTACTAGTTTTTTATTGTTTTTCTGTTTCCTTTTTTTAGCTGTTGTAAGACTCTTTACGAACTGGACGGAAAGACCTTGTCAGATTAAGTAAGCTTGCAAAGTTAGTTATTTCAGACAAAAGTGGTTAGTCTGCATTTAAAAGAATATTTCCAAAAGTAGCCTTCGTCATTGTTGGTTTTGCACCCGACTACTATTCTTAATTTTATACGTAACACATAAAGAGAAACCATCACGACGTGTTACCTCCAATATCAACAACCATGTAATGTGCATCAAAGAATTCCTTTTACCAAGCTGCTACTGGTCTCTGATTGGAATTCGCGCATGTTCTTTTCCAGACAACAAATTGCTGCAGCTTCTGGTTCAAGAGCAATCATTACCTGCTCTGGAGTGTCAGGTGACGCCAAACCAGCCTGATAAATCATCAAAATAGTCTTAGTATGCATAGTGATTTGCAATTCTCAGAATAAACATTTGCAAGGAGGAAAACATTAAGACCTACATGAATCACATTCGCAGTGTCAACATAAGTTAAATACCATAAATAGAGTTATGGAGGCACTAGAATCCTTGCACAGGTATCATTCGATTTCTCAAATGACCCAGTAACCTTATTTAGGTCACCGGAGAGGAGTTATTATAATAGTGACGGCGTTTTAGTCCTAAGAGCACATGTTTTGCTTCCTTGATATGCTGGAAACCTTGGAGATTTTATTATTAGACTTCTCTTGCTCTTCACAAATATAATTTTGTTTGTCACTATTGCTCACGATCAGGTACAATTCAGGCTTATTTGTTTCAAACCAAGGATGCATTATGCTTAGTTTTAAAACTAGTGTGGTGAGTGCGAAAATTCCAAACTATTTTACAGCATCACGCGTAAGCGGCTTAAAAGAGCTGCTGAATCACTGTGATAGGATACTACTTAAATATGCGAGAAAGTTCCAGACCATTCTAGATAGTAACACCAGAATTTTTCGTAACAAATACAATACACCATTTTGCTAATGATCA
>CM042756.1:18645294-18681435 GCA_022496165.2 Catalaphyllia jardinei
AAGAGTGTATCTTTATAGTTTTTATGTGTGATGTTTTTCTTGATGGTATTCTTTTTAATTCCCTTGGCAGTCTTTTCTCCTTTCTGATCATCTTTCATGTAACTATACATTTTTGATCGTAAGCCCACAAACTCAGTGATTGGAACTCCCGCTGCTTCATCTTTCATTTTACCAATCACTTTCTTATTATCTTTATCATAAAATGGTGAGCTCTCAGAGTAATCACTATTATCGAACTTATTTTTATCTTTCCAAAAGTCTTGATACACATCCTTAGCTTCAATCTCATATGTTAAGCTATCTGTATCTGTAAATAGCAACTTGGCTTTACTTCCATATTTATCTTTAATATAATTGTAATGGAAATCATACATTAAAGTCTTACTCAAATCTAAGATACACATCCCCACATATGCTGGTCTGTTCAGAGTGAGGGTTTCTTTTATTTTATGTACAGCCACCAGATTCTTATTAAAGATCTTACTACTGACATAGGTTGGGTTACTGGTTAATTTTAATAATTTATTTTCATCAGTAACTAATCTAACATCTACTCGCTTTCTGATATTTTCCATTGTTTTACCAAATACACTGTTATTCATCAGTTTGAAGAAATCCTTTTCAAAAGCATTTTTAGCATTTTTCCTTTTTTCAGTATTGAAATCGATATACTGTTTTAACCAGGGGGATTGATTGAAGTTTAGTACTCGATGTACTTTAGTAACCTTCAAACCAAGATCCATATATAACTGAAGGTTCCTATAATGTAAAACATACTTTTCTTTATTTCCTAAGGTTGGTATAAGCTTGCGAACCAAACCAGTTGATATATTATATTTCTCAGATATTTTTCTGCAGTAATCAGATAGCATATCATTTGTTACTTCCACCTTTTCTGCTGCTAGTGGATAATCATTATGGAGATCGTGTAATTTCTTGGGATATTTAAGATCTACTTCTAATATCAATCCTTTCTTACTGTCTTCTTTATACTTAGCTAAATCAAGTTCATCAATCTGTTTTTGTGTCATCCATCTGAATCCTCCTGTGGGTAGATACTGACTCATAGCCCAACCGTATAAATTATTTGCATCAAGATACATGATATACTTTGAGGGCGCTTTCTTATTGTATTCTTTCATATATTTATTATTTGCTTTACCATGACGATTAGCAATATAACTGATACCACCTCGTAAACCTTTTTCAATAAACTGAAACATATCAATATCAGTCATAAGTTCTAATTTGATATTAGTCATCTTCAACATAGCATCCCAAGATAAACCAGGGGATGTGAAATAATGACATGGATCTAATTTGTAATATTCCAAACATGTTTTCCTGAAATTCTCAAATACATCCGCTAATAATAGGATATCTGATTTCAAATATAAGTCATGATACTCACCCATATTATTCAAATTAAATTTATTCCAAACATTTTGTGCGTGTTTATAATCTTCATCAGATATATGTTCACTATTTAAAATACTGTAGAATTCTTCTTTTGATGGTAGTTGTTCTTTAAACTTATTAAAACTATCCATATAGTCATAAGGATAAACTCCTTTTCTAGTCATCAAATCTAATTTTTCACCTTCAAATACTTCAGAGGTATATTTTAATGATTCTTTTGGCATATTGCTCACTAATTTTTCTAGACTGGAGCTCATGAATTGGAAACTATCAAGGAAAACTAAGCTATTACGAAGCATGAACGCCATATACTTTTCCATATTATTAGGGATGGCATTGATGGTAATCTCTTGCTCCTCACCTTTCTTATTTTTATAAACATATTTCTTAACAATGGCTCCAATCTCTTGCATAATGAAATGAGAGTCGTAACCACGGAGATTATGGAATATAACAGGTATTTTTACTTCTTCTGGTTTTACTCTGAGTTTCAAATTACAATCTTGATGAGCAGATCCTCTATATTTACCAGTGATATGACAGTGGTCTCGAACTTGAATATCTTTATCAGTATATTTTTTATCACAAATATGACATTCTTCAGCTTTTTGAAATTGCTTTTCATCTTCTTTTGTCATTTTCAATGGTTTATTAAATTCTTTTTTCATCACTCTCTTACAATATTTGACTTCTTCTAACATAGCTTCCATGAATTTGAAAACTGCCTTTTCACCTCTATACGTTTTAACAGTTTTGCTATATTTATCATTATAACAACAGACAACCTTATAACCATAGCCACAATCTGTGTGCTTCTGGTATACCTCTGTAAATGATTTGTTGTCATTGGGTTGGCAACCAGATATCTTTTCAGTGATAGCTTCAAAGTCAGCGTAAATCACAAATGGCACAGGCTGTTGTTTATTATGATTATTACATTTTAGGATATTGTTATCAGGATCAGGCATTTTTACTGCTTGTGCTCCATTAATTTGAATACAATTATCTCTATGATTGTTCAAGACTATTTCAGAGCTGAAACACTGAAGGCAATACATGCAGAAGTGCTTCCTTTCTTTATGCTTTGTTTGGTTATACATAAACCTATCAAAGTCTTCAATTAAAACATAATGTTTATTTTTATCTTCAGTTATCAATAATAAATTCATATGTCTGTCATATTTTTCTTTTGACACGTAAATGGGATATGGCTGTTTGTTTTCATATCCGAATACATTAACATTAATCTCATTTTGCTTTTCAATTTTATTATACTGCTTTGTAGTTACTGGAAATTCAATTCCAGAGTAGTCTAAATTTTTAACATATTGTTTATCCGATTTTTTGATTCTCTGTGGGTTCCTATCTTGAGGATTTAAATATCTGATGTGACACCATCGGAAACATTCATTATCCTCATTTTTCATATTAATCAATCCCTTCACACTATTTCTAAGTTCTGAGGGTAGTTTAATATATGATGAGCCTTTCATTGGCTTATACTGTACAATATTAATATAATGATTGTCAACAGATTCAATGGTCCAACCCGAACCTTCAGAAATCCATTGAGCTATCAGATTTGTTGTTTTGATAATTGTAATGCTTCGGGGTTTTCTGTGTTATTAATGTTGGTAATAGGTTTGCTATTGAAATGAGCGGTTTGTATATTATTTGATCATTTGTTGATTTTTTGAATGTCACTTTAAGCGTTTCAACAAATTTTAGACCTTTCATAGATGTTAGCATCTTAACAATATGATATTCAACTGCTTTTCTTGTGTTTTGCAGTTGATTAAGAGGATCTTTATTATTTCTAATGCTGATTTCATAGGATTTTGTGTAACCCTTTAGAGCTCTAGCAGTTTCCTCAATTTTAGTCCTTGGTAATGGTACTGGTTTTTTAGTCTTTGGTTTTGGAATTGGTTTTTAAGTCCTTGGTAATGGTACTGGCTTATCCCTAAATTCTAATGGTGGATCAATAATATTGTTTTCATATTTTTGTACCATCTGTTTTACATTTTTCCTTGGTGAAGGTACTGGCTTATCCCTAAATTCTGATGGTGGATCAATAATATTGTTTTCATATTTTTGTACCATCTGTTTTACATTTTTCCTTGGTAAAGGTGTTGGTATGTCTTGTGTTTTAACCTGTTGTTTCATATTTTGCTGAAACAATTGTTTTATTTTCTCATTCTGCTTCAATATTAAATTGATTAGTTGAGATTTGGTTAGTTTTGAGAGATCGCTATTGTTCATACTATATGTTGAGATAAGTTTTCGTTGCATTTTTTCTATATATTATATTTATATTATTTTCTCTTTATATCAGTTTATAGTGCGTTTAAAATTGTTAATAATAAGAAAAATTATATTTCTAATTATTATTTGATTTTAATTGTTCATACAACTTTTTGATTCTTTCATTTTGTATATGTTTTGTTCTCTTGAGATGTGTCCATTTTCCAGCTAATGTGTAATTATGATGTGGACAAATTGTACATATCCACTCTTTGTTTAACATGCATTTAGTTTTTACTGATCTTTCTTCATCTGAATATATTCTTGATCTTCCCATTATATATTAATACTATATATAATCATTTTTTATATGTCTATAGTGCGTTTAAATCCTTCATTGGAATCCAGCTGTTGAAATCATCACTGTATCCCTTCCATTTAACTAAAGCTTGTTTCTTCTTATAATCCCTGCGAATTATTTTATCAATGCGGAATACATCCTGTTTGGCTTTCAATAATTCAGATTCATAGAAACTACCTTGAATATCTTCATTTCTGAGATCTCTTACTTTATAAGTTATTGGATTAGTGTATTGGATCTTATCAACTGTGAACACTTCTTCTGTCCAATTTGGTGTATAACCCTTATCAAACACATTCCGTTTATACTTAGATATTCGGACCTTATCACCTATTTTAAATTTTGGTTTCTGTTTTGATGTTTCCATATCACCGTATAAATTGAAGTAAACTATACCCTCATTCTTTTTCTTTGAAGCTTCAACTGGTGTCATTTTTATGCTTGAATGTTTTGTGTTGTTGTATTGTTTTACTAGTTTAGGTAACATGTCTAGATACATTGTATTACCTTGAACTGTGAACTGCTTCCACATTTTGGATTTAATTGTCCTATTCCATCATTCAACTACTGATGACTTCTCTTCATTCTCAGTTGAGTACATTTGTATCCCATTTTTCTCTAATAGGTCTTTCAAATGTTTGTTATAGAACTCTTTTCCCTTATCAACCCATAGATATTGTGGTTTTCTACCTTCCTTGAATATTGTTTTGAATGCTTCAGTGGCAGATTCACCTTTCTTATCTTTCAATGGAACGATCCAACCATATTTGCTGAATACATCAATGACCATAAGAAGATATCTGTAACCTTTGTTCCATTTACTGAACTGCTGCATTTCAACTAGATCACTTGCCCATATTTCATCGATATGATTTGTGATTACACGCCGCCGAGTGAAATTCCGTTTTATGGGTGTATGTAACTCATCAGCTAATTTTTCTTTCCAGTTTTCTTCACTCGACGGCTTTTCCCGTTTTTTGACTTCACACCCATACCCAACTTTGACTTAGTTGCTATAGCATTTCTAGCAATAGTATGACCCCACTGTCTTTCTTTCCATGGAATAGAATCAAGAGCTTTAACCATCTTACGATCAGCCTCATTTTTACACTTCACTTGATCACTTTTTGGTTTATTACCACAAACTGAGTAATCAACATCATGCTGCATACTGACTGCATCTGTTCTACCTGTTGGTTGTTGATATATCTCAAGTATCTGACCAGTGTTTGGATCATACCTCAGTTGCTCTTCAAGAGGGTTACCAGGTCCTGTATATCGGTGTCCAGGCATCACAAAACCCTTTTTTGGTGCAACTTTTAGAATAGCTTTGTGTATATCAATTCCACTACCACTATGTGTTGGATCCAATTTTTTTGATAAGTCAGATGTGAAACTGTCCAAAGCTTGATCAAGATATTTGTTAGCCGTCTCTTTTATTTTTTGTTTGACTATATCTGATTTAACAGCCTTTGCAGCACCAACTCGTCCAAGATTGAATAAACCTTTAACACCACTTTTAATCAGTTGTTCTCCTAGTAAGCCCCCATCTTGTGAGGGCCTAATTAGTTTCCCTGATTCTTAACAAATTTAGATTTTGTTATACCACACTCAGCACATTGACATTTCATCATTGTTCATAGGTTATTCAAACGGACTTTTACCTTCATCATCATCAGCCATTGGTAAACGTGGACTACCTGGGTTACCTGGTGTTGGATTCAATTTAACAGACGATGGTAATTATGATATTGAAGGGAAGCTATTAACTAATATTGGTGAGTCTACTGACGACAATGATGCAGTTAGTTTAAAAGTGTTGAAAGAACATACTAAAGTCAGTCAAAATAGTTATCATTTACAACCAAGTTTTCGATTTTATAAAGACTTTGGCGACAAGAGTCAATTAACTGTAAAACAACCACCAAATACATCACCAGACAATTTCTTTCAAAATCATAAAGCGCATAATGATGTATATATAATTGAGAAAGAAGGTGATGATACTGGTTTTAGTGGAGAAGCATGGTCTAGTATAAAAATGAAAGGTAATCAATTAGAGAGTGGTAGTTACACTTCTATTTTTGAAATATTTGTTATTGGTGATGCTGGTGGTTTTCTTGTTGATGATACAATAATTTTCAATGTCCATGGTGATAGTCATTATACAATTAATACATTTAACAGTGATAAAATTGATGGTAAATACACTAAATCAATCATTCAATTCACAACTGATGGAAGAGCTGGAGTAGATGATGGGATAAGATTTCAACTCAGATATTATGGTTCTCAATACAATAAAAACATTAAATTTCTGTTTTATTCAAGAGTGGTGAAGGGTAAATACTCAACAACTTTCGACCATACTATTTTTAATGTCCGTGATGTTGATAATCATATAATTCTCTATTTTGAAAATTTAAATCTCAATGGCAATCTTATTGATGGTTTAGGTGATCCTGTAGCATACGCTAATGGTGCTAATAAGAAATATGTTGATATTGAAAACGCTAAGCAGGATGTTGCCATTGCTGATAAAGCCGCTAAATCTTATGTTGATGGAGAAATAGCAAAAGTCCATATAGATACTACACCATTACTTCCCAGAGATGGTAGTAGAAAAATGACTGGTGATTTAGATATGGATAAAAATCACATTCTATCTGTGGAAAATTTAGATGATCATAAGGTTGATGATGCTTTGGAAGTTAGAGCTAGAGATTTGAGAAGTGTTGTTAACAAAGGATATCTAAATGAAAATTTTCTCAAAATGGTGGACAAAGACGGTAAAGAATATTATGATCTCAAACAGAATATAATAAAAAACTGTGAACCTTACTATGATGGACTTTTTGATGATAACAGTTTAGTCAGCAAAGCATTTGTCGATTCTCAAATTGCTAAAATACCACATGCTGCAAATACAAACAAATTTATTAATGTTGATGGCACAGTAGCAATGAATGCAGATTTTAATGCTGGTGGACATTTCATTGATAATGTTAAAACAATTGTTGAAGACGATGGAGAAAATCCAAATTATGAACAAATAAAACATAAAGCTGTTAATTTTGAACTTTTAAAAAGTACACGAGACTATTTAGTCCGTTTCATTTCTGAGATGGATTACTTATTAACAGATGGAAGTGAGGCTATGGAAGGTGATTTAAATTTAGCTAATCACAGTATCATCAATCTCAAAGATCCACTACCATCAAACAGTAGTTATGCAGCTTCTGTTAATTTCGTTAACAAAACTGTTAATGATAGTAACACAATCATAACTGGTATAATTGATGATAAAATAAGAGCGTCTGAAACACAATCCATAGATTCAATCAATAAAGAAAATGTATTTAAAAGAGTGATGGATAATGATGAGTTCAAAGAAGATGATGATATTCATAAAATTGGAGTTCAAAATAAAGATTTTCATTCAGTAAATAAATAGACTTATGAATTCAAGATTGATTTTGATTCAGATATTGGTTATTACAGCGCCAGATTGTCAATTGATTTGGTATATTTGCCAAAAGGCTCTTACACAATGGTTTATGAAATGTATGTTGAAGATGGTATTACAATTGATGAGATAAATGCATCAAGTGGAACTCTCTCTGTTGGAAAGATTAATTCTAAAATAGATGGAACCAAGACACGTAGTATCATCCATTTTTCTAAATATACTATATTTCCTAGTTTTGATGATTTAGACATCGATATAAGATTGAAAAGTAAAACTGATCCACAAACTACTATTTATGTTGTTGTTTATGGTTTAGCTGGCACTCAAACTAATGTCGAACCATCAGTTTGGGATCGACTCTTTTACTATGATAGTAATCAGACTCATATTAAATTTGAAAAACCAATTGATATGCAAAACAAAAAGATAACTGGAATAGCTGATGGTACTGCAGATAGTGATGCTGTCAATTTACTACAAGTTAATAAATTACATCAAATTCATTTTTATACAAATCGTTTAGAACATAATAATGCAAAAATAGTAAAGTTCCCGCTTATAAATCAATCTTTTGAGGTTGATTCAACAAATCAAACTTTACTAAGGGTAAGACATACCGGTTTTTATCAAATAATCTATAATGATTTTTATAGAGGTAGTGGTCAATTTTACATTAAAGATGAAACATCATCACAAATTTTGTTTTATCAACAATTTAATAATCAATCATCTTGGATTCCAATAACAATAAACTCAATATTTGCAGTTACTTTAAAAAATGGTTCAAATTATTCAGAAATAAAATTATATATTCGAAAAAGTGATACCGCTATTTTGGATGGAGGTCAATACAGTAATTTTTACATAAAGTACTTACACCCATTTGACTAATATAAACAATATAAACCAATATATATGAAAGAGTTGGGAAAAAGCATATTCAACTGGAATCACATTTCAGATGAATTAACAAAAGAACAGGTCGAAGAATTAAAATCTTACTACCGCGCATATCATAAAAAGTGTTTTGCTTACAAGCTGGCATTGAAACGTTTCAAGGAATGGAAATTATTAGGCAACTCATTGTCCATCATATTTGCATCTGGAGGTTTAGCAAGTAGTATTGCAACTGGTGGCATCAGTTTGATTGCAATCAGTACAGCAGCACTTTTGATTCAGGGTTGGATGAAGCATAAAAACCTAGATCCTAAGATCCAAAATTGTACTTACGCTTACCAAAGCTATCAACATCTTCTGAATGAGATAAAGGATATGATGAGAAGTGGAAATTACAATTCATGTCAAATTCATAATACAATGAAGAACATTGATGATTATGTGACAGACAACAGTCCTATTATTGATAAGTATCTTCGCAAATACGATGAAAAATTCACTTGTTAATTATCAACTGGATTCTATCACCAATTAATGATTGAACCCTTTCCCAAAATTGTTTATAATATCTGATTGTCTTCTTTGACTTTGTTACTTGGATATCTTGGTAAGGAAGCCCGAGCATTTCAAATAATTGTTTTATAATAAATTTAATACTAATCATTCGTTTACGCTTATCATTAACTTTATTTAAAACGTTGTCAATTTCAATAAATACTTCCTGAATCTGATCCCTTTGTTTAGGAGTCAATTGGATATTATTCTTAAAATATATATCATCTAACACATTTTTAATATGATATTCTCGATGATATACTGATTTTTGTCGTATCAAATACATTTTGTTATAATAGTTAATGTCCTCATTAAAAAAACATAACCATTAACTAAACCACAATTCAAACAAGTATTCATACCATTTATAATTTCTAAATCCTTTTCATCACATTTTTCAACTTCTTTACTAAATATTGTTAATTGTTTACAACAAAATGGACACATCATTTCATTATTATTAATAAATTCATTGTGAATAATAGTGTTGCAAGTCATCTTATATTATTATATGAGATTAGATTTAATACTATCCCAATTTACTTCAAATCTCAACTTTTGTTTTATTGGAAAAAATTCTTAACTTTTCATGGTCATCACATAAGTTCCACAATCCTTGATATGTTTCAATATACATTTACACATCAAACAAAACTCACCACCACATCGACATTTTATATAATATTTTTTACATTTCTCTTTACAAATATCACATTTCTTCGTTTTAAACAGATTCATTATATATTATAAATAGAAAATTATTTTCAAGGTTTTGGTGTCCAGACTGATGTCCCGGGTTTAGGTCTGTCTCCACATTTGATTTCAGGTTTGGTTTAGTATTTGGTTTTCGGTTTGGTTCAGTATTTGGTTTTTGGTTTGGTTTAGTATTTGGTTTTTCCAGCAGTTGATTAATTGTTGGAAAAATAGTTTAGAAATATACTATAAAAAATAATATACAAAAAATGTGCTCGTAAAATCAAAATAGAAAATAATACAGAAAACTGTGCTCGTAAAATCAAAATTGAAAATAATACAGAAAACTGTGCTGGTACCCCCAACTACTATACTACTCACGGCGACTTGTGTCTGTGGAAGTCCTTGAAAGCCTTGTAAAAACAAGGAATCCAACGATTTGATTAAACTGCCTGTCAGTGCTTGGTACATAAAATCCTGTTGTGTTTTGTCATGAATGATTCTGAGTTTAGCGGGAAATTTAAAGCTCAGAGCGGCCTGAAACCCCGGGCCTGAAACCATGCACATGATCGAACCTTATTCTTGTTAAAAAATTATATACGGCAGGTTAAGCATTTAGTCTGCGCTATTGGAATCTTTATTTATTACTCAAACTGGCGTTTTTAAATTGTAGCTGCTCTAGTGAAATATGCAGTCATACGACACGCGCGTGAATTCAGATGCTGTAGAGAAGTTGGTTGTGCCCGTGGTAAACTGTGGTTGGATGGTAACCTTCAAGCTTATGAAAAGGACAACAACGTGTTTCCCAATAGTTGGGCAGTTTTTTCATACCATGATTCTAGCATCAAGTGATAAAGAGTGGTTATAATGTCCCATAGAAATATTAGTGCTGGAAACTGTTTTGAGCCACTTTAACTATGCCTCACGCTAACCAACAGCGCAGTTCTTAAGATGGTAGCGCCGCTACTGAAGGACAGAAATGGTAGAGGTTAGTGTAAGTCTTATATCCCTCAACTAGAACCAGAATGAACATTCCTGCTCACTATATGGCAAGCTCTACAAACAGGCAAAATAGAACAAATCCTGCACTGTAATTGGCTACCTGTCCCCTCTTGTTGGCTTAGGATTAGGATGGCTGAATAGCTTGCTGGCTTATGATTAGGATGACTGGATATTGGGTACCGGATTTGATCTTTTGGACCATGTACCAAACAACCAAAAGATTTTTGATCAATATCCAGTCTGCTTGACCTGAAGTTTGGTCAATAACCCGTATATAAAGAGTAGAAAATTTATAAAAGTTAATTCTCATAGTCATATGGAATAGCCCGCACCAGACAACTATACAAATGAACAATGAGCGAACACTTATAGGATCGGATATGAACAGTAGCATGCCAAGCTTACAAGTTCCAACAGAAACATATTTTACCAAGTCAAATAGAATCCACTAAATGTACTTGATTTTCATCATTATGTGCATGTATTGAATATCTGCTATGCTACGAAACGAAGCCTTTGAGTGAAAATACATTTCTCCATTCCTCAAATGACTAGTGAAATCAAAAACCAAAGAAAACTCTACATCTATTTACATGGTACCGGGCTGACGATTGTTCCTGTGTTTCCTCTGCTCACTCGGAAGTTGTAGATCAACAGAGCTTCTTGATTTTGATCGCTGCATCTGTTCTTGTGCACTTTCATGAACAATACCATGGAGCAAAGCCTCTGCAAACTAACTATTGGAATTATTACTAAATTCTAAAGCAACTTTCCGTTCGTTCCACGTCTTAAACATGCAAGTTGTTAACCATACAAAATGGCAGCTTTCATTTCGTAGAGGACGTCCTCTTTTTGAACGCTTCATGTTCGTTAACTACATCCCACAGAAGCATCATACAAATGACAAGAAAAACAAAAACAACAACAACAACAGCAAAAAACAAACAAACAAATAAACACACTGGAAGACACTAAAACTGGCTGTTGCTCAAAATTGCGAAGATGCAGTCCGATAATCAGACACAGTCGTAAACTGACTATTTTCTGTATTACAGAAAATGGAGAATATGGCATGCTTGCCCGCAATGCATTCTGGTTGAGCGTTGGCCCTTTAAAATTTCAAGCCCCCAAAGAAGACAGAAGAGGAGAGCATGTATCCTGATCGTAAAGTTCAGTTGTCGATCTATTAACAGATTTTCTGTTAAAGTCTGTTCTGTTTAAACCTCATAGCATCCCATAACTTTTAACAGATGCTTTGCATAGTCAATTAACAGATTCATAGTTTGTCCAAATAGTCAACAAGTGGAAATGCTAACAACCATCGTTCCCAGGGTCTCTCATCTTACTGCCCCCTTGGGCGAGGGACGAGAGACCCTGGTTTGGTCTGGTCACGTGTCTTCCAGAATCTGGTCTACTATGGAGGTCTTGCGAGTGGTGATTGAATAATTTTTAGAATATTCAGGGCCTTGATCACTGAAAGCCGAAGTCACTTCGAAAGGAGAGAGACGGTAAAAAGATTTACTGTAGTGTCACTGGGCCGTCGGCGCACTGAACTTTACAGAGCATGAAGCCATAGAACGGCGACTCGTCGCGGTATGCTTTTCGCCGTCGTTGCTGATAAACTGGATATTCGGCCGAAAGGAAGCTGGAAAAAGAAAAAAAGGCAGTTTTTATTGTGTCCTATATAATAAATCAATGTATGTGATGCGCCTTCAAGAGTCTCCAACGGTTCTAAGACAACTGTTTGCAACTGTGCATTTGCCGTTCTATTTCAATTTTTGGTCCCTCGACCTTGCTTCACGCCTGTTTCTGAGGGATACTTTATGCCCAGAAGCCCACCACCTGGAGCCTCCATGTCCCATATATCCTTCAGTCAACCTTAACACGTATCTTTCTATTTTTAGAACAGTCTTCAGCCCAGGCGAGTTTAAATTCCGAAGAAAATATCTTGTATTGTGTAGTGTATTGTGTTGTGTTGTGCTGTGCTGTATTTAAGAAATAGAAAACATGTACCGTGTTTGTATCGAGTTATACAAACACGAGTGGAAGTTTGGGAGAACGAGAAATGCTGTGGGAACACGAGCCGCAGGCGAGTGTTTTCACAGCTTTTTCGAGTTCTCCCAAACTTTCACGAGCGTTTGTATAACTCGATACAAACACGGAGTACATGTTTTCTATTTCTTTTAGAAAACACCACGACGAGAAAAAGGAAAACAACTTGTTAACTTTGATTCTCAAAATGTAAATTCTCTTTGCTCGCGCCATCACTACGTCAACAGCGCGCGCTAGTTCTGTGTCTACATCGAGTTATACAAACAGGATTTTTAACCAACAGTGCGCGTGCTTTTTTAGGACTGTTTTCTAATGTATTATATTGTACCTCATTTTCTCTTGATTGTACAGTATAGTATAAAGTGTGCACGAATCTAAGAGCCCCACAGTTTCAAAAAATAGAAAGATACACGCAAAGGTTGTCTCATAAGGTTTCTATGGGAGATGGAGGCTCCGGGTGATGGTCTCCAGTTTATGCCATGTTATTAGGAAAAAAGGAAATTATAAGTAGAGTGGAGCCATTTGACCGCGTTATAACATTTTTAGAGGTCATAGGTCTGCATGGTTTCGGCTGTTAACTGCACGTCGCTTCACAGAGTTTGACACCTCTGTAATTTACCATGTGCTTATACTTTGTTTTTGCTCGTTTCCATTGTAAGATATGATTTAAGGGTCTAAGTACTGGCTCTCCAAGGACAAAGATTAATATATTCCGTGCGAACGTATTGCCTATTTGCATTCTATCATGTTCTATGTTGTGATGCCGGATCCGGCTATTCAGACTAGGACTGTTTGCAAGCACAGTGTGTTGTGTCTTAATCACCAATATCTTTATCTTTGTCCAGTTTTTCGAGTCAGACTACCGTAGCTTTACTTCGAGAAAGCTGTATGTTTGTCTAGAGGCATTCTTATGTCTTTTTTGATCAGTCTGATCGCGCGCATTCAAAGGAAAAAGAATAGTTAATAACTATCACTTCGGAATAAAATTCAGTTTCGCTGCTCGAGTTGAAATATACGACCGCCTTTCCATAAATCCAATGGGTACGACGGCAACAATATCACGACCACGGTAAATTGTCTTACGACAGACTTTCTTAACCTTTGAATAAACGCCGGAATAGATACTATTCAAAATTTCAGCCCGAAGGCTATTGTTAAACATCGCGGTTAATGGCGGTCGCAGCCCGACAAAGCTCAACGCGACAAACTGCCAGATCACAGGGGACCTCTCCCTGATGTTCTCAATTGTCAAAGTAGCACGTGACCAGACCAAATCAGGGTCTCTCCTCGCTCGCCCCAGGGGGCGGTAAGATGAGAGACTTTGGGAACGAGGTTGAAATGTTCATTGCTGACAATCCACCGGATGGTGTTAACGTGGGCCATAAGGGCTATAATCTTCCTTATTCTTGAGTAAAAATAACTCCTCCTTCTCTATTTGTTCTTAGAAAACGAAGAAAATTTGAAAGAACCATTGCTTCAATGTAGATAATAACATCATTTACCCTAGGCAAGCTTATTATGTGCCACAAACAAGATTAAGAAGAGGAGAGTTGTTATGCAATCGCCATTTTGAAGTGCTGGAAAAACAAGTATTCTCCCTCATGGTATTAATCCTGAAGACCTTCGTACTTTTCAACCGCTTCCTATCCAAACGAATCAAATGACAGGTCAGAATTCAGTAGCAGACAAGTCGGCGTTTTGCTGTTGAGACCTCCTTGTTCATTCGCCCAGTATTTGTTCATAAAGATGGAATTTTTGCCGTGATCTTTAATAAATGAGAATGCAAAACCACTGTAGGTTGTCCCGAAGTCGATCGCCACAACAGCAACGTACGAAGATCGTGGTGAATAGGAGAGTGAAGGCTGTTATCAAGCGACAAACAACACCATTAATTATTGCTTAATATTCGCATCGTTATTTTTTTGCTGTTACTGTTGTTTTCCAAATGTTTCTTGACAACATTATACCGATGGTAAACGTTTTTCAAAACGGTAAGCTTTAAGTTATACATAAAGTTTAGTAATCGGAGGTCATCATGTTTTGTGAATTTAACCATTTGTCTAGTATTGTTTAATATATAGATTTAGCCTGACGTAAAAGCGAAGCTCCTTTGCCAGGTTGTTCGAAGCCCAATTAATCTACCCGAGATAAGTGAGAATTTTCATTTCAGTTTTGTAACTTTGCGGCGAGGTTTTCGGTGTTTTATGTCTTTTGTTCCTGACACTTAAATACAGCATATACATAATTCATATGGGTGTTACTTTGGCTGAGCTCTGTTTGCTGGTTAAGAACACTGAACACTCCCAAGTGGGATATATTGGCCACAGATGTAGCCGTTGATATTGATAGCAAGCATAGAAAGCTTAACTTACAAACATACTATAGTATTAGCCCAGCAAAGGTGAGGGAGAAACCGCCAGATAATGCAGAAAATAGGGAAAACGGGGTGTGGAGGGAGAGAAATTTCCCTTCACTTGCTGAGAATGCCGCACAAATGAGAGGGTGGGTCACATTTAGCGATATCTATATCCCGGGTGACAGAAACACCCGCAACCAAGTACTGGGTCTAGTTACGTCACAAGCTACATAAAATCATTTATTTTGGTTACATAAATTTCCTATGTGGCCTTTTATTTTGAGTTTGAGTAATCTCAAAACGCACAAAACATTATTTGTTTATTCGTTTATTATTACAATTACAATACCAGTAAATTAAAAGCAGTGAAAAACACTTGTATGCAAGACAAATCCGTACTTCAGTCCCCTGGGTTAATGCTGGGCAACGCCCAAAAAACCCTGGCCGTAATTACGGCAAGTAAACCTGATATGGGCCTCTGATCCAATCGAAAAGTAGCACTCAGTCAGCGGTCAACTTCAAAAAAACACGGGGTCTTTATTAGCTTCAAACTTAAGTCCACGATATGTTCCGCGATATGGTTTCGTCATTCTGGTAAGCGGATACCTTGCTTTGACAGGAGTCAATTGACCATAACATAAATAAACAAAACGATGCAAAGAACCGCAAACGAAAATGCTTCCGGTTTACGTAGGATCTGTTCTGTAAAAAATTCGATCAGCCAAAAATAGCAAGACTAGAAGACAATGATACAAGGCTGATACCACGTAAAAAGCTTAACAGGACGGCATGATTGAGTCCAAACTGAAAGCCAAGAATTGCAACCGTGGAAAGTTGTTTCGACCTTGTTGGGTCCTCTTTTGGCACAGTGTAGCAGGTAATGAAGTAATCAGTTGATCAACTGAACATCTATACCCACTAAATGCAGATGGTGATGACCTCAAATGAAACTAAAATCCAAATTTTTGCAGATTGGCCAATGTCACATGCAATACGCGTGTGTGTTAATAGATTTTGGCATAGGAAAGCACTTCTGTAAAAACCCTGGAAAACTCTTTGACTGCAGGGATCAGTACCGGATCTGTTACAGGGAATTATCTTGAGAGGCGTCAACAGCGCTCAGAACTTAGGTCCAACAATATTGTTTTAAGGTGATTCCTCAGAAACAAAAATTACCAATGAATTGTCTTTAAACTTTCTCTGAATGTTCCCTACAAAGCACTATTTCGAAAAATAAAACTAAAAAGATAGGTCACCATTCTCGCAAAAGAGATTAGATGGGCCAATCTTGCCCCATTTATGCCTGTACTCGTGCTAATCTCGCGCGTTATTCATTGGTTCATGTTACATTTTGCAATAGCTGAAAGTACAGTTTATCGAAGCAATTCTCGGAAGGAAACTTGACAGAAAGAAAGTATGGAACATATGGAACAATATCATATAACATTTGTGAAAAAATTCGCACCATTTAAAACGAGGTGGACGAAATGCGTTCGTCGAGTCGATGTTTACGTGGTCATAATTTACATCCTAAAGTAACGGTTTTGTGCACGTTTTCAGCTATACCTTTTTTTCCTTCCGATAATTTTTTAAATTGTTTTTTAGATTGAAGAGGATAACATGGGCACTATTATAATGCAATAAAAAAATATAGGTCACCATACTCGTTTAAGAGAAAACGAGCTTTTATTTCGCCGTCAAGCCTTGCTTGTGCGACATTTCTTACGTTTTGCATGTGTACGCTCTCAATTGCGCGCGCTAATGACGTAAAAAATCGTGCGCAGTAGGGATGCGCAATGCAATAATAAGGAATCACCTTAACCCAAGAACACAACCAGAACGTAACCAGAATATAACCAAATAATATTTTACAAGGCACAAATATTTAAGCCGAAAACACAATTCCAAAGGATTACGTAAGGCTATCAAAAAGTCTTTACTGAACAATATCTCATAGATATCAGAAGAATCGCAAAAAAATATCATGCCAAACCATTTTAAAAATGAGTAGCATATCGGATCTAAAAAAAAACCTACGGCCACTAAAATACTGAACAGTCTAAACACTATGATGCAAAGGACTGCAAACGAGAATGCCGCTGGTTTACGTAGGATCAGATATCAAAGAAGTCATGTATACCAAGGCTGCACGTCAGCAGTATGGCCACCATCTTATGCGACTCCGTCGTCGTCGTGGGTACGCGTCCACAAGCAATACCGCTAGCCATAATAACCATGAGAAAAACTATATATGGGTTTCCTTTGCTTTCCTATGATTATGGGGCTCCGCTTGGCGACCGCTATAACATCCTTATTAAGCAGAGGATGGTACTTGTCGTAAAAGAAACTTATAACCTTGTCGCTTGTTTAGTTTTGTGCCTGCGCCTATACGACGTATACCAAAGTATGCACGAGACACAAATTTGAGAGTCAACAGGCAGCGTATGTAGTATGACCAGAAAAAATCAAGCAAAGCTTCTGATAACATGAGTTTCCATAGCTGGGTGAATCTGGCGCGCTTATTGGTCAACTGCTTGGACTTGAAACTGATGTAACTTGTAACGCAATAGTGCAACAACTCTTTCGGGAAACTCTTATCGTATTCTATCTCACTTGACAATTTGTCGTCCACAACTTTTTTCCCCAATAAATGCAAATTGCATGAAGAGCTACCAAATGCTCTAAATTTCATTTGCTAAAACAAGTTATATTCCTTAGGTAAGCAATAAAAAAACGTAACGTGATACCCAGTTGCACCGAGTATCCGCTCATTATGATGAGCATCTGGAGATTTTAGCAGTTTCCATTTTGGAATCTTTCATGTCACCTATTCTGCGCTGATAAGGGACGCATTTATTTCACAAAGGAGTTTCTATTTTAAGTAACAATAGTAAATGTGTAAAGTTTGTCATCAGTCATTGGTCGGTTTCGATCCGTCTTTTGTAACCTTCGAGAATGTTCTGGAAATTGTGTAATGCTGAGTCACCATGAATTCGTATATAAATAGAATATGTTGTAATGTTACGCAACGTTCTAGATTGTCGTACGTACCTATAAAGCCGAGTTTGTAAATAGAGTAGTAGAGTAGTTTTACTTGTTGGTACAGCCCGTTTGTTATCAATAAAGGTGAATGCTGCAGAATACAAGTCCTTCTCACTGCAACCACTACCATGATGCTATCTACCAAATTCGCAGTTTCGTAACAGACTGCAGAGCAGTTTGCGTGCTTTGTTGTTAGAATTTAACTACCTTTCAATATGCTAAAATCCATGATCTTCCTCATTAAGCGATTGCCTGGGAAACTTTCGTGTGCATTCTATCGGTTGTTTTAGTATCACCTACATGAATATGAAAGATCGAGTAAATACAATGAGTCGAAGGCCGACGGTATAAAACATACCTTATTCTGAGAAAGGGAAATGCCCCAAAGATTAGTAACGCATGAGCAACGTTTTTTTTTTAGTATAAAGGGTCAAAGTTTGCCAAAGTAAGCATCCGTTACTTCTGAAATATGTTCCAAAGGCTCAACGCAGGCGTCCGGTATAATATGCTGCGTGTTATTAATAATCAAATACAAAACATTATCCATGACTTCAAAGTGGTACTAGAAATCACATCTTTCTTTCCTTCAGATTTTGAAAGCGTGTTCGCTTAACACTTAACTGGCAAAGTTTTGAGCTTTGAATTTTATCCGCCAAAGGCTGTGTTTATTTTGAGTGCAAGTTTTGGATTTCATGTTCAAAACTGACCGATTAGACCTTAGAGGGTTGGATCTAGAGAAAATGACGTCATTTACTCACCAGCTTAAAATTAAAGCGTGCAAACACAATTTATTATACATGCAAAACACGGGTTTAAAGGTCTGAAAGCTCAAAAATCCCGTGCTGCATATTAATTCAGCCGCGTACACACGCATTACATTCTTAAACTAGTGAGTCGTTGACGCCATTTTCTCCTCGACCCAGCTCTCTCAAGATTTTATAGTTAGTAATGGCGGACAAATAAGTAAGAGAATTCTAGTTAAAATAAACAGGTGTCTTTTTAAAATCAAAACTTAAAACTTGGGTCAGTTAGTGTTTAGTAAACATAGTTTTGAAATCCAAAAAAAAAAAAAGAATCGTTTTTTGGTTGTAGTGGTACTTCAAAAAAAAGTATGTATCTTGTCACCAAGAGAAAATGAGGGGACAGAGAGGGAGGCTCTTGGTCCAGCCCTTGGGATATGTCATGTCCACGAAAGTTATTTTATTAGACGAGCGAAAGTCTTTTTTCTAGCGGAAGTCTGTCTTCCGAGACGTCCGGAAGCAGGCCAACCTCGATCTAATGTTTGAAAGACAAACAAAGATTTCATGTAATAGCGGACGAAGTGTCACTAAGTATCTGAGAGCGATGCAAGACTGCATGCTGACGTCTCGGAAACAGACTTCCACCAGAAGAACCAGACCTCCGTTGGGTTAAAAATAACTTTCGTGAACATGACATATCCCGGCCAACGCCCTGAGTTTCCCTCTCTGTCCCGTCAATTTCTCTTGCTGTCACCCACTACAGTTTTTGACGGTATGCATTTAAAAATCGTCTAGGGTGGAAAAAATTGAAACACGGCATTAGTGTTTTTGAGTTCTACTAAAAACGGCGTGGTACAAGTTATATTTTCGAGATAAAACAATCCAAGAAGTCTCTTTTACAGAACGCAAAAGCCACGGCTAATTACTTCAATCGCAATCTGACTGAAACAATTACAAACACAGTCGGATGAAACTAACAGTGACTGGGAGTATGATTGCCCTTCATAGCTTACAGCAGCTGTACACGACCCTTTGGGTTTGACCTCTTCACTAGTGTATGTACGGAGGACAATTCCTGATTTCTCCAACGGAAGGGCATTTTTCTCTGAAACACGTTTGTCATAGATTCTATCACTGATCACTGACAAAGAAGTTCCTGTGTCAATTTCCATTTCCAGGGTTTGCCCACCAACACTCAGTCGTACTTTGTATGGCCCTGCCCCTGTTCTCTCCCAGTGTGCTCTCCTCCCCTTCTAAGTGGTGGGTAGCCTGAGGAGTATCCGACTTCTTATCTAAGTGAGGTTTGTTTATTTTTCTTTCTGCATGGCCTAGCACTTACGAGATAAGTGGCCTAAGTTGGCACAGTTATAACATTTCGCATCCCTAAAATGGCAGCTCTTTGGGTAATGGTGACCGCCACAACGATAACAGTTTATTTTCCCAGCCTTGTCAGCTTTAGGATGTACTTTGTTGAGAGGAGCTTCCTCTTCTTGAGAACAAACTGGATAAACTGCAAAACCGCAAATGAAGATCCTGCTTGATTAAACGTTGAATCTCAATAGAGATCTAATCAGCCAAACTTGAAAAATAAAAACGATTTATTTATTTATTTACTTATCCAGGGGCATCCACGATGAGAAGTGATATATTAAAAACAATATTTCGGCTGGCCAAACCAGCCTTCTTCAGGTTTAGATGTTACTAACTTACAAAAATGAGATTACAATATTATATAGTGGTGAATGTCGTAATGTATATTTCGAAATCAAAAGGAGTGGCGGAAATGACGAACAAAACAAATAGAATAAAGTAAAGATAAAAAAAAGGCTTTCTAGAGTTACAAGTTTTATGCATTTCCGAGGAATCTTTGTCCGCGACTTTTATTGCGAGAGACAGATCGAGCGCTCGCTTGATGGTTAGTTTCGGTAGCCTGCGTAGCTTGGCAAGATGAGCGCGCTAAGAAAGCGGGGAAACCGCGATAGCAAACCCCAAAGCCACGAGGAGCCTGGGAGAGAGACAACTGAGAAACCGCCTGCACAGATGGCCGGCATTTTTTGTTAATGCAGTACGCCGGCGTACAGGCCATTGCCACTGGATAAGAAGGCTAACACGTCAATCAAATCTTCAGTTATCTCCTAAGCGACTCCTCCAAGTAACAACACTGATTACATTGCCGATCTTTGGCACGTAAATGGCAAATCGTTCCTGAATTCGCGAATATCGCGAAATTGTTAACTGCCAAACACGAGCAAGAAACAGCCGTAAGTAATTTCCTGCGTGGGAGAGATATGATGGCCGTTTTCCCAACAGGCGTTCGGAAAAGGATGATTTTTACCGTGTTTTACTGTTTGCGCCCACTAGGCAAGAATTGTCGTCTACGAGAACTACGTTTTTAAAGCGCAACTTCAGAAATAACTTTAAACTTCACAACCATGGAATTGTCGTCTGATGTTTTACGTTATTTTTTTGTTTTGAGGACTTCGATCTGACGACAAAACAGTTATTGGCAATAGACGTTTGCATCTGCTTGAATCATCAGGAACGTCGTTTGCGGCTTGTCCCTGCAGGCTCCAGGAGATGAAATTATGAAATGTTATTTCATTTCCACAGGCATGGCACACACGATCAGATCATGAGTCTGATCTTTCTATTTCCAGCCAGTTTCAGACTTCTGACAAAATGCAATTCTTCACACTTGGAGACCTTGATAAGGTTTGCATGGAAATGTTAAATTCTCCGAATTTGATCTTGAGCGGACAACAACAAAGTCTACAATTGTTGTTTACATTTCTTTCGATTTCCTCCTTTCTCAGACGTTTCTCTTCGCCGCAATCGAGCAAACACCTCATCGGATAGTTTTGTTTTGATAGCTGGAAATTTCTTACTACATTTCACAAAACTTGCCATCGGGTTGTCAAAATACGTAATGGAGGCGGCAATAAAAACTGCAGGTCATCCAGGCGGGCGATTCCTCGCGGCTTTGCCGCTTCACTCGCGTTCAAATTGGTTAAAAAGTCGCTTAAGCCGCCAAGCTACGCAGGCTATAATTTCGGTTCAACCAGTAACCGACGCTGTATTCTGATGTTGTGGACACCACACATAAGTCGATCACGTAGCATTTCATTCATTTCAGGCCTGCGATAGTAAACCAGGATTCTTTGCAGATGCATTACTTATGTAAGCAAATGTCGACAACATCAAAAATTAACAATGGACTAACATAGTACCCAGAAAAAAAGTGCAATTTCCTCGATTGTGATTGGTTTTAAAAGGCTCCTATTTTCCCACTTATTTACGTGCCAAGTTGTTATCGGATTCTTATTGTACAGTTTGTTATCGGACAGTTGAATAGGCAAATCACATCTAAAGTTGTAGTTTAAATCAACCACAACTTTGGTTTCAACCACCAACAATTTATGCCATTATTGACAATCTCCTAACCCGGCTAAAACGGGTGGGCTTGATATTTTAAAACTGTCGCTAAAAATAATCTTTGAGGGTCGAATGCATAATTTGCTAATGGCGCAAATAAGTGAATGATCACTAATGCCGATATGCGAGACACCAGAGTGTGAAAATTTACCAGTCTACTCTTGAGAGACTAGATAAACATGATCTTGAAATATCCTTGGGGATTTTAACTCCGCAGCAGTTCCCTGGAGTCATCAAACTCTGAAAAGGTCTCTTCACATATGAAATCAATATCAATTTCAAAGACCCACGCGAATAACTGCAGGCACTGCTACGACACTGAATTGACTTATTCATAATAACCAATAATCCTGGGATGTTCGCGCTGTCGATCGTGCTTTTGACCTTATGTAAGCAGGATGAGATTCAATAAATATTTCGTCCGATAGGGAAGATTTTAAAAGTCTCAATGTTGTAAAAGTATGGTTAACGTGCAGCGTGCAACTATTGGGTCATGGACGCACTTAGGAGGTTTGCTAAGCTCTCAAGAAGCCAGAGACTATAGCCCCATTCGACTATCACGCTTTCTTCGTGCTTATCAACCTCTCGAGTGCATTCATAACTCGATAGTTGCACGCTGCACCTTTACCATTTCTTAAATGATAATCTACGTCGCACAGATTACATTCAAATTTACCTTTGTATATGCGGCTGCCTCTAAATTAGGGGAAACGGTACCAACAAACTTGAAACGGTTCTCTATTAATAACTTAAAAAGCGGCATGAAAATCATCTTCTCAAATGTCAGTCATAATTCTGAATTTCCAACTAAGTTTCACTTTGTAATCATATCTATTATTGATTTTCCGATTATTCTGTAAGTAATTTTTATTGCAACATCTCCATTTTGTTTTCATAATACTTCTTTCCTCGTGAATTAGTTTAGTCTTAATTATTATTTGTTTCCTTTGTTCCTTTGTTTACTTGTAAGTAAGCAGCAGCCAACTCGAAAGCTTTGCTACTTTGGCTGTTGCACACTAATTCAAAAATTGTTTATATAATTATAAATCTTCTATTATTTTGTTTTCCATACTTGTTTTTTCTTCCACCTGAATAGTGTGATTGAAGGTTGTTGTTGTTGTTGTTGTTGTTGTTAAATTTATAGAATACGCATCGGTGATTAACAATAAGGGGCTTCTTTTCCTTCGTCCCAGGACTTGACCAAACTTCTTGTTTCTAAAAACAGTGAGGTTTAATTTGGACTCCAACGTTTCCCAGAACTAGCCGATTGCTAAGAATTCTTGTAAATTTATATTCGCACACAATTTCATTCATCCGTTTGACTTGATAATGACGTTAAGCGAAATTCGAAACGTCGTCAATTACCTTTTAACTTTTCAAACTTTTAACCAGATGGTTTCAGGGTCCTCAAAAACTTCCTTGTAATTATTTATTGTTAAATTGCATAGCAAACCACTTCAACGGATTTTCTCTAACAGGTCTGGATAGTAGCAGACATATCGATATCTTGAGAAATAACACGACTCTTTTTAACTTTAAAAACATGTTTCGACAGAAACTTTTGTCATCTTTAGTTTAAAGGACAAAGTACAATGTTGAATATATAGTGTGAACCAAAATGCTAATCAACTATAAGAACAAAAGGAAACATGATAATGTAAAATATTACAAAGAAAGTTTTAAATTAATGTGAGAAAGTTGATGATTAAGAGAAGGTTTTTCCCATTGAATATGAATGGCTTCTTTCATCTTACGCTGGAGGGTGGTGGAAGCGTGATCTAGGATGCTAAAAGAGTCATTAGAGCATAAAGTGCGGCAATGTTCAGAATTTTGTAAATGTTTAACAATGTGCGAGCACCTATCACTGAAAATGTGCTCGCGTACGCGCGTGAAAAAATGCCGGGTAGTTTCGCGGACATAGCAGGCACTGTAGCCCGCACACAAAAACTTGCATACCACACCCGCACGGAGCCCACGAGAGACAGGATCCTTCACACTGAACATGTTGCCGATTTTAAAAGAAGGGAAAACTAGCTTCTCAAACTCATTAATAATTCATCCAAGTTAGAACAAAGGAAATCACAACCGTGAAAGAGGTTTGCATACCCGGTCTAAATTAGCATAGATTTTGACGATTTTATTTCTCTGCTTACTCTTTAGTTTTTGTTCCAATTGAGAAGATATATCAAACACTCGAGACAGAGTTTCATCGGGTATCCAAACACCTCGAATTTCGTCAAAAACACTCTGCTGCGCGTCGTATTTTCAACTCTCTTCTCGGTGTTTGGATATTCGGATGAAACACTGTCGCTCGTGTTTGATATATTAAACAATTATTGGATGAGGTTTTTGTGATATCCAGAATAATCAAGGTCGAGGTAAGGGTTACCCTTACCGAGACCTTGATTATTCTGGATATAAAAAAAACCGAATCTAATAATTGTTTTATTATACATTGAAAGAAAAAATTTGGAACTTATGTTTCTGCTTCTTCACTGACCACAAGCAGTACGAGTCGCGCGAAGTTGACGTGATTACCCTTGGAAATCATGCTTTGCGGTCATACATGACATGATAACCCGTCACCTTGAGTGTCCTTGACATGATAACTGTATAATCTGCAGTTATGACGTCACGGACGCTGATTTCGAAAATTCACTGTACGCTTTCGGCCAATGAGAAAAGAGTTAGAGAGTTCAATGTATAATAATACTTATTATTGTTCAACAAATTGTAACACTATCCAAATATGGTCATGATGCTCTCGATATCTGTCATCCGTAGGTAACAGATATCCGGTGATATACGTACAGCTGTAGCTTCGCACGTGGGAAGAAAAAGTGAAGTGAGAAAATGTCGACAGAAAGATTTAAAATGTTACGCTGTTTTGTTATCAATTTGTTGAATAATAAAAAAATTATCCTGCTCAATCTCGCGGAATATCGGCTAAATATCAGACGATATTCCGGATGATTTCGCAGGATAATTGTTAAATGTCAGTGTTACAATAACGTTTGGCAAAATGGGGGATCTTTTTCTGCATAATAATAGAAAAAGGACCAATGTAAGGTAATTTAAAGTAAAAGGTACGTGCAGTGTCAGAGACAGAAGCCTCGAAATTACAGTCAGGGCGAGTAAATGCGAGGTAGCGATTAATAATGTTTTCAACTAGATGGACGGGAAAACGGTTCTTTTGAAAGATTTTGGTAAGTTTCGTGATGTCCTCGTGAAAACCCAACCAAGTGTTGTTGATTTTGTAGGCCGTGTCAACAAGAGTGCGAATGAGACCCAGTTTGTAGGAATCGATGTAAAATTAAAGTAATTAGTCAAAAGGCCCGTGAAGGTTTTCTTACGGCAAACACTAGTGACAAGAAAATGAGTGTCATTGTTGATCAAAACATCTAAGAAAGGTATCTTATGATCTGTTTTCTTTTCCATAGTGAATCTGATGTTTTGGGTGGTTGGAGTTACTATAGTTGAAAAATAGAAGTGCTTGGTTCTCCGAATGAAATAAACAAAATGTGTCATCAACATAACGTCGGTAAAACAATATCTCAGGGTCCTGGAAATTTTGCAACCATAATTTTACATGATGACCCATAAATAAATTAGGAACAACAGGAGCGAGGGGGGAGCCCATAGCTACACCATCTATCTGGTCGTAGAAAAAACCCTTAAATAAAAAATGGGTCTGAGCGGTAGCTACGGAAAAAAGGCTCTTAAGTTTGGTGTTGCTTAACTTAAGGTCCGGATTGCCATCAGAAATGTACTTGACGGCCAGGTCAATACATTCTTCAAGAGGTATGTTGGTAAAAAGACTCTCTATGTCAAAAGAAAACTTTTGGCAATATCATCCACGACGTAGCACAGAAGTATGAACGAATTAACATTGCCCATCTACGAAAACTAGAGAAGCTCTCGATCAAATCACGCAAAGCTGAGTTGGATTTAAATTTCCTTCGTAACTGTCAATCTTTCAACGTCTTCCCCAAGTTTCAGTAGTCTTGCCGGCTCGATCTGACCATAACTCGGCCTCTGATTGGTTGTTTGAGCCCTAATTCTTATGCAAATAAACCAAGATGGGGGCCGGTGTAGTCATCCGTATCCAAGATGGCGGAGCCTATATGTGCCGTTGCAGTCATGTCCTATATGGCAGACATGTCCTCTGACGTAATAGGATATACTGAGCCAATGATATCATGGGTTCTATCTAATAATACGCAGCCATAAGACTGGTAACTGATCTTCGTTCTAAGAAGACACTGTCACAACGCAATTTCATTGGAAGAAACAACGACACATACAATTGGTCAAAACGTTTAAGACATATCTGCCACGCAGGACACAACTGCAACGCTACACCTATAAACCCTAGCCCAAGATGGCGGCCCCTAACTTCCCAGTCCCCCTTAGGCCCCAGGCCTCTAATTTACATATCCATCATGGCGCCCCAGAGGAGGTTAGACACAGCCCGAAATGCGCCATGGGCAAATAATCCAATACGCTTTAGTTTACGCCAGCTCTCGTGGTGTTCGGATCTCTGGCCAGGCGACCGAAGATACGTTTAAAGCGGAATTTCGCTCATATTTCGATATAAATGCTGGACATCGAACGTTCTTCTGCCCCACAATTCTTTGGATTACCTTATCTACACATGATGATCGATGAAGACAACAAAATCGTGGCTTTTTCTGGTCGAGTCCCAGAGTAAAGATGAGCCCACGCACGATCGACCGATCAGTCGAGATCATACAAACGCAGATAGATCTTTGCAACTATTTCCTCTACACATCCTGCCACTTTGTAACGTATGGCAATACTTTAATACCTTTGCTTCCAGAGTAATGCAGGTTTACGCTTCTCATCCAATTGCCTTGAATAAGTCGCGACTGAAAATTTTGGCTCACGTAAGCTTGAGGCAAATTGCTCATTTACTTCAGGCTGTATTTGACTATACGATTAGTGCTCAAAAGTTCTACTTTATTATTTTACATTGAACTCAAGGGACACTGTTTATGCACTGCGCCAATATGTCATATATGTATTATTGTTATTATCAACAGTAGTAAAATTAAAAAGGTCTTTGCAAGGGGTTTACTAGTAAAGATCTGTTTGCAAGTAAAGATCAATCTTTTTTTACAGTGATATCATAGTTCCTACTGTACCTAAATCTAGTCACGGAAACCTTACTCTACATTGATTTTTGTGTCTAGTTGTGCATAAGAAATTATAACCTTTCAAAAGCAAACTATTGTAATCCAATGTTTGACCATTACTGACTGTGGACTGGATTCCCATTGTCTTTGCTTCTTGCTATAAAGTCAGTTAATGGACTCAGGACAGAATAGTCATCATAATGATAAATAGTTTTAAGATTTTTACAGTGTGAAAAAAAAACTTGAGATGACTATTATTAAGTGCTTATCTGTGGTCTTGATTGCCTTGACAAATTGGGCTGGACTCAAGGAAAACATCCATCACCATTCAGTAATTTTGGGCAACCAGACAAGTAATGATTTTGAACCTGACCTTCTACCAATATGAGGTGCAGTACATGTAGCTACTTAACACATGCACAGGCGCAAAACATATGGTAACAAACAAATAGCTTCACATTATAGAAACAACAATCCAGAGCAATCTTTATTTGAAAAATGTTATCAACATTTATCTTACAGCCTGGAACTGGCAGTCAAGAAGTGCATCATAGAATATTACATTAAACAACCTGATATGCTAATAATTTGGAGACAATTTTGATATTGGAAGCTGTTTCGTTCTCATTAAGAGAAGCTCATCAAGCATACTCCAAGCTACATTGTAGAGACAGCATATGAATAGGGGGCTGTCTCTTTTCATAGCCATTCCACAGCTCCTCTCTTATTCTCTTCTTCTTTATCGTCATCGGACTCGTTGGGGAGTGGTTTCCTTATCTTGACTCTGTTGATTAGAAATTTCCGTTTTGCTACTGCTGACTCGGCCGCCTCGTCAAAATCCATGTCATCTTCGTCAATAAAGCGTCGAAGGGTCGTCATGACTTTACGGTGTATTGCATCCAGTCTGATACGATGAGTCAATTTAAGACGCTCTAAATAAGTGCTTCGTAGCCTCATTCTACTTACAGGTAATAAAGTATTGAAAGCGGCAGTCTAGGTTTTTCCCTTATCCAGGAACTGTTGAACTTCTTTCAGGTAGGATTCTTCTAGATCTTCCCCAACTTTTTCACATAATGGCTTCCATGGACCTGGTTCATCGTCGTCGATTTTTCCTTCCTCTTCGGAGCTGCTAGTCTCTTCTTCCTTCTCCTGTTCAGGTTCCTCTTCGGAGCTACTATTCTCCTCCTCTTTCTCTTTTACATTTTCATTATAGTTTTCTTCCAAGGGAAAACCAAAAAGACCTGTTTTACTCATGGTCTTTATTCTCTTGTCGACCTTTCACCCAAGACAGTTTGCTTCAAATGAGCCAAGTCGATTGAAGTACGTTTTAATATACTAATTCTTGATCTCTCTTTCGTAGGTAGCAGCATGGAAATCCTTCATGCGTCAAGAGGTGACTTAACACGCGTATTCTGTCATCACTGGCGGGATGTAAATCGAGAACCATGTACCCGAATGGTCGTTTAATCACTTTTAAATACATGTCCATCACATTTCCCCGGTGGAAACATGTCTTTGCACAAGTACAATACGGTTATATTTTGATGATGTGAATGTTTGGTGAATACGTTTAGTAACGCTTTGTCTTCACTTCCCTCTGCCATCAGATCGTCTAACACGGGTAAACCTTTCGGAAACCATTTTTGCAAATGGAAGGTGGTAGGAACCCCTTCGTGAAATTGTACACCCGCTTCTTTCATGGTTCTAAATCCATCTTGCCACGCCCCGTAGCAATAATGAATCGGTGGCGGAGGGTTCACAAACAATCCTTCCAGATGATCCAAGAATTAGCCACGTGAATCTTATAAGAATATGGTTTTCTAGAGTTTTTAGTCATTATTTGTAAGACGTCACACAAGATAAGTTGCTCTAGTGATATATCGGAGAATGATCAGAGGGTTGCCTGTAAAAAGGTTTACAATAAAAGATATTATGCAGAGGACAAAGAGGGAATCCTGGCTCGGCAACAACGATATCGTATCGAGAACGCTGAAATTCTCAGATCACGTCGTAAGAGGTGGTATGAAAACAACAGGGAAAGGCTCGCCAGCAGCCAGAGAGCCTATTGTCAACAAACAAGGAACACATCAGAAATTACCGAAGCCAATACTGTAAAAACAACAGGGAACTAATCAATGAATATTGGAGATCTTATTATGCCAAAAATAAGGAACAGATCAGGCAAAGAGTTCGTGACCAAAAACAAAGAAAGATTGGTCAGAATATCGTGTATTTTGGCGCCTGGGACCAACAGTCTGAGAAACGGAGCTGTTCTGAGCCTGCGGTGTTAGTGAATGCAGTGGCATGCGAGAGGTCGGGTCCTACGAGGGTCATAAGTAAGTTACTTTCTTTTTTTATTTTTCTTCTTTTTCTTTATTTTATTGCAAAATTCATCTTTTTCGGTTTTTTAACAATCTATTAGCTTTGTAAAAACGACTTTGCGAGGAACCGAACCCCGATCTCTCGAGCGACAGTCGAGGATACTATCCATTGTAATACAGAGTCTTATTAGAATTAAACCAAAAAGTTTGTGTTTATTGTGGGTTATGAGATTGTGGGGTATGAGCCCAACGTGATGACCGCTACGTTATGTAGCCAAAATAACTTCAAATTAAAAAGTAAGCTAAATGCTTCCCGGTTCGATTCCTGACCGGGACAGTATTTTTCATACTGACTCCCACAACCCTCATTTACCATATGTAAACGCACGATTACTTAACCAACAAGTAAGAAATTCAACCAGGTGTTTTTTCACCCTTTCCGACAACCAATCAAAACGCGTCTATAAAATTTCATTTTGTTTTCTATAAAATTCGTGTTTTTTTTTCATATTACGCATGCGCACTCAGTAGGGGACAGAGTACCACGTCCCACATGGATAAGCAAACATGTCATGATCCAAATATAAAAGTCATAGTAACGAGGGTTACCCATGGTAACCTTGCCTTCTTAGGGCGTCATGATGGATATGTAAATTAGAGGCTAGACCTGGGGCCTAATGGGGACTTGGAAGGGTGACGTCAGAGGGGTACTAGGGGATAGGGGACAGGAAGGTAAGAAGCCACCATCTTGTATACGGATGACCACACCAGCCGCCATATTGGTTTATTTGCATAAGAATTATGGCTCAAACAACCAATCAGAGGCCGAGTTAGGGTCAGATCGAGCCTACAAGACGGCCGTCGATAAAACATGGAACATTCCGGAACATCCCGGAACATGCAATAATTATCATAATTATGAGAAAAATGTGTAAAACTAAATTTTCAATAATTAAATGAAACAAAAATAAACTGGTATCAGCTTGGAAAACTCAAAGAAAAAAAAACAGAACAAAGCAAATTCAAACTGAAGAAAAAAAAAATGTGTGCATTGAGTGGCAACTTACAACTAATCCATTTCTTTCTGTCAGGTTTCCCATCAGTTTAATTGCGTGACTGACGTCCCTTATTCCTAATTTGGTTGTTCATAGAAAACCAAGGTGGTGGCGTTCGAACTCTTTAACGAGACTGTGGTTTCTTTATTCAACCCATTACGTCAGTATATTGGAGGACCAAGGAGGTCCTCCAAAATAGCGGCTCAATACTAAGCTCTACAATTTTGCGCGGAACATTTCGAAGAATATCTCAACTTCGGGACAATACACACACCTTAAACGTGGAGAACTTGTTTTTTTATTTATCGTCTACAATATTTCAATTTCTTGACTTTATCCACTGCATGGTTCTTGATTTTATTTTTTGTTGCGTGACAATGCACACACGCTATAATAGAACAAATCCGAAAACAATAAGCTGAAATTGCAAAAAAAAAAAACACATGAAATAGCTTTACTTGAGCATTCCTTCTCACAAAGACCCATAGATTCTAAAAGCAACAGCCTGTACAACGCAGTGGCTGTACAAAGTGTCATTCTAGTGCGGGCCGGTCATACGCGCGCAAATTCAGTTCGTGAATGAAATCGATGCTGTACTACAGCAGCACAGCTATTACTATTTGGAGATTTTCACTCAGAAAAATGAGATTCTTGAGAACAGAGATGCTCAACCGTCTTCATTAATTATTTATTTATTTCTGTAAGTTATACTTTTGTGTTTACGTATAAGTCGAGAACAGCAAATTTTATTGTGTTGAATTTGAACGTTTCTATTGTCTGATTTGTCCGACAGCGAGTTGCTAATTTTAGAACCGTGGGAGCTGCAATTTTAACCCGCGACTTTCCATATTTGTGTCTATATTTTCAACATTGCTGTACTTCTGAAATACTTGTTGTTTACCAATTAAATAAAGGTGGTTTGTGTTCTGTAAGAAAATAACTGATCTATGCTAGAAGTCTATGAAATAAAAAAAACGCTATTTTATTGATTTAAATCGTTAATGGGTTATTTCCTCGATTTACAGTCAGCGCTTACCGAAACAGCAACATGAATAAAACTGAGCAGCGCTTACCAAAACAACAAATGAATAAAGCTAATAAGTTAAATCCACCTGATACTCAACATCAATTTCTGTGTATAAATTGAACCTGCTTTCAAGACTAGTTAACTATACAGTGTTGAAGAAATGAATAAACACATTTGCGTGTTTACATTTTAAGATCACGTACATTTAAAAACTTTACATTAAAGGAAAAGCTGACATTTGACCAATCCAACAAGTCTTTACACTCTATTAAAGTATCCAACTTGATTATCAGGGGTGAATTTTTCGCATGCTGGCCTCATCATCTTTTTCCAAGTCATTTTCCCTTCTGCTAAGCGTTCTTGGACAGCACGGCCTCTTGTAGAAATCGAGGCTGTTGCCGTGAATGTGGACTGCGCATCGATATTTTCTTTAACGTCCTTGTAAGTTATTGAAGGTCTACATTTTATCAGCAGCTGGACCAAATCTAGTTCTGGATCTGCCAGCCTTTTCGGTTGACCTCTAGCTGCATGGAGAGGGAGATTTTCTCCCGTTTGACAAAAGGTCTTCCATTCGTTTGAAACTGTAACACCGCTTACTTTGTACTTTGATTCTATCGCTCTAAAACTTCCTGGGTAGTATTCTGTTGAAACATTGCCTCCGCTCAAAATATCATCAATAATCAGTGACCTCACATCCTTCCCACGGTGGAAAGTTCTTTCGTACGCAGTTCATCTCGAAGCAAAGGGTGCTTTCCATTATGCCAAAGATTTTGGAAATTTCGGTTGGAATTCAAATGGAAAGGTCCATTTCGGTTTCTTCTGACCGGAATTTTCGGGATCACCTCTGGAGGTGGTCCACATATTTCGGTCGGAATATTCCGACCGAAATTGGCCGTTCCATTTTTGACAAACCGGTTCTTTGCCCTTATTAGGGAATTCGGTAAAAGAATTTAAAATGACAAGAGCCATTTCTATTGGTTGGCCCGGTTTAATCGGAAAATGTCGTTCCATTTTCCTCAGGTATTCCCACTGATCTCTGACCGGTCAGTTTGGTATAATGGAAAGCACCCAAAGTTGTTCTGCCCGCGAGAAGAAACATAATGTCACGTAACCAATTCGAGCGCTTCAAATGGTCACGTGAGCAAGCCCAAAAATAAATTTTACCATTTTTTTTTCAGAATTATCATAATTATTCGAAGTTCCGGGATGTTCCGGGATGTTCCATGTTCCAGGTTTTATCGACGGCCCTACAAGACTACTAGTTTATTTGCCCAACACAAGTCAACATGACATCAAAGCCATCCGCAAGCGACCGCACAATCTTGCAATTGTACCTCGAGTCTTCGTTCCTTACTGCGCATGGCTTGACAAAACGAGCGCCTCTTGAAAGATCTGTTCGAGGGGCGGTTTTGATTGGTTGTTCAAAAACAATGCAAATGACCGGAAGTAAATCAGAGATCCAATATGGCGGACAAAACGCAAAGAAAAATTATCTCCCAGTGCAAGCCTGGTGTTCATGTTTGCAGGTGCTGCAATAACAATGTCTTTGAAGGTAAACACCCTGTTGTCCTTTACGGGCCGAAGGTGACGAAGGAATCAATTTTACTTCTGCTGTAGAGGCTCATAGAACTAATGTGGAAATCTGACAAACGATACGAGATTCTGAGGCAGCAAGATGTTTGCACGCTCTGTAACACAACAACAGTAAAATATGATTCGGTTTAACAAGTGTAAAACTCTGTGCGAAAGTCCTTCACAAAAACCTGCATCTGGTGGTCCAGGTAAATGCTAATCGATTTTATACTCAAGGTCTGTTATGAGTTAAGCTTATATCCATTTATCAAATTACCGAAATATTTAATACTTTTTGTTGTTATTGTTGTTGTCTTAGTTCTGGCATTTTTTTTCTGGACATATTAGCTAGCGTTTGCTCCTCTGTAAATCCGGGAGAAATAAATTGTTAATTTTTGTATTTAATAGCTAGTCTGTATTTATTAATACCATTAGTGCTTTCAGTTGCAATTTGTTTTCTTTATTCAAGCAGAGGGAAATATTAGCAGCACCATCATTTTCTGTGTCAGAACCGCCAAAGAATAGAAAAAAAAGCACAAATATCTGAAATCAGAGGGTTACATGTTTCTGGGCTGATGGCCCTATCTACCCAGGATGGAATTGTAAGGGGTGCTTATGAGTTGGGAAAGGTTAAGAGCTCATAACCGAAATCAGTTTATATAAATTTCCTTTTGTTTATAAATTTGGGTTTTTATTGCCTTTCACTAACAAACCCTAGCTGTAGTTTCAGAGAAAATGTAAATATTAATCTTCAGCTCATGACTGATATTATGTAGAGTTATCTTGACTGTACGTTGTGTTATTTTGCTCCTCAATAACTCTTGACAGGTATTTTTGGAGTTTGCAAAGTTTGATCTCCACCTGTTGTTAATTGACAAATTTAAGTACTAACAAGTAATATATTTCGGTTTCTTTAACCTATTTATGATATAAATATTTACTTCACCTTTCCTTACACAATATGAAATTCAAGTTAACAAATCCATTTTAAAATGCCTTATGTTCAATTTGATGCCATGCCATTAACTTCAGGTTACATGTAATCATTTTATTTAAAAGGAATCCTTGTTGATTTTTCATAGTATGCAGAGAATGATGTTTTTGTGTCATTCGTAAAGACCTGGATGACCAGTGGCAAAAGCTATGTTCTTTTTCCCAGAAAAATTCTTCAGTATTGAGGATTCCAAGATCTAAGCATTAGGTTCATACATGATGTACTGTTTTTAATTGGGTGTCAAAAATATTAAGTTGTGTTCACTCTCCAGTTAGAAAACATGCACCATTTTACAACCAAAAATTTAATCATGATGGGTCAAGCACAACTCATTTATTTCAATTCGTGTTTTTGCTTCCTTTTGATTCCTTGACGTATTTTTGATGGATCTGGTGTTTTTTTTCCTTGAGACACTCATCCAATTTAAAAACTGATCTGAAGAGTGACTGGCCATGTTTTTGTCTGTGGAACAACTATGGGAAGCAGGCTTGAATTTGTGAAGACATAAACACATTACACCACCTCACAAACACATACAGCAGTTGTAGTGCATTTTATATTGAAGGGTGGCAGTGTAAGAGCACTTGTCTCCTACCAATATGACCTGGGTTCAAATTCATCAACATATGTCAGTTTCGTTTGTTGTTGGTTCTTGTATGTTTTCAAAGAGTTTTACACCAGCTAGGTTATTCCGAGTTATTCTTGATCCACAATACACCAATGGAATCAGTAGAAAAATAGCCACACTGTCTGTAAATTTATAAATGTTCTCATCCAGTAGGACCTTCAGGAGTTCACTTGTGGGAACATTATCATGGAATTGCATGAGCTATATGTAGCATCCAAAGTTTTAAATTTTCCTGTGACCGTGGTATTACCTCGAGCAAAGAAGTGTGAAGAGAAAAATATCCCTCTTTTTGTGTGGGGCTTATGGTATCCTTATGAATATCACAAGATGAATGGCAGCCTCATTCAAAAGATAAATACCATACTACTTTAAGGGGCAACAGTGAATACCCAAAGTAACTCATGACCATTTCTCTTTTGCATTTCTCAGACTTCGCATATTCTCTCAAACTGTAACTGGAGACAGGATGTTTTGCTTTTGAAGTATCATAAGAATTATAGAACATGTGTGCACGTGTATTTATTTATTTATTGACATGATGGGAGGTCATCCCTTCCAGCTCTACCTGCCTCCTGAAGGTACTCCTCCATTGACCATGGAACATGTATGTGGTTAAAGTACCCGGAGTTCTTTACATCAATTCCTACACCAAAGGCCCCAGCCACAAAAGAATAGTTATGAGCTTGGATGTTCCCAAGCAGAGGGCATTGACAATCCTTTCTTTCTCTTTAAGTGGGCACTGGGCACGAAACTGTGAGAACAATCTATGTATTGATCATTTCCCACACAGTTCACTTATGCCCGGATTGAATGCAAGTATTGTTTAATTAGAACTTCATATTTGGCAGGTTTATCTGACATTTTCATATTACTTCATATGTGACAAAATTGTGTGTTTCGGTGACTTTTTACCAATTAATGGGGACACTTAGTGATGCTTATCATGAGGAATTTGAATCTCATTAGCATTGAATCCTGGTCATATCTGACACAGCCTTCCTGTAGCATCTCTCTTTTTAACTGATCCACCATTTTATTACAATTTAGTGGCAAAATATATATGTGAAAATGGTAAGTAAGCCATTGGGTGGTCTACTGATAAAAGAGCCATAGGACCCCATACAAGATA
>CM042756.1:18710101-18720101 GCA_022496165.2 Catalaphyllia jardinei
TAATGCCTTTGTGTTTGTAAGCTCTGTGGCAATTTTAGCTACTTTGTAACTTTATTGGCTCATTTATGTTGCAACTATTAATCGGTATGTCGGATCAGTAGCCTTCGATTCTCCATTATCGTGATCTATTGTTTATTAGCCTGTGGTAAACCTTACAGGATAATCTTTCATGATGTTCATCACTGACGGTTCTGCAGGTCTCAAATCCGAGTCCTTTCAAGGCAATTGTAGTTTCTTAAAAGAGTGCAACCCCATTATTTTGTTGCATTACTCGCATCCAACAGGCGTTAGTGTTTTGTAACCGTCAGGTTACCGTGTTGGAATTAAATTCTAGGATGCTGTAATGATCTTGCTAGGTAAATGTTTCAGACAAGAGACTATGAGTTTCAGATTGTTTTCTTATCACATCACGAAACATTAAGCCTGTCCACTCAATGTAAACCGTTTTCAACTGCTCTGATCTCTAACTCGGAGCCGACATCACTGAGTGATATTGCACTTATCCCACGTATATTTAAGCGGCTGGCTTGGTCCTTCATCGGGTTAATTAGCGGCTAAAAACAACGAGTACAATGTTCTTTTCACGAGTTGGATCCACACAAGAATGCAAAGCTTGAAATACAACAGACTTTCCCAATCCAGTTGGAAGATTTACAAAAACATTGCTCTTCGATTAAAAAACAAATCGCAAGGCTTCCTCTTGATGCTTATTGAGGCTATCAAACCCGAAAACTTCGCACACTTTCCTGAACTCAATCTCCGCCATTTTTTAACACGTGTTTGCGAGAGCCCCACGCACGATTTCTGCGTGTTACCTCTTTAGATATGCAAGGTGAAATGTGATTGGTTTATACACTGGACGAAAAAACGTATTTTTCAGTATAGCAAATATACGGCAAACCAACAGCAAATACCACATTTATTCGCATTTACTCAAATTTGCTGTCAGGCACATATAAAGTTTGCTCCAATTTTGCCATACAGGGTAAAGCTGGTAAATGCCACGTATATATGCTTAAATTTACTTGGGTTCGTAAAGATATAGTACAGTTTATGTTTTACTTAGTATTTACACGTGTAACAAAGACGATATCAAAACTGACGTTTTGTACGTACTTTGCTTAGAGTGCGAAATGTGATCAAAGTTTCGGTTACAAACAGTTTTACTCCACTGGTAAATTTGGTCAGACTCCTTTTTACCCAAGTTTGGTAAGAATGTCAAATATGTCAATGTATTGCTTTTGAACAGTTTTGCTCAGTATGACAATATACGATCAAAGTATTGTTTTCGATGTAGTTTGCTCAAGGTGGTAAATGTAGTCAAACTACCTTTTTTAACACTTTTGCTCAGGATGGTAAATGTGGTCAAAGTATTGTTTTTAACTTAATTTGTCAAAGTGCAAATCTGATCAAATTTTCATGTCTGAATATTTTTTTGCTAGGACGGCAAATATGATCAAAAATTCATCTCCGCACAAGTTTGTAAATCATGGTAAATCTAAATTGCGATTTTTTTTCAAAACATCGTTTGTGAAGTACGTAGTTTGCCGGGTGGTAACTATAACTGGGACGTACTTTGCTCAGGATGGGATGGCATATGATTCGCACTTAAGACAATGATGTCAACTGCAATCTCAGTCAACTTCCTTTATTTAACAACAAATTAATTCAAGGTACGTTTCCAACAACGCTCACATTGTCAAATATAAAGCAAACAGCTCTCAAACTTAACACGAACATTCTTATTAAAGTTTTCATCAGCCTCTGCACAGTAGCCTTGTAATCTCTTTATACACTTCTATACCTGATGCATTGTATAAAACTAACCAACTTATTAAATGCTATGAAATTAAGGTATGTAAAAAAGAAGAATATTAAAACTAAGTTCATTTATGAATAATTTCAAAGGGTCACTGGTGCATGGGAAAAGATCATAGGTTATTTTTTAACCACACAAATTTTGCATCATATTACTAGTAATAATTAATCTATCAATGGCGGGCTGCATGTACCTGATTTAAAGCATACGTGTGGCATTGTATTTCAAAACTGAAAAAAGTCTGATTCTATTCCTTGCTGAAGAGAATCTTGGCTACAAAACAGTTTTGTTTCAATATCACATAAGGATGCTTTACAACAAGTTGATAAATTATTTAAAGGGGGTAAGTTTCTAAAGAAACTGTGGTGCTGCGTCGGTGGGAGTATTACAAGATAATTTGGTTTTATCAACTGAGTTGATAATGTGAATTAGCCACCGTGAAGAGATTCAGAAGCTCACGTTTCGAGCGCTCTGACGAAGGGCTAGCGCTGTTTTTAATGTGGGCATTTCTCTTTGCTATTCAGGTTTTCAAATTTCCTACATGCAATGTTTATTTTGAAATGATTGATGGGAAATTCAACCATCATTGAGTAGCTGGTTTAAATTACAAATGAAACACTTCACATTCGAAATCACTGAATTTAAAGAGATGTCAATAACATGTAAGAACCCAAGGTCAATTATGGAGAGCCATTAGGTATACTCTAGATCTTCAACTGTTTTTCAGCCAAGATTCCTTTAAGAAATTAATGTAAACTAAACTCTCTCCATAAGAATAATTTTTGGTGCTTTCAAATCTATTAATGTTCTGATAACTAGCAAAAGTATAGCAAAACAGATTGAATTATTTTCATTTTTTTCTTATTATTAAATCATTTCATAATTTTTTTATTAAAATATAAAGTGTAGACTGTAGAACTCACAAACTTGTTGAAAGTGCAAACTCAGGGGCATCATCTGGTGCTGCCCGTGTTGATGGCAGTCCTTGCCTCCTTTCAATTAGCAGCCCTTTGAGACCTTCGCCGTGCATTTTTACGGTCAAGACTGGCCATCATTACATCCAACCCTCTACTCCTCCAAGGGAGAGGCTTAACGCAGAGGACTTTCTTTGATGAGCTCTCTAAGTCTGAGCCTGAGGAGTCGTCTTCCTGGTGATTCAAGCTCTCAGGCTCTGACAGTGACTCCTCTGATGACATGTCATACAGACTTTAAAGTTCTCTTTATCTTCTGGCCTGATGGAAGTGGACTCCCTTAGGGCCTTGGCTCGTTTCAGTCGCTTCTGTTAAAAGAAAATAAACATCAAGAATTAACTTTATAACTCAGGAGTAAATAAAAGATGTTTTTGAAAGTATTGTTCAAGCTTAGTGCATTGTATATGTCAAACCCACAACCTGGCATTATAAATGATTTAAAATAACACAGCAATTAAATAACCATTACTTTAAGTGACTGGTAAGAAACAACTGTTATGTATCACAAGAATAGCCATTTCACCAATGAAAATGCACTCAGTCAAAAGTATCTTTGTTCCACTTATGTCACACTTTTTTATTAAGTATTTCATACATCTTCAGGTGGTTTAATAGCAATATTGTAGGACGGGAAAATTGATATTGATATAGGCATTAGGCACTGCTACCACCTTAAGATAAATGTGTGGAAGTTATTATCACTGAAAATCAATTATTCATAATTGATCTTTTCTATATGTCATCCATGTGAAGTTCTCACATGACAAGGCACTTTAAGTTAACTGTGGTGTGTTAAACTTGAATTACTTACCGTATTCTTCCTGGTCCTTTTCCTCTGTTCCTGTAGCACCTGTTTCTCTTTATTTTGTTTCTTGTTGTGCTCCTGCCTCTTTTTTAGTTCTGTAATGAACTCTCATGGCAGCTAAAGAAAAACAATATTATAAAGAATTTTAAGTAAATACTAACACGGTATTGTTCAAAATATGGTTTATGGATAGTTATCCATGTGCTCCTTTATGTAATAACCAACTAGCATTTCAGTTAACTCAGTACGTCCCTTGTTTCTATTAACCACCAGCTATCAGTGATCCTTGAAATTAATATGCCTCTTCCCCTTTTTGGGAGCAATGAACTATTGCGTGCCCATCTCATGGCTTTCAAGTTTAAAGAAAAATACATGTACATGCATATAATATAATACAATACATACCCTTTATAATATTGGTAGGAGTTATTGCATCCGTACTTTTCACCCCATTTACAACTGCAGAATTTGCTGGGCTGTCACATGGATCTGAAAAGCTAAAGCATACAAGAAATATTGATCATAATAGTCTGTAAGGGACTGAGTTGAATCATTTTACTCTTTAGACCTACAGTTACATCTTCCTTGAAAAAAATTCGCATACTGATCCCATTAAAAAACATGATCATTGGAGAATTACTGTCTAAAAGTTTAAAAATGTATGTACAGCTGTACATCAATTACGTATAAATTTTAACATAGTTTTGTGTCTTTAACAAGCCACATTTGTTGAAACCACATTGCCTACTAGGCAGTGTCTGATGTTGTTGAAACATGCATTTTTTTTGCAATTATTATCATGGGTGATGTCATAATGGAAACTGTATACTTCTCTGTCAGTACACATCAACTCTTGCTGGCTAAACCAAAGTATACATGCATGGCCTTACTCAAAAAGAGATGAATAAAATAACTAGTTGTGTGCCCTTTTCATTGCATCCTTGTCGCATTGCCAACTTCAATTAACTACATAGCTGCTTCTGTAGACTTAATCTGTTTTCGTATTTACTAATCTTTTTTCGTTCCTACATGTATGTAGTTTTTGGTGTGTATGTTTCTTTTTCTTTCACTGATTATCCTGGCCCACCTCAATTAGCACTGCTAGCTACAGAGCCAGGGAATTAAGGACAATTGTAAGATAATAAAAATGCTGTTGTTGCTGTAAGTTTAAGAGTCTCTACAAGTAAAATTTCGCTGAAAATAGATCTCTTACTTAAATGCAGCTTGTGTTTCCCCAACATTTTCAAGTTCATGAGTGTCTCTATAACTCAATAGTCTAAACAAGGAGAAATTATTCATTCAAAATATTTTCCCGTTCTTAAAGGAGTTTCGCCATTTCACTCTTTGTTTTTCTTGGTCAATTGGTTCAATAATGTGCAGTGGGCTGTACTTTTGATGTCACTGATTGAATATTTGGTCAACAGCAGCTGGTTATGGTGAATTATGCATGTGGTTTTAACCAATCAGAAATGTGGAAATATTTTGATTGAAAAGTAATTAGCAACTATTGAATGAGGTTGAGTTGGAATTGAAGAATTCTGCAGATCAAGGAGGGTGTTATCCACAGAGGCCAAAGGCCGAGGTGGATAACACCCTCCAAGATCTGCAGAATTCTTCATACAGTGTATCCTATAAAAGCCGGATTCGATAATTGCTTTATCATTCATTCAAAATATTTCCCCATTTTTAAAGGAGTTTCGCCAATTCGCTCTTTGATTTTGCACACACCAAACATAAGACAACCTTGCCCCCAGGTTTTCTCAGTCAACAGTTCAATAATCTGCAGTGGGCTTTTGTTTTGACGTCACTTTGATGTCATCGGCTCAATAATTTGCAGTGGGTTGTACTTTTGACATCTTTGATTCAATATTTGGTCAACAGCGGCATCTTTTTTGGTGTTTTTGTGTGTATCTCAGGCTCTATTAGGATGATCATTCTGATCTAGGCATCCTTGGAAAGATCTTTTCCTCCAGCAGAAGTTAAGTATAGATGGTGCCAATTTTGGTCAAAAGTGATGGCGTTGAAGAAGAAGTTGAAGAAAGGCCAAGGCTTATCATCGGTGGTTATGGGTTAATAGCTTTTCTAAAAATTTCTCACAGTTATTAAAGCTCAAATAAAATTTTCACATCAGTTTTCAAATGTCTGTTATTGATCATGAATTTCATCATAACCTTGTGAAAAAAGCTGTGGATCCACGAGGCAATAGCCAATTGGATCCACAGGCTTCTTTGACAGTGTTAGAACAAATTGCATTGTCAATAACAGGACAGACATAAATGGAATGTCCCAATTATGAATTTAGTTACCTGTCGGCCTATTGACAATGAAAATCAGCCAATGAGTGCACGATAATTTCTGCAGTTATCATAAAATGTTCTCTTGACAGTTCATCTACTATACTGTATCTGGTGATCTGAAAAATGATTTTCGGCCTGTACGAATTGTACGAAGAGTAGTTCTAGGTAGTGCTGTCGCTTTGCATGAACGTATGGTAATAGAACACAAATATAAATTTCTCGGCTTGTAAATGCTACATTACAGCCTTTAAACAAAATACACTCAAAATACACTCATCTGAAAGGTTACATTCTTAAGGCCTGATTACATGGAGAATTTCAGCCCGGGTTCTGAAACAAATCTTCTTAAAATCAAATTGTCGATTACATGCAGATTTTTTCAGCCCGGGCTGAAAAAATGTGATGTAATCGAAAAGAAATTTCAGCCCGGGCTGAAAAGCAGGAAATAATATGGATGCCTGATTCTCCCGAGACTCTTCCCGAGACTCTTCGGGCTGAAGTTCGTCATGTAATCGCAACAAAATTTCAGCCCGGTTGACCGAGCTGAAATTTCAGCCTGGGCTGAAATTCGCCATGTAATCGGGCCCTAGCTTAGTGAATTTTCGTCAGGATTTGAAGAAGACTTACCAGTAACTCTTTTGGCAGCCGCTTGCATTGTCGCGGTCTTGAATTTTCCCGCTCTTTTTCGGCTTCTGGCCTTTCGGCAACACGCTGCTCCAAGCGGTCGTTAAACTCTTTTTGCTTTTCGAAAAAGGCTTCCATTTTCGCCATGATATCATCAGCACTAGTACTTTTATCTTCTTGATTTATCGCTAAGGGTGCAAGGGAGCGAGATCTATTGCTCGCGATATCAGCTGGAGGGCTTGGAATGAGAGGAAGCTGCGGAGAGCTTTGTACACCAGAGATTGAACTCGACCTTTGTCACTACAAGACTGGCGTAGAGGCCGAAAAGGAAGATTCAGAAGCTGCTCTTGGAGAAGATTCTAAAGATCTTGACTCTCTTGGCCTTTCCCTTTGTACTTCTGGCGTTGATGTTTGACCTCGCGTCATATCGCCACGTTTCAAAAAGGGGCGGTACACCATGGTGTAACGTGGCTAATGAGATATAAAAAAGCATCATATTTAACCACGTGGATTATAGAGTATATCAAGACTTGAACGCACTATTAATGCTTCACTTTGGTGCAATACCTTTGAAACTGCATTCATATCTCAATTTTGTCGAGCCGATGGTATTTAAACGATAATTTTCGGCTTGGTTAGTTTGAGTAATTATGCCGTCCATGCACCATGGTGCTAGTGGAACAAAACCGTTCGTTTCCCTCCACCATAACCGAAAAACGTATAATTAACGTATTTCACGATACTATAACTGTTGTAATTTTGTATTTAACGGAAAAACAGTAATGATCAGTCGTCACAAAAGAGATTTAGGTTGTAAATATAAGTAATATCTTTGTTTTTAGTATGTTAGCGACCCCACCACAGTGAGTAGTTTCAGGTAAAATCTTTGCCGCCCCCAAAAATGTTTACCTACAGTCGAACCTGTACTGTAATTTTGACCTCTATTAAGCGGTCACCTCTATTAAGCGGTCGCGGTCACCCTTTACTGAGTCCCGACGAGCTGTTTCTATTTCTAACTGCATTAAACGGTCACTTTGTAAAAGGAAACCACTCAAATACTAGTTCATACAATTACAAACAGCACACCAGGTAATTGATTTCCTATTTTTAGTTTCACAAATCGTTACATGGCCGAAAAATGTTGTATCTGCCTTGATGTTAAGAGTGTTGTCAGCATTGCGAATCGATTCTTCTTTCAGCTCGTTGAAAATGATATTCACATGGCACTTCTAGACCATAGCCACCTCCTTAGTTTAAGAGCTTCCCTTTAATGATGGCCTTTCCTGAAGTCGATGGTATCTTTAAAAACTTAGTCAACCATGTTGCCATTGGTTTAGGACAATTAGGTTTAAAGGACAAGACTCACAAGATTAGGAGTATGTCTTTTTTTAATGACCGGCCGCATGAACTTGACTTAACCTGTATTAAGCGGTCACTTAGCCATTTCCCAAGGGTGACCGCTTAACACAGGTTCGAAATTCGACTGTATTCATCCCGTGCAATTTATATTTACTCGATAAAAGGTGTTACTAAATATGCGAGATTAGGTTTAGCAATTGCTAAATTGGCAGATATTAGAAAAGAAAAGAAAATATTTAACTAAATTTATTTCGTCGCATTCACTGTTATTGAAAATTCTTGCGTAGGAATTGTCGTGTTGCCGTATTAATAGCCATAAAATCAAATAAATCAATGTCTGTCGATGCAACTTGGCTTCATAATTGTGAAAGTCTGAAAAAGATCGTCATTCGTACCGTGAGCTATCACGCACCTACAAGCTATATATGTACAGTACCCATTCCATACTAGCGATAACGTCTTCAGTTCAGACACTTTGTTTTCAAAGAAAAAGACCCTTTTTAGCTATCATTTCTACAGAGGGAAAGAGCTTGAATTATATAAGCCGCTTAGCGCAATAGAAACTACTTCAAAAGGTCCACCCCTTATAGGCTTAATCACTTTTTTGTCAATATTTACCCAGGTATTACAAAGCCACTGGCTGCATCATTTTTTTTTTGAATATATTGACCTTTATAACGGATTTAAGACGATTTTCACAGTATCATTTTAAAAAGGGTTCGTTCAGCAGAACTAGCTTTCAATGTCAACCTCGACTTTGCCCGCTGACAGCTAGCCTCCCTGAATTAAAGCCCCTTTGGGTCTAAGAAAACATGTATAATTTCTCTTCTGGAAAACACAGACAAGCTGTCAAAAGTATAATTCCACACAGGAAGAAAAACTATAAAAAAAAATTCTGCCCTTACCGCCTTTTACCTGGTGATGTTTTGTTAACAAGAGCGTGTTCTACCTATCTGCGTGGCGAGGCAGTGCTAGAAAGATTGTCATCCACACCATGTACCTATTAGGTATGTAATTCAGCAAAAATTCCATGTTAACGCTTTTATCGAACTGATCAGAAAACGTGTTATGTTCAGACGTTTGTTTTCAAAGGCAAAATAACTTTTGACCCATGATTTCTACCCAGGAAAAGAATTTTTTATCCAAGGGGCGTATAATACTAACAACATATAAGCTACCTTTAACTGACAATATATGAACATTTTCTAAAGAAAAAGAGGTAGAAGAAACGAAACAAAGATGTTAAAGGAGCACCTTTCATAACGGTTAACAACATACATATATGTCTTTTCTTTACCTTGCGATGTTTTGATAACAACTAACAAGAGCATGTTATTTGTATCTACGTGGTGAGGTAGTGCGAAAAATACCTTCATTCACACCATGTACCTATTATTGAGCTATATAATACAGCAACCATTCATGCTAACGCTTTTATCGAATGGCCAGAATTACGACTTTAGTTTAGACGTTTTTTTTTTTCAAAGAGAAAGAACCTTTTTGGCTATCATAGATATCTTTTTAGCTATCATTAATACAGAGGGAATGAACTTTTATTTAAGCGGGTTAGGGCAACTCTATCTTTAGCCCTAGCGCAGGAATACACAAGAAAACTGTTTTGGTCCATCTTTATTATAATTGCCGCTCTCCCGACTTTTAGACACGATTTTGACTTTCAAAAAGGGTTCATTGAGTAGGACTAGCTCTCACCGTCAATCTGTGCTTTGCCCGCTGACAGGTTGGCTTTTTTGAATTAAAGCCTTTCAGCAGTTTTCCTTATCCGAACAAGGCGTTTAACATCATTACAACGTTATGGGGAAGGGACCAAGAAAAGAGCAGGTAGATGTGATGAATCGATAAATGGGGAATTCTTATAGAGTCAGAGCACATTTTTTTCACAGCTCTGAAATAAGAATGGTTGGTACAGTAATTCTCGGAACACATTTTGTTAATTCTGCCCCTGGGAGCATAATGGCTGTAATGGCGTTCTGCACATTTCGAATTATGAATGAGGAATTAAAAAAACACGCCTTTTCACATTCTGGCCATTCTAATTTCAGAATTGTGAATAACAAAACGCGCCCTTAATCGTTGTCTCACCGGAGTAGAGAGAGAAGGGAAATTA
>CM042756.1:18725101-18726254 GCA_022496165.2 Catalaphyllia jardinei
AAGTAAGTAATACATGACAAAGAAATCGATGAGAATACGAACCTTATGCGAGTCAGCTTGTTCTGGAAAAATACACGAAAATCTTAAGAATTCACAATTAAAACAACGAAATCGAGCTACGAAATACCTTTGTCCAGCGATGAGAGTAATGAACTGGTCTAAATCTAAAGGAATCGAAGGAAAATGCTCCATTGTAGAACAAACTAGCAAGACAACTCTGACTGCCCTAAATCTGACGTTCGCATCAAGTTTTGCCAACACACGTGCTTTTCGGGAACGCGCACGCTGAGAAACTCGGGAAATTACCCAAGTATCACTTGTGGCTTAGCGTCAGCAAATAGCTCCCCAACAGTTGAAATCTACTGTTTACACATCCAGAGAATCTCATAAACAGGAAAACAATCTCATCAAATCTAGGCAGAAAAGTCAAATGACAAAGTCCTAAATAGTCCCTAATGTCTTCCTTAACATTAAGCATCTGGTTATAGTGCAAGTTGCCTACTCTTGGGTTGCACCGTCACGCAATCAAAAAAATACTTCGAATAAACTCAAGAAATCATAATGTTATAGTAGATAAGTAATCAAGACACTTCTCCAATTTTTAGGTCTGTACGTTTTCCCGATCTTTGTCGAAATATTTTGCACAAATTTAGAGAGCCCAGTATGGAGCCGCCATGCTGGTGTATCTCCAAGGAACACCAACATGGCGGCCGGAAAATAATGTGGAAGTTACTTTGGCTATCTAGACCACTGATCATCTGAACTGACCAAGAAAACAATTAAATTCACACTTTTCCCAATACTTAAACTTCTAAAAGGGCTCAAAATCCCGAAATATGTATATATTTTTCGTCAAACACATTCATAGCTTTATGTCACGCACCGCCATAACTCTGAAATTGAAAATGTGCCTGTATTTAGATGAGGCATGTTCTTGAGCTGAAAAGTTGTAAACAGATATTAAATTACCCCCTCTCATGCCTGATGAAGATGATAACTTTGATTGCTCTCTAGTTTAGGATTTAGAAAATGATGACGTCACGTGCAACTCAAGAATTGTTCTCAGGACATATACTAAGAGTTGGGGGAGGTGTAGAGGTCTGTCATGACGCTTGATAGGGACTGTGCAATAATTATCAGGAGGGGGGGGGGG
>CM042756.1:18726354-18741354 GCA_022496165.2 Catalaphyllia jardinei
TCATGAAATATCCAACACAAATAATTAGAGGGCTAATAATACAACAACGTGCACGTGAATAGCACTCCGCTTAACTTCCTTACGACCCTATTTAATAAAGAAAGGACCAAAGTAATTCACCGCGCTGTATCTGAAGGGAGGGACTGACTCTATTCGATCCTTGGGCAAATCTTCCACTTCTGAACTTGTGGAAGTTCTCTAAATCGTTTACAAATAGTACACCTTGAAATGAAACATCCTACTGGAGACGTACTGCCGATCACCCAATAGCCACCTTAGCGAAGCTCGTTATGGGTCATCCCACTGCCCTGAAGCTTTATGTCATGCGGGTGGCAATCTTGTATTATCAACTCGGTGATGTGAGATTTTCTTGGGAATATTATCGGGAGTTTGACGCTTTCGGAAATGTTAGCCCTTCTGAGGCGACCTCCGACTCGCAGGATTCAATTGGCATCAAGACAGGGGTCAAGACAGTGCATACAACTGGTCTTCTCCAAACTTGAGTCATCATGCTTTACAGCAACTTTACTTAGGATTCTCCATTGGCATTCAAAGAGCGCAGTGTTCTTCCTCAAACTGTTCGTGCTGCACACTGCGGATAATTTCTATCTCTGCTTGGGCTGAGTCTTGGACTGAGTCTTCTACGGAAATACCGCCACAATGTTTCCTTTACCGAAACCCGTGCTTAAAAGGAGTTCAGTCGATCACGAAATACCTCCGTTCAAGTGGAAAGATCTAGGTAGTAAAGAAGAGATTTTAGAGATTCCTCGTTTCGGAGGTTCCTCGTTTTAGAGATTCCTCGTTTTAGAGATTCCTCGTTTTAGAGATTCCTCGTTTTAGAGATTTCCCGTTTTAGAGATTTCCTCTTTTAGAGATTCCTCCTTTAAGGGTTTCCTCGTTCCCCGTTCCCCATTCCCGTTCTCCGCTCTCCGTTCTTTGTTTTAATAAAAACACATTATAAAGGAGTTTGTTCGATCAATACGCATAGTGAAAGTATTTGAAAGCTAACTTCCTTTCGTCTTGGTGATTTGGCGTGATAAAAAGCTAAGTATTGCCAACATTTATGCAACGATTCAATCGGTAACTGTTTAACAAGTAATTTCACCATAACGAGAAAGGCTGACTTTAATTGCATAAACGAAATTCTAACACCACGTGATTTATTTCCGGTCTTTCTCAGAATTATAAAACAAAAACATGTATATGAGTCATCGTCAAGGCCAAAGGGTTCAGTTTGAAAGCGTCGTACATTTGAGTTTGCACTGCTTATTGCAGTGTGCAATATTTGCGAACAATGACAGATAATCAAGAACAAACGTTAGGACAAGCGAGGAAGGAGGTGGTTCAAGCGAAACTTCTCCGGGAAGTTAGCGATGTACTAAAAAGCAACCGGGCAGCTTTGTGTCATCTACCAGAAATGCTTCAACAATTAATTGATATGCCTGAAGCGATTGCTAAAGTGGAAAAGGCAGCAGAAGACACGTTAGGCGAATGCAGGAGAAAACTTTAATTCTTTATGCTGCAATACTCCAATTTGTAATTTAAATAACTGTTGTTCGTTGATTTAGACACTTATTTCTTGGTCTTGAGGGTCGCCTTCAATGGCTAATTGTATTGTTGCTTTGAGAATTTTGCAGCTTACACAGCCTTAAAAAAAAGCCCTGCAAAATTACACCCTGAATCATTTATTTTATACTTTATCGCTTATGTGGAAGATACTGACAGTAATTTCGATTTTAGTACGTGACTATTTCAAAACAAGTAGACAGCAAATATAGCGTTTTCGCGGAAACTCATGACGCAAGTGACATTTGACGTCTAAGTCTTATCAAATTTTTAGCCCGCGGGGGGGAGGGGGGAGGCTGGTACTGCCATATGTGGACTACATAGGTATGTGCCGCTGTGAAGGGTATAGTTTTCAAGCAGTTTACTCTAGCATAGGGTATATAAATCAGAGCATTTGGGTCTAGAATAGGGTATCATTTCTCACGAAACTTTGGAAAGCAGGAATTGCTACTGAAAAAATATAAAAAATAAAATCGACAAGTTTAAATTCATTCACAACTCAGCCTCAACAGCGTTAATAGATGACTACCATAAAACGCTACTGGATATATTATTAAATGCCAACATTCAGTTTCTGGAAAACAGCTAGTCTAGGATATGAGTGATTTGAGGAGTTTACTCCAGTATAGGGTAGCAAAATTCAGCTGAACTATATCGTGAAAACTCTTATTCTTCGGCAATTTCAACTTTAACAGAAATAATATACACACTGCGGTTACAAAGATGACAAAACAACGCATGTTGTAAAAAGCTTTAATTAATTACCTAACGTTTCGTATGCCTCAACATACATCCTCAGAAGTGACGGTTGGATAATAAAACAAGACATTTAAATGCTTAAGAGAAAGACTGGAAACTAATAAAGACAATTGTGAAAAAAACAGATAATACATAGACCTATTTAAGTCTGCTGGACAATAAGGTTTTAAATCCTTAATCAATAATGATTCTTTAATTCTGCAATGCACATCAGAACGCCCGGTTGCTAAAATTTCAAAATCGTCCCATTTGATATTGATATTGATATTGATATTTCATATTGCTGGGACTGTGAGAACTTTTGCATAGATAAAACGAAGCGTCGTTTACACGACAGAAAAACTTAACATTTCAAAGCACTCACTAAGAATGGTCAAGCATCTGCCATAGCGGATCACATTACCTCAACAGGACACAATATCAAATGGGACCATTTTGAAATTTTAGCAACCGGGCGTTCTGATGCGCAGTGCAGAATTAAAGAATTATTATTGATTATGGATTTAAAACCTTCTTTAAACGAAAATTTGGGCAGCGAGAAACGTTTATTTTACTAGCCTTTTATATATTGTCCAGACTTAAATAGGTCTGTGCATTATCAGTTTTTTCACAATTGTCTTTATTAGTTTCCAGTCTTTCTCTTAAGCATTTAAATATCATGTTGTATTATCCAACCGCCACTTCTGAGGATGTATGTTGAGGCATACGAAACGTTAAGTAATTAATCAAAGCTTTTTACAACATGCGTTGTTTTGTCATGTTTGTAACCGCAGTGTGTATATTATTTCAGCTGAGCTAGCTCTGGTATAGGCTAATGGTTCCAGGATCCTAGCCGCACATCCCCACCCAGAAATTCCTAAAGTACCTCCTCCGGGATTCATGTGCCATTTCGGTTCTACAATACAGAACTCAATCTACCAAGTGATTTACTGTACTTACCACATACAAGATACGTTTATATATTATTATTGTGTATCCAGCAACAGAAGCGAAGAAGACAAGGCGATAATTGCACAGAGGGATAAAGAAGACTTGGAGAAAAAAGTTAAATTTCTATCAGAAGATAACGATGTGAAAGCAAAAAGGTAGGTAACTTTGTGTACATTTATTACATGTGTAATTTCCCTTACTGTCCTTTGGTAGCATATGTGCAAGTGTCCGATGGTAAACACATCAATAGCCAAGAGTCAAGATAGCTGGATATTGGCCAAGATCGTTCTTGCGGGCATAACGAACGTCAAGCGGTAGATGTCCAAAAACAATCCAAAATAAGTCGTACCAAACCATGCTTGACCACTAAAGCTTGGTTGATAAAGGATATAATATATGTCACACATGATACCATTTTATTGCGATATAGAGTGGGAATCCACTGAAGAGCAACGAGAGCAGTAAACACATTGTTGTATTTGTAAACACATTGTTGTATTTGTCAGGATTATAACACTGGAGAAAATTATCGAGGATCACAAGGCAGAAATAGCAGCAGTAAGAAACTCTCAAAGTGCAAGCATGTCCAAGGACGAGAGGTAATAATAGATTTTTTTACATGCTTAGACAAAAAGGACTATACGATTGTCTCAGCTCAGCCAGATGCGCAGTTTAAATTCGTAGCTAAGATGAGGTTTTATGGCAAAGTAGGACCTATCAAAACTATAAAATGCTAAAATATCAACAAAGTCTGTTCCAGGAACAGAACATCAGAGAAATATCTTAGGGCTTCAATTTTTGTTCCATTCTAAGCATGATAGGTAATTCTTAGTCACTACCCAACTGCCAGCCAAACAGTCCTAACCTGTGTCCTGGTTGCCTCAGTGGTTACCTATCTTAGCTTCGCTGACCTTACGTTAATTGCAATTACCTTCATTTAACTACTTTATTTTGTCTTATTACCTTTCCTTACCTCATCTCACCTCACCTTACCCCCAAAGATCCCTCGCGTCCGTCCTTTATCGATCTTTTCTCTTGTTTTGTAGTAGCCCCTAGAGCAGAATTTTAGAATTAGGAAATTCTCGGAGGATCCTATCGCCCACCGCTCCGAACAATTTCCATAAAATTTGGTTTCCAGACCTTGAATTGGCTGAACATGTATTTTAAATCAAAATGGTCCCCGCAAAAGCGAAAATCACCATTAATACTGAAGGTAAATTTATATTTTACTTATTATTCTAAACGGATATGGGGGCGTCCTGTCCCTACCCTACCTACCCTCATTATACCTTGCCTATCTTTGCTTTATTTAGCTCACCAATCCTTATCTTAGCTTATACACTTACCATAGTAAATGAAAAAAAAATCTTTTAAGAGTCCGATTGAGGCCAATTAACTGATTTTAGCAATTCTGAGAAAATTGTTTTTGAAAAGGTGCCCTCATATACTTGCTGGATCCTTTTTTCGTAATATCCATTTCTCTTAACAGTTTGGTGGAGAAAGACAAGAATCTGAAAGAGCTGACTAAAACACTTCGGGATAAGTACGTTATATTATTATTTCAGGGTGATAAGATTTCTCCCAAGAAATTTAATCTATTTGTGATCAGTTTACCTGTCCATTACTATCCTACATTCAACTCTCGACATCTCGAGCACTTGCTAACTCTAAGCTCACGATAACTCGAACCAAAATCGATTTCCTCAAGATTTCCGTTATACATGTACTTTAATCTTACTCTTGGTAAATCAAACCTCCCGCTAACTCGAAGCAATTTGCGTTTCCATTCAGGTCATTTTCTTGTCTTTTCTATAAAATTTTACCCTCGATAGCTAATGGAGCTATGTTGTTCAATACGACAACTCAAAACAATTAGCACAGCAGTCCAAAACATTGAAAGTTTTCATAGAGAAAAAGGAAAACGCTTAAACTCGATCTGTAGCAGTAACCTAACGTTCTTCTCTTTGAAACCAGCGAAGTTAGCAGTATCTTTGCTCTGTCCAGTTCCATGTTAAGTTTCATTGTGATTTATACTTAACAAATAAAGAAGCCTAAGCCCTGTATTACACTGTGATAAAACACGACGGGCATTTAAAAACATAAGGAAATGAAGAAAAAACAAGCCGCAGGCGAGTGTTTTCCACATTTCTCGACTCTTCTCAAATGTCTGGAGTGTTTTATTACAGTGTAGTATACGGATTAGGCTTCTTTATTTGCTTTATGAAATAGATTTTACGCGCGCAAAACAATAAAACACGCTTTTTCTATGTTTTATATAGAGAATAATACATGGGCGCGCGGAGATTTGGAATTTATTTTCGAGTGTTCACATCGATATCAAACGAGTGAGCGCAGCGAACGAGTGAGATGTCGAATGTGAACACGAGAAGATCAATTCCATATCTCCAAGCGTCCATGTATTATTCTGTTTATTATATAAAGATTTATAAAATAACCCAAGTTATTCTCGCGTTTTGATTGGTTCTTGCCTATGATCTATTAGAGGACAGATGCACGATCGACGTCATCATTACAAAGTTTTTCCCTCTACCGTTTTAAAATGGCGGAAAGTCTTGAGAAGTAGGATAATATTTTACGTGACTGGGCGAAAGATAAAGTATAAAAAAGTCTTGCGAGGCATTGAAATGGTTCGAGAAGCCAGAAAACGAAAGATAAAGCCGATTCTTTTAAAAAAATGATACAGAAATAATTTTCTAGCAGCCTTAGTCGGCAGTCGAGCGAGGCTAAACCACGCACAAACTTGGTCTTGGTAAGCCGAGAACCATGGCTTTATCTCGAATTTAACAAACCCAATAAACAAAATGTTTCTGAGATAAATTTATTTTAAAAATTCAACTTTTCCCAGTCTCAAAACAACTGTTGACACAGAAATGAAACATCAAAGCATCACTTCTTAAAATCGGTAAAATAAAATACATAACCTTGCTTTCCGATGAAAATGTTCCTGTCCGTTTCAGGGCACAGCGGCGAGCTAAGTCAGCTAACCACAGCTCACGGTCAACAGTATCGCAGCTTAAATGTGTCTCGGATACTATATCAAGCTGATTTGAAACTCACCAACCACAGAAGACAAAAATGTCCACCGTCATTTACGCTCCTTTCATTTAAAACTCGAATCAAATGGCTTCTAGGTTGACTGCAACCACAAGTTTTTCGAGGGTATTTTTTCAACTACTGTACTTTTCAAGGCAACGTCCAAGCTTTCCGGCTCACAGGGCTGCTCCGATGACAAAAACTGACTTGATTTTTCCAGCATTTACTTCAAGATTTGCAGATTACGCAGTTCAATTCTGCTTTCGCTCTAAGTTTTTATTCAACGAAGAGCGAGGCTCGAGTCAGGTTTGACAGTGGTGTGATTTTCCTCGACCAATCACAATTCTTTGCTACGCATAGCAACCAATGAAATTGCTACATTTTGTATTGATCATAGATCACGTCAAATGTTTTTTTTTTGTGCAAAGGCGGGGCAAAAGGCCGTCCTTTGCAATATGTTGAAATATTTTGAAACAAAGAAGGCTTTTTGTTATTATATAAAACAAATAGATTCTATGTTGCCGTGCGTCTGATTCAGTAATAGATCACAGAAGACGTCAAAATGTGGCAAGAACATCAGTGACACACTCGGCTACGCCTCGTGTGCCACTTTTTTGTTCTTACCACATTTTGGCGTCATCTGTGGTCTATTACTGAACAGACGCACGGCAACATGGAATCTATTTGTTAAACTGATGACGGCGTGTTTGATGATTTTCCGAAGATTTTCTAAATTGTCCCGAAGACAAGAGGAACGTTCCCGAAGATTTTCCGAAAATTTCCGAAGATTTCCGAATATTGCCGAAGACTTTCGAGGAAGACTCGAAGATGTTTCGATGATACACCAACGAATTTTTGGCCTCCTGTAATGGCATGCAGTACATCAGCAGGAAAATTGTTTTGACATGCGCAGTCGAGCCGTTGCTTGGGAACACTTGCTCCAGTCCAATTAAACTTTTTGGTTGAATATCAGTATTTGGCCTATAAACATGCAAAGAAGAAAGAATGGGACACATTTGAAAGTTCTACCGTGTTAAATTTTTCTCTTCCGTCGGGGAAGTGGCACAAATACGTATTTCTTTACTTTCTGGCCATCCTCAGCGGATAGAGGCGGTGATATCGAAAAGCGGAAACGGTGAAATTTGAAATTTGCCTTCTAGTTTCCTGGCTAATGAAGATGTAGAAGCCCAGGCTAATTGCTCTTGATGTTATTTCAACTTTTTCTTCGCGCGCTCAAGATATTGCAGTGGAATAATACATCGAAGGCACTTAGCGGTGACGGCTTTGGAGATGTTTAAGCTTACGAGAGGTGAGTAGACATTCGATTCTTTTACTGGTAAATTAAAATAGTTACTCCCTGGCTAGCATTGATTAAAGTAAGCATCAACAACTGTTTGGTATTCCGGTGATGATTTTTTCCAACGCTTTCATTTTTAATGATCCGAATAAAGGTGGTCTTGTTTAGGCATCCCGCTGTTGATAATATTTTCATGATATTTTGGGAATAAGATTATTTAGTGTGTTGTACGTTGTATGAGTTACATCAGGTTTTAATAAACACTGCTCTCGATTCCATTCAACCTATTATTCTCTTGTGGAACATGGTGCGTCATGTACATTTGTACAACTGCTTTAAAATATTGTGTCTTTATACAAGCTACACGTTTGTGTAATTTTGAGCAAAGTTCTCGTTAAAAATTAACAATACTGAAAATTATGAGGCTTACTTATTATGTTAGTTGCATACAACTGCCATATGAATGATAATGAAAATAATTATGTATGTTCAAATTCATTGTAAACTGCTTACTGTACAACTTTGCAGTAATCATGTATCACATTACTATTACTCAAAAATATTTTGATATTTAAAAACAATGATTATTATAGTCACATTCACTGTAAACTGCTGACTGTAAAACTTTACAGTTATGATGTGTTACATTCGGCGCAACGCGCCTCGTTGGCTATCTATCATCTCATATCTTTGGAATAATTGTTAATTATAATCACCATATACACAAAATAAAGCGGCAAGGAACATTTGTATAGAAGAAAAAGTTATAATTGCAATAAATTGTAATCCTGGGCCAACGTTAACTGGCTTCCAAAGAATCCTGCCTTGTTTCAACAAGTAACCTGACACGCACTTGGTCAGAAAATTACGTGACCTAGATGAGCCCGCGATATGGTCACGTAATATTTTTCAGCAGATACCTTGTTTTGACAGGTGTCAATTGATCATAACAGGAATGTCCAATATCAAAGAAGTACACAGTTAACCAGGGCTGCATGCCTCAGTTAACCTATTATTTGGAGTATGGCCGCCATGTTGCGCGACTCCATCGTCGTCGCCGTTGTGCGTACGCGCGCACGAGCAATACCGCAAGCCATGATAACCATGAGAAAATCAACTTATGGGTTGCCTTTTCTTTCCTATATGAGTATGGGGCTCCGCTTGGCGGCCCTTGGGGCCGCCGGAGCTCCGCTAATAACCTGGCTTCAGCTCGCGATGCGATAGAAAACCTAGTACCTGATCAGCGGTCAACCTCCAAAAAACACGAGATCAAAACTGTTCAAGAAAATCTGGGAAAAAAGAAGATAATTATGCAAAGACTCTCGTCAAGATACAGGTCACAGCAATTTTTCTTAAGCAAGATTTACCTAAAATTTAAAGAGATTTGAATAGAGACACCATGCTGGTGCCCATCCAGATGGGCACCAACATAGCAGCAGGAAACCAGCACATCTACGACTGAGTTTTGCTACAAAATCCTAAATTTATCTCTCGAGGAACTCAAAAACATTAAAATAATACTGTTTGTAAAACATGAACCGTTCAGAAAGCTAAATTTCCCAAAACAAGTCACTTTTTTAACCAATATCACAGCTATCTCGCCCGTGGCGTAAATGCCGCGTCACGCAAAAGCTTAGAAATTTAAACGTAGTCTATCACAAAACCACGAACCCATTTGGCTAGGGAAGCGTCTTCAGGTTTTGAGGCGAAAACATCACTGTTTTGTGCTATTTGTGCTCTGGTGTTTACACGACAAGACGCCAAATAGATAGAAAAATCAGGTACGTTGTAATTTTTTTCCTCTTTGAAAAAAAATAGGTCGTTAATGTCTATAAAATTTGCGTTCATTTGGTGGTATTTTTGTATTGGTCTACGACTGCGTCGCTTGGTCCAAGGTTTTTGAAGATGAAATATTGTACTTTCGCCACATGCGTTTGTTATTGACCTATCGCGCGTATAATGCTGTAGACCCGATCTCAAACCGTGTTTACTTTATCCCCTGGCAGGCAATGGAAAAGCACTGGGATTTCCTCAAGAAGCACTGTAGATTGTGTGGTAATAGTCTAAAAATGAGCGGCAGAGATCACGGGAAGGAATTATCCGCACCGGTGCTAAGTGGACATTAAAGGTCCACGTTAACATAGCAAATGATACTAGTAATGTTTCCGAAAAGTTGTGTGCAGCATACAAAGCAAAGTTATATCGGTTAAGTAGTTTGAATGAATGAAGAAGATGAGACTGTGGAGGAATCAAAAAAGGGTTGCAAGTGTTTTAAATGCCCAGTATACAGCTCGATACAGCTGTACTAGTCCAGGAACAGCTGCAAAGCGTAGTTGCAGTGAAGACCAATAGTTTTGTAGTTATCAGTTTATTTCCATGCAGGCTTTTAGCAGTGCAGAAGAAGTGATTTGTTGAATCTGGCCAAATTATACTTGTAAATTATAATATATATTTTTTTAGTTGTGTGCAGCATGCAAAGCAAAGTTATATCAGTTAAATAGTTTGAATTAACAAGTGAGGTTGTGGAGGGATCAAAAAAGGGTGGAAAGTGTTTTTAATGCCCAGTATGCAACTCGATACAGCTGTGCTAGTCCAGGAACAGCTGCAAAGCCTAGTTGCAGTGTGTTTTGAAATTCTGTTTCAGAAATTTTGACATCAGTGTACTTTGCAGTCCTGGTCACTTCAGTTAGCATGAAGTCCTTTATTTTCATTTGCTTATTGTGTTAGAGTGGGGTGTGTGGTAAGTGTTGTGTTTTCATTGAATCAGATATCTTTCAGAAAGTTATTTTTTGTACTTGTACAGACATGTACAACATTATTCAACATTATTTCCCAGTCACAAAATTAGAGCTTTCCTGCTGTTTGTTACTTAGCTCTTATTTAAAACCGAGCAGGGGGTCTGTGTGGGAGAATCTTGACCGAGGTCGTAAGTACAGACCAAATGCAGTGAGGTCTGTACACACGACTGAGGTCTAGAGATTCTTCCATACAGACCGGCTTTAATAGCTCGGTTAATAAGATGCTTATTATATGGCAAAACAAGAATAATTTTATTCATTTAATGTAACTGGTTTGAACTAACTGACGTTTTGCTTGGAAACGGTAATGAGCCGTATTTAATTCTTCTAAACTTTGTTCTTACTCTTTACTTTTTTTCTCATCAGCTTTTTGGCGCTTACAGAAATAAATATTCTTACATGAAAACAGTAAGTGATTTTGCATTTTAGTTTGCAGCTTTTTCGCTTGAAAACATTGCTGGTCTAGCTGCCGGTGTAGATGGGAAAATTAAAACTGCAGTCAATATCCATTTTAGCCAATCAAATTCGTGAATTTGGTAGTTCCCACTCCTTGTGAGACAGAGCCATATAATAAAAAGAAATATTAGCTACGTGTAAACCTGTTTTTTAAAATACTTCTTTATAGTTTTGTAATCATGGTATGAAACACACATTGTTGGAAGTATTCAAAATTAATCTGTAAGTTTATATGAATTTAAATATGTATATTTCAAGCTTTCCAATAAGAATATCTCCAGCAGGGCTTTGTAAAACATTTGCACCATGTGCTTGTCTTGTTGAAACCAAAATATTGAAATGTATATAGCATTCTGAAAGTGAATTTCGTGAATTTCTAGTTGTAACAAATAAAGCATGGACTGTTTATGTGATGCGGCTTCTGTGATTGGGTATGCATGTGTGCGTGTGTGTTGGGGGCGGGGAGTGGGTGGGGCAGACTGACTTAGTCATGAAAGGTCTTGAAATAGCATCCCATCATGGGGGGAGTAGTCACAAAAGGTCTTGAAATACCATACCATCCAGGGAGGAGTAGTCATAAAGGAAGATCATGAAAGGTCTTGAAATTCCCTGGACCTTGTGAAATGCATTCCGCCTTACCCATGTGCCCTCCTGTTTGCATGTAGGTAACAACTGAAATATGAAAGGATAGGTGGGGGTGGAGGTTGAGACCTAGGTTTGTCACCTGAGCAGCTCTTGAGGTTTTCCTAAATGGCAATACTGAAACCAGAACTTCAACATACTATAACAAAACGCATTTATTGATCAACCTATTGTTTCTCTTAACTAAACTGTACTGCATATAGAGATTCACATCTACGTAGAATGTGCATGTTATGGTTCAAGGTTGAGTAATAGGCCATTTTCGATATATTTAAATTCTAGCATGGCTCCGAGGCTTGGGGGAATAAAACAAAAGAAATCACATCGAGGATGAGAGATGAATAATTAATTTCTTTTGTTTTATTCCCCCAAGCCTCGGAGCCATGTTAGAATTTTAATATATCGAAAATGGCCTATTTGCTACTCTGCACAGAAATGGGCGAAAACTAAAAGAGTAGAAGGTGGTGCAGTGATTCCTTGCATCTGGCTATTGCATGATGCAAAAGGAGGAGAAAGCTTCACAAAAGTGACCAAAATAACAAATGCAATTAGGTCAATATAGGATTTTCCATTGATGGTTTTGAAGACATGGAAATAATCTCTTGAGTACATATAAATTTTACTTTTGACAGTAACATGTAGTGAAATGATGAAAATAACACAACCAAATGACTAATAAATGCTTTTATTAAATACCTGTTTAAAAAAAAGTTGAAAATGCTTTTAGTGAATTAGTAGGTCATAACCTTGCATGCACACAGAATACAAATCCAGCAGCAAAGAAAGATGTCTAAAATAAATTATAAATTATATTTAAATTATAATAGTGTTGTGACATACAATATTTTTAAACCTGGATAAAAGTAAACATTTACTTTTATTACCTATTTTCCAATGTACAAGGAATTCATACAATCTGAATAAAATATTGGAACTTTTGCTCAAGAACACTTGAAGCGTCATCTTCTAAAAATCACTGAAAAACTTCCATATATGATATGACACGTCATGGAAGTGTTCCAGTTTTAAAACAATTCTAACCTGTTCTATATTGAATCACAAAAAGTTGAGATTGTTGGGATTCACTGACCCAGAGCATGTTGAAAAAGGGTCATGATTTGAGGAAAGAGATGAATAGAAAATTAACAAAAATCCACATATAGACTTCAACTGTCTTCATTACCTGGTAGATAATATAAAAATCAATATTTCAGCTAGAGCTCGAGTACCTTTCATATTGCAACAGCAAACAGCTCTTAGCTTAAATTAAAAGTGGTGATCAGCGCTCTCGAGGCCAAAATCAGCTTTTGTTGATCTTCGGCAGTCCTGAGTTGTGGAACAATAACTCGTGCAAAGGAAGTTGCATTAGTACAGTCAGAAGCATATCACTATGCTTGTGAACAGTTATCGAAACAAAGCTTTTTGATACGATTGAAGAAAATTGGTTCGAATGGGGAGTAAACTTAATCACCAGAATAAAGCGAATCCAAGGAAAATGATTACTAAACCGAATTATTCGCAGGTTTCAGAGATCGTGGGATTACTAGATGAGAAGGATTTCACCGTATTATTGTTGTAGTTTGTTATGCGACGGCCCGCCGACATAGATTTCTTTTCGCTCGCCATTCCTCTCGGTCTTAGTCCTTTCGCGGTCTAGGCAATGTTTTGGTTTTGCGTGAGCCAATCAGAGTACAGGAAATCATATATCGAGTTCTGGCAATAACCCGGACTGTGCGAAACTCAATGTTATAAAAAAACGTTTCATATGTATTGGTGGTTTGCATCGCCGGAAAATAAAATCGTAACCATTCAATAAATTAAGTCAAGAATCAGGTATATGATAGATAACTGATAGACAAAAAAACATCCCCAAGATTTAGGTCTGTGCGGTTTTTCATTTCATTGCCGCGTTATTTGGTAAACAGTTTGACCTACATTTATAGAGCTTTTTTAGGGAGACGCCATGTTGGTGCCCTTCCGAGGGGCACCAACATGGCGTCCGTAAAGCAACAGAAACATCTGTCATTGAGTTTTGCCATTGAAAGAAAAATTATTACTGTAGATGATGCGGATGGTAGGATTTATGAGTGCAGGATTTGTTTACCGTCTTGGGGTGATTGGTTTAAATCCAGAACAAAGGAGTTTTTCCTTTTTTCGTTTTCTTTCTTTTTGGCTGAAGATGATCAGCAGCTGACATGGGTACCCAAAACTTCGCCGTAGTTAAGTTAATTTCTTCAGCCCTAGGGCGCCATGAATGAAAGAATGTAATTTGTACCTGGAAAAAGGTACATCTGAGAAATAAAGTCGATTGGTGCTGATTACACTATGAAATGGTGCATTATTAAACGCGTGAACATACACAAGAAAATCGTTCTCGCTTAATTTTGTTTAGTGTCGTCTTCTTATGGTTATCTGAATTATAACCAAAATATAATGTCCTGACACGAGACTAATTCTTTGCAGACAGTCAAAAGCGGGATCGTTCCAGCCGCCTAGTTGAATGAATTTTTAAACCTAGCGACCACTCTCTTACCTATATATCGTCTAATGATCGCCTTGAGAGTGATCGTGCTTCCTTAAACGATTTTACTTTCAGCGATATGGATATATTACTTCTGCTAGGAAAGGATTTCTGTCGGATGTGACCGAAGTTTGCCACGATCAAAGACCCTAGCTTTTTCATTCAAGTTTGGACGGTGCCTATTTCTTTTTTGTTTGGTCGCTCGCTACTTAAGACTTAGCTACTCCATTAATAAGGAAAAGAATAGAAAAGTAATGTGAAAAATACCTATGGTAACAAGACAACAACAATTGTTAAACAACAACAACAACACAGAAAAGATTGTATCTGGGGTATAACAAAGTGCTTCAGTTCCTGGGAAAATGCTGTCAGATTTCAATATCACATATTCAACAGACGGAAGTTTCTAACTCTAATTTAACTGAATTTAATGATTATAACTACTATTGCTACCTGGTAGAATTGCTTCGTTGGAAAAAGGGCTACAGGAAACTGATGAACGAAAAGTGGAAGTTGAAGAAAGGTACTTTTTGTTGTTGCAATGTAAAGGGAATGGTTTAATTTTATTTTACTTTTAAAGTGGTACTATAAGGAAAATCGCATCTCTCCTACCTAACCCATTTTAAACTATATAAATAAGTAGCATGAGAAGAAAAATGCTGTGTAGTATTTTCAAATATCCCCTTTCGTCTAAGTTTTTAAAATATGCAAATTAGCCAAGTGATGACGTCATCCACTTAAACCAAATTTGGATCAAATATGAGGAAAAAACATATCTCAGCCAATTTGTATCAGAAATGTTTGATTCTACTAGATGTGCTCCACAATACAAGTCTAACAGTCTTGTTACCGTGGCAACATACTGGTATCCAGACTCAATATAAAAGGCGTTTGTGGCAACCTTTGGCGTGTCATTTTCATATTTGCCAATGATGTTTCATCTGTGTGACCCAGCAGGCATATGAATATGTTTGCTT
>CM042756.1:18745501-18757908 GCA_022496165.2 Catalaphyllia jardinei
ATTTGCATCAAATTTTTTTCTCCAAAACTTTGGAAAAACCAAAAAATGTCGCCATTTCGTAGACGACCTCCAGCCACTACACACTGATGGCCGATTGTTTACAATGGCTCAGCCAATCAGATTACAACATCTGCATTAGTATACCGGTATGATTCTACTAATTAATTTTAGGGCACAGTAAGCTTGATAAGAGTTGATACATCATGGTTTGGCCATTTTTCTTACAAGTCTAATTCAAGTTGCAAAATGAAAACAGCTCAACGCATCTATCTCCTTTACTAAGTACGGAAACATTCTACCTTACTCGATATTTAACAATTATCCTGCGAAATCGCGCGGGATATCGTCTGATACTTAGAATCAAACGATATTCTGCGAGATTGAGCAGGATAATTGTTTTATTATTCAACAAATTGATAACAAAATAGCGTAACATTTTTAAATCTCTCTGTCGACATTTTCCCACTTCGCTTTTTCTTCCCACGTACGAAGCTACGTATTTCGCCGATATCTGTTACCTACGGATGATAGATATCGAGAGCATCATGACCATATTTGGATAGTGTTACAATTTGTTGAATAATAAACAGTATTATACATTATTATATGGCTCTCTCTCACAAGGACTGGGAACTACCAAATTCGCGAATTTGATTGGCTAAAATGGATATTGACCGCTGTCTAGATTTTCCTATCCAGACCGGCAGCTAGACCAGCAATGTTTTGAAGCCAAAAAGTTGCAAACTAAAATGCAAAATCATTGACTGTTTTCATCTAAGAATATTTATTTCTGTAAGCGCCAAAAAGTTGATGAGAAAAAAAAAGTAAAGAGGACGAAAAAAATTTGGAAGAATTAAATTGGGCTCATCACCGTTTGCAAGCAAAATGTCAGTTAGTGCAAACCAGTTACATTAAAGGAATGAAATTATTCTTGTTTTTGCCATATAATAAACATCTTATTAACCCAGCTAAGTCGGTCTGTATGGGAGAATCTTGACCTCGGTCGTTTGTACAGACCTCACTTCGTTCGGTCTGTATTTACAACCTCGGTCAAGATTTTCCCATGCAGACCTCCTGCTCGGTTAATAAGAGCTAAATATTGCTGACTGTTCTTTCCTCTTCTGTTATTATAACATAGCCTAGCTATCACTGAAAGAGAACAAAGTTAGATTTCGAAACACTATAAATATTTCCTTTGCTCTGACATTTTATCCCATCTCCAAATGCTAGTCAGTTAAAAAGTACCTTAACGTTTTGAACTATTCACGATCTCAAGTGCAATGAACCAAATGCTGAAAAACTTCCAGAATGATCAAATATGATTAAGAAACGTATTCTTCAGTTACTCACATACCAATGTACTAGTTAGTGGCTAAAAAATCAAGGGAGGCGGTCGATTCCGTGTTACTTGTGAGATTTACCGCCGTCACTTTTATTTCAGTTCCGCCAAAGAATAAATTGAATTCGATGTCCCTGGTTTTCCATGCTTCTGGCGTCTCAAGGACCAATCCTCGGCCAGGAACCTTCTCGACACCTGAATCTGTTACAAACTCAACATCCGCGCGTTCTGATCGGTAGAAATCAATTCTAACTTGCTTCTCAGCACCTTTTAGAGGCGAAAAACCGGTGAATCGACGTCTTTCGCCATCTCTAACAACTTCATTGACTTTAACGAACTTGAAAAAGATATCTTTACAGCGCGGGACTCCGTTGACCACCTCCTTCTTTGATTCGGGATGCAGCCCATCTAGGAATAGCCTGTGTGTACGGATGCCGTAAGTAGAACTCATTATTCTGGACTCAAATACTTCAGGCTTTTGTCCATACATCACAGCACCTTGGACAACTGCAAGAGAGGCGTTCGGAGGCACCATGATGCGATAGCTGTTGCTAAATTGCCTCTTAATTCTTTCCTGAAGAATTAATGAATCGGCAAAACCACCAACAAGAAAGACCGTTTCAACCTCCGATAGTTCCTGTTTGGCGAAGAGGTTGGAAAGGTGCGCAACGATATCACCCAGGACCGGGTCGAACAACTGTCTCATGATCTTTGGCTCAAGGCAAAGGTACTCGTTTCGCTGAACCTTGATGTCTTCGAGACTGTAACGTTCTTGAATTATTGTATTTATGTCCCAGCCCTTGTCACCACAGAATTTACCCACAAAACTACCAGGTAACCGAATTCTGGTAGTTCCTCCCTCACAGACTCGCTTTCCACGTTTCTTTACTTCGAAATCATTAATGAGGTAAAGCCAGTCTGCTGGATTTTGCCGGATGTAATTCTCAATAAGCTTTTGACTGAATATTTTACTGAGGAGGTCTATGAACTCTTTATTAACTTTCTGTCCACCAAAAGGACCTCCAGTCGCTTTGTGAATCTCTCTGATTGTTCCGTTCTCCTGAATCTGATGCACAGTAACGTCAAGGGTTCCACCTACAAAAACATAAGATAATAAATACATAAAAAAAAATGCTTTAGCAGACGAAGAGTTCTGCAAAACCGAATACTAATTTAATTTAATTATATCCACATCTACAAAACAGTACAAAAATACAGTCTGTCTACGCCCACAAATAGCAAAGGCTAATTGCGGTGGGCGGAGCTACACGCAGTCCGCGGTTAAACCAGGAATAATTATACAACAATATTACAACAATAGTAGGTTAAATACAATAATATTAAATTAAAGGAATAAAAAAAAGAAGAAACCACTGCGAGCAACCGTTCGTTCGTTTGAATTAACTGCCGTCCAGGGCCATGGACGAATAAATTAACTTTGAGCTGGTAAAACTAGTTTAAAAGCTGGTTTAGGCTCGCGACGCCTGCGCTCAACAACACAACTGCTGCGTTTAAACTAAGCGAGCCCGCCGTATAGCGATCAAAGTCCAAGTCCGCTGCGAAAATCTGGGTTACGATATTGAAAGACTTTTCATAACTCTTTGAGGCTATGCTCTACATCGCTGGGATCTGGTGTTTCGCGTGCTCGCCTGTTTACAAGTTTGATGACGTCCAGTCGCTTGAAGGAGCTTTTGCAAACCTGCGTTAGATCGTATTTAATACTCGTCTTGTTTCAAATTGTTGTTTGGACTGTTGTGTTCAACGACCAGCTCAGCTCTCCCACCCGAGAGAGGGCAAAAAAGCCTTAAATTTAGACTTTATATTTAGAACACAAACTACATCTGTGGACAGATTATGTTGGAAAATGGCAAAAACATGAACTCATAACCGTAATACTTCTCGAATAAGTGCCACACACCCATTCCCCAATTTAATGCAAAATGCCTATAAAATGCGTATAAAATGAAATTTCCAACCCTTATGACCAAGGTTGTCTGAGAGCGCTTAACCATGTCAACGCCTTTTCACTTGGCTAATCATATCACAGCGATATTTGGCTTCTGTAACAGCCTGAAGCTAAATGTGAATTAAGGGTTAAATGGAGATGATGTGATCAACGGGTGACCTGTGACGTCGGTCAATTTCATGGAGCAGCATTAGTGTGGTATATACGATATGTTGGCTTTTTTTAAAATTAATCGCCATTTTTTGTCGCAATTCTCGCCAGAACAAAACGAGCACATGTTTATCTTTGTTTTCTTTCGCAAATCCGATGAGAGGCACAAATTTAAACTGTTTTACCGACGCGTTGCAATAGTACATGACGGTTTTCAAACCGATAATCACTGAGGACGTCAAAATGGGGTCCAGCTCGGTTTGTGGATCATTTTGATGGCGGCGATACAAATCTTCTTAGTTTTTCCTAAAATTCAAGCGAGCATAAAATCTCATTCTTCAATGCCAGGGGCTTCAAACTTAGCCATTTTGATGTTTTTGACATGCTTTTTCCATTTCTGGCATTCTTAAACTCACAGCCCATAATTTTATGAAAAGTAGGTCACGTGATGGCTTAGTTGCAAAGGGCCTATTGCACGGTTTACAGCGGCTTACAACTGCTTTATCAAGAAAAGGTAAGAGATTTCTCTTATATTCCAAGGTTAAGCATTTATAAACCGTTGGAAATTCGTGGCAGACAAGTTATAGGTACAGCAAAAAATGTCTTCTTATAAAGTTTTGTATCCTGATTCCAATTACTTAACCAGTTTTTGTCTAACCACATCTATGACCTTACAATTGCGTCAAAACCAATTGTAACTCGTTTGTAAGCCGTTCGAAAACCGATGTTAACCATGCCTCCTGTCCCTAAAAGGTGTGTCTGGAATGGCAATAGCTCATAGGGACAGCCTTTCAAAGATCTTAAAAGTGTTTTCTTTCTTTTTTTTTTTTTTTACCTACGTACAACCTTTTGGAGGAAATATTGTTACATGAGGTAGAAATGCTAAAAACCCTCAATTTTGAGGGAAAATGAAAGCAGCGAATCAAGTTGGGGAATTAGGCCATAACCAGATATTCCCAGTCATTTTATTGAGTAAGTGATAAATAGTGCGTGTGTCACGTTTGGTTCGAATTTGTATATTTCTGCGTAATTGTTTTTGCATTTAAAATATATGAAAACTCAGACAACCGTGGACAAATTGTGTTTGAAAATAGCACAAACATGAAGTCATAACCGTAATACCTCTTGAATAAGTGCCAGCACCCCCATTCCCCGATTCAATGTTGGAAAATAGTCAAATGCAACCTTGCGTTAGATCAATGTGTTTTGTCAACATTGCACAGGGGTGAGGAGGGGCAAAATGCGCATAAAATGAAACTTCCAACTTTTGTGACCAAGGTTGTAGAAATATACAACACTTCGAGGAAGGTTTGGTTCGTTCTTTTGTCGGCGCTTTTGGTGAGAAATTTGCATTCTTTTGTACCGAAACACTTCCAGTGAAAAATTTTAAAATTGACAACTGAAATTGACATCAAATGCATCACGTGGGTTGTGACGAACTCGCGCATGCTCGACTGAAAAGCAGACGGTTGCTCGCATTGGTTCCTCTCTCGTTTTGTTTAGGAAAAAACTGCTCGCAGGTTAGATCGCTAGCTAATCAATTGACAAATCCACCTTTATTTAAGACGCTTTTCTGTATTTCACAACATTCCTAGAGATAGTTGCCAACAGTGATTGAATGATTTTGCTGTAAACAGTTTTTAGGCTCACTGAAAGCAAGATCATCCCAGTTACCTACGTAACTTATGGAGTTTCTAAAATATATTTTGAAAAACCAAACAAGCATTAATTTGTCTTACATCCTCAGTTGTTTGAAACTCTTCTCCCCAAGTTCAATAAAACGATATTTCATATCTTCGCCTCCTAGACCCGTCGTTCAGTGATTTTGAAAGAGTTGAATAGTCTGAGGCAAAAATGCAAGGAAGGCAAGAACAAACAAGAACATAAAAACACCACGAATAAAAGGCAAGAAATTACTCAAGGAGGCAGTCGAACAGCCCGGACCGAGTTACGAATGCATGAAGAGATGGACCAACTGAACGAAAATACTCCTGGCCATACTGTACCTCCGATGTCGATAACCACGTAGTGCTTAGCTGTGTGGGCCAGAACGTCGGCGACTAAGGCATCGCTGCTCCCACTTTTTGTCGCATAATCCCTCATTTCCCGCTCTCGGCAGTAAACAGAGGCAGCCTCTGGCTCCAAGGCGATAATTATCTGTTCAGGGTTGGAAGGTGACGCCAATCCCGCCTTCGAGACAAATATCAGTGGACAGATTAAATATTAATTTAGTTTCCCTTAACAATGGCGCCAAGATGTCGCCGAAACGTCGGGCTCTTTTATCGCTAGTTTTTGCCTGTATATGTTTATATAATGAACAAATTGACGTGCGTTTATCATGCGTCTGTCCTGTTGTTACCCATGAATTTCATTATAGCATTGTCAAAGCAACTGGGGATCTACGAGGCCATAGCCTAGTAGTAGTAACAACACTGCTTATAAAATTAAATAATGAAGCAGAGACTGGATCTATGCACGAACTGTTAGAAGATGTTACTTCCCTGCACACGTGGAATCCCGTTTTGATCTCTAACTAGAAAGAAAGGGAGGCAGAACTCATATCATTGCCGGGAGTATGCATGGTTGACGACAAGTTGCTGGATGTTTGTGGAGGTAGGAACGAAGGCTTTCGTGCACGTAAAGATGAATGAAGGTGATTGGTCTCACCCATAAACACCAGTTACTGCCTTCATGTGTAAACTGATAGAGTCCTCTCAAATCTAGTAATTCTTTGGAAAGGCCCGTTTGTTTTATGCTTACCACGAAGATAAGCTATATGGCAACTTTATGAGTTAATCATGCACCATCAAACTCTAACCAGTTTACCAAAGTGTACACGAAGTAAATGCCACTTTATGGCGTCATCTGATTTATTAATTTGTTTGTCCACGAGAATCGAGCGCCTGTCACGTGCTCTAGTGCCTTAGCCATTTTGCTTGTGAGCGTGACCTCTAGTAGTTTTTTTTCAGGTGATCGTTTCGCGAGTAAGTTCTCATCCCAGAAGCCAACACACCCAGACCCGGATTGTGTTATAAGTGCAGCTCGTGGAAGAGCTTTTACGTTCTCAAAAGACAACATTGAAGTGCTTGAATCTTCGGTAAATGCTGTCCAACACTGGCAAGCTAACAACTATCGGCTTGATCTATCGATGCGGTCCGGGTTGCACCGCTAAGAGTTTGAAAGTGTTTGAAAGTGCCTGAAGCCACCTGAAAGTTTCATAAGGTGAAATAGGCTGTGTTGTACTTGCATCCTCCTTGTACTGTTGAGAATTCACAGAAGCATATTTGAAGGGTTTCTTGCTTGCCCAAGATCAAAACGACAAAAGGAAGTATGGGGTTCTCAATCGAACATTACCGGTCAAGGATTAGCTCTCATGACAATTGCGTGAAAACAAAGGATATCTTGTCACGTTTTAAGGATCATTTTTAGAGTGTAATGCTTATGATGTTCCATTTAAGTGTATTTTACTTTCCCGTACTGAAACACGTTGTTGGACAACCCAAAATGCGGAATGATGTCATGTTTTGGTTTTCACAAATGATTTTCTACAAGCAACAAGAACAATATGTGCTAACTACAATCAAGGAAATCAAGTACTCTTTGGGGAAAATGCTGGTAAGCAATGTGTACTGAACCATGTCACTTACTTTTTGTTATTTATTATCACACAGAAGATATCAATTTTTGATCTTCTTTCACTTTGAATAATATTCTTACCATTGCAAATAATCTGCACATGTACATTTGTATAAGATGTTCTGTCCAGACATTTGCATCTACAGATATTTGCTTTAACTGATGTTCCATGCATTCTTTAAATTTCCAATACATTTTACACATAAGAATAGACATTAACAGGACAGGAAGTTTGACAAGCTCATGACATCAAATAATCATATAATGATGGGCCATACATATCAATTCAAAATTCTCTGACAGAAGTGTTTTCAGATTTTCTACTTAACTGCAATTGTTGTTTCATAACCATTGGAATTAATACAGTTGCAGTGATTAAGGATCCAGAGCAAAGTTTTAACATTTTTGATGCTTTTTCAAGTGGTTTGCACGGGATGCGCTATTAATTTGGAAAATTCACTTGCTCACCATTGAAGGAACTGAAACCCCTGTATCATTAGTCTACCTTTAAATAGGGGGTGTTCCTTTTAAATTAATGGTGTCTTTGTCGGAGATAATTAACTTGTTTTACAAAATGTCCACGAGAGTCCTAAAATGAAACGTTTGCCTTTCAGTTATAAAAGAAACCAAACAAAACTTATTAAAAGGAAGGGATAGTTTTTAACTGAACTTTAGAAGAAAAAGAAAACCTGTTGATTGCTAGATGTCAATACGAGAAAAGGAGAAGGGCGAATGAAAGTGAAGAATCTATTTAAGGAAAAGAAAAATGTGCAAACGAATCTTCTGAATCTAGAATAAAGAGACTGGCAACCCAATCTCAGTATCCAGGACAAAAAATGCAAATGAATTAGCAGAATGCAGAGAAAAGAGACTGTTCAACCAACATGAATATCAGACAGGAAAAAATATATGAATCAGCAGACCATATTAGACAAGAGAGACTGGCAAACCAGCATCAATATCAGAATGACAAAAATCAGAAAATTTCATGCTACTGTCCAGGGTACATTAATTTTGCTCTTTATTAACCAGTTGTGGTATAAACACAGTGTCGTTACTGCTGAAGACCTTAGACTTTCCAACCCTACTGTAGAAAAATATTTACTGTATTAACTGCTACAAATGAAAACAAATGTTCAGGTATACAAAGAATAAAATTATCGAAATACAAAATGTGTAAAAACACTCGTTTTTTCCCCATTGCTCTCTCGTTTTTTTCGCGCATGTCCATTTAGCCAGTAATGCACAGTCTGGTTTGGACTTGTTTTCAAGCTCTCCTTGTCTGGTATTTCTACATGTGCATGTGTTTATACCCAAGACATAGCTTTCAACACAGTCAAACATTTTGCTTGGTTGAAGGTATATAAATATAAATCAAAGTAGGGTCCTGGAAGATCCTTAACCATATGTACAATTGTCAATAGAGGCAATTCATGAGAATTTCAATTCTGATTTTTTTTTTATTGACCTTCATTTGAAAAAGTGTTTATCTCTGGAGAGATACTGTCAATCCATACTTTTCCTCTGACTGAAACATCCAGAAAGTTACTTCTTCCATTGTCCAGTATTAAATCTTCTATGTAAGTTATGGTCAATTTAATCTGAATACTACAACTGACTTATTACCACCTAATTCCAGCTTATAATCTCCCCTTCAGTACTACTTCCATTACACGTTACAAGCAAGGCGACTCGTAAGCCACACATGTACGCCTTGCGGACCTATTTTTATTACCTGGCAGAGAAGTACTGTTAAGGAATATTTTACCTGATATGCTGCTTCCCTCATAAACTGTTTGGCAGCTGGCTTCCAAATTGCTGGTACAGTCAAAACCCATTGGATATCCCGAGAACTAAAATGTTCATCACCAGTCCTCTCTCGAATAACTTCCAGAGCTCTTTTGTAGAGGTAACGTATGGCATAAGTAAAAATCTCCAGAGCTTTCACGTTCTTTCCATTGCCAGCCTCCACAGTAGTTTCTATGTTTAAGTTCTGTAAAAAAGAAGAAAGAGACTGGGAAGATTATGTATATGCTTAGAGATGTCTTTTCTATTTTGATAAATTTATGCCACCCCAGTTTAGGTAAAGGAAACAGAGAGGAGAGGAGCATTATAGAACACACGGAAGAAAAATATATAGATGATAATACATGGGGTGCGCGTAGATATCATGTCTACGCGCAAAAGCTAACCTGGTATTAGATTTCACTGGTGTTTATATAATAAATCTGAATATTTTAACTAATGATATTAACGTTTTCTATTTATTTATTGTTATCGATATTTATCTTCTTTTTTTATCTTTGTCGTCCTGTAGAAGCATGATTTGAGGTTTTCTTTTTCCTTTTCTCTTAAAAAAGAGGTCATCAAGTAAGATAGCCAGACTTATAGTGACGGTCTATTTAAAAAGGATAGCACTCGCGGCAAGGGATGCAAAAAGGTGTTAACTTTTGCACAACTTCTGATTAGCTCAATTAGCAAAATCTACCAAAACTTCAGGTATCTGTATATTTATTGATCCTTAATTGATCAACTATTTTTCTTTCAACAAAATCTCTTCTGAATTTAAATACCCCAGTAATCCTATGGGGGAACGTTGAAAAATTGGAAGATTTTATTGTCTTTGTTTACGATGTGATTGGTTGAAATGTTTTCACAAAAAGGAAACTACCTTTCAAAATAGAGTTTAAATACATTCATTAACCTGCTTTCCATCGGTTGATAAATTCGCCGTATGAAAACACAACCTTTTCAACGTGGGGAAAGCGTACTGCCGCAGAACAATAGAAAATGCTACAGTTCTTACCTGGATCATTACGTAAAGGGTACTGACGAAATAAAAAAAATGTCTACTGCTGTTAAGTTACGCTAACCTGGTCGTTGTGGAGAATCATTTTAAAGTTCTCGAAGTAAAAATATTTCCGAGCCTCTTCCACCTCCAGCTCAGCATATCTATCTTGTGCTTCATATCCAAACGAATTGAAACTTCTGTCGGGATTTAGCAACAAGCAGGTAGGTGTCTTTAAAGTAGAAAAGCCCTGATCTGCTCCCCATTCTTTGTTCATATGAATGGCTTTCTCGCCTTCTTTGTAATTAAAGGAGAAGGCAAAGCCACTGAATGTGGTACCAAAGTCGACTGCCACCAATGCAATGTATGTCTGGCCTGAAGAAAGATACAGGTCGCCGGCCTCTTGGACTTCTATTAGGAAATATATACATATATATATAAACTCGAGTAGTGTTCACCGTTGGTTCCAGAAAAGTACTCAACAGTTAAGGAGCGCTAATAGCATGTGAACTACTCAATATGAGCACATATGGATTTTAATACAGTTCTGTTTCGTAGACCAACAAACGTTGGTCCACTCATCAGTTAAACTCCATACACACTGAAGCATCGTTAAGGCTTACATCACTTATCAACATCACCACGCGACATTGCTAGTCCGTTAATATGAGAGTAACGCATTTGAAAATTCAAAAATTACATGCGCGCGTTTGTGATTGGCCATTTCGTTGGCTCGTTGCGCTTGTTCAGCCACGGAATTTAAAACAAGGTGGCAAAACCATCAAATGTCCTTTAAACATGAAACAAAGCGTAATGACACTGAGCTAAGTAAGTAACTGTGGGAACTGAAAGAAAAGAAAAAGGAATTTACAGTGTCGTGGAAGATGCTCGCAAAAGCCAGAGCATATTCAAACCAAAGCAAGCGATGTAATTTATGCTTACACGAAAAGTTTTTTATTATATCGTATCCCCAAATGGCAACGCTGAACAAGCGCAACGAGCTTGTTTCATGCTGCAGACACCGAAGGAAGTACATCCTGAGATATAATTGAACTGTAAACTAGATGACCAATCACAAGCGCGCGCATGTAATTTTTGAATTTTCAAAATGCGTTACTCGCATGTTAACGGACAAACAATATATAATTGAACTGTAAACTAAATGGCCAATCACAAACGCGCGCGTGTAATTTGTGAATTTCAAATGCATTACTCTCATATTAACGGACTAGCAATGTCGCGTGATGATGTTGCTAAGTGATGTAAGCCTTAACGATGCTTCAGTGTGTATGGAGTTTAACTGATGAGTGGACCAACGTTTGTTGGTCTACGAAACAGAACTGTATTAAAATCCATATGTGCTCATATTGAGTAGTCCACATGCTCATATATATATATATAGAGGGAGAGAGAGAGAGAGAAAGAGAGAGAGAGAGAGAGAGAGAGAAAGTTAAAGGAAACTCAACACTGGACAACTTCTGAGGAAATTCGAAAAACTGTAAATGCCCTGAGCGGGATTTGAACCCATGTCCCCCTGATCACTAGTCGGGTGTGATGACCACTACACTATCAGGACAACCATGCTGGCAACATGGCTGATTAATCACTTAATGAGTGGCATTTCCGTGGGACTCCCTGAGGGCCAGTTTTTTTCTATGTGATAACGCTGGATCAACATGTGATTCACAAGCGGACAAGGGTAATTAATGTAATGAGTAAGTTAAGTAGATCACTTGAGCCAACAACGTATCACCCCCAGGACACTACACTATCAGGACAACCTGGCCCTCAGGTTATCACACCCGACTAGTGTGCGGGGGGACGTGGGTTCAAATCCCGCTCAGGGCGAATTTTCTTTCAAACATTTATTCAGTCAATATGATTACTCGGGGTGTGCAGGGTTAGGGTTTCTCTCATATTCTATATAATTAATTTGAAATTATCCTGTATCCCTTGTGGATCCTCCATTGTCTTCCGCTAAGTTGACTTCGGTCGTGCATCATTAACTTGATCCTTAGTTGGATTTCAAATTGGAGTTATAGGCTCCCCTGCCCTGTCACCTTGAAAGAAAAATTCCCCGGGAGACCACGTTCCATACCACGTAAGTCACATCGTCGATTGCCGTGTAGCCAGCATGGTTGTCCTGATGGTGTAGTGGTTATCACACCCGACTAGTGTGCGGGGGGACGTGGGTTCAAATCCCACTCAGGGCTAATTTTCTTTCAAACATTTACTCAGTCTATATATATATAACTTGCACAGATCCAGCCACGGATATTTACCAGGGTGCCTGCTCTAGGGTATCACGAGCGTACATAGCACGAAGAATGCTCTTGCCACAAGACCTTTTATTACGCCGACGCGTTTCGCCGTGCGGCTTCTTCAGGGCACAAAGGTTACACTATCACGGTAAGCGAGCCACAACGCAGCACTCCCTCCTTCGTTGGATTCTTTTAACAAAGAGCCACTCTTTGGTTAACGGAAAAGGCGCGGAAACACCGATCTTCTAAATACGAGATCTAGAAGAC
>CM042756.1:18763136-18770636 GCA_022496165.2 Catalaphyllia jardinei
CTCCTAATTTCAAGCCAAAAATACATAAGGTAGTAATTATACAAATATCCCTAGACACCCTACGAGTTAGCGCTTCCGGCGCTCGCTTGTAACCTCCCCACCCACTCGCCCCAAATTCAGTATACGCTCCACCATCCCTTTCCTAAGCAGTTTCCATGAATTGCAGTTTCATGCAAAGTACATGTTATGCACGTGAAGTTCGTTAAGTCATGGTCTAGATCGGCAGGCTGCGTGGCAACAAGCTGCTATGGCAACAAGCTCGGTTTCAGTCCCTTCCTCTTCAAAATCAAATATTACTATTTGTAGCTGCACGGTGCATAATATACAGATAAAAATGTTAAAGAGGCGATCCAATGAAGGTGGGACTGGCATACGTCTCAGATAAGACCAGGTATTTTGCCTTGTTGAGTCGCAAATGGTAATATTTAATTTTGAAGAAGCAGGAGACTGGAACTGAGCATGTTGCCATAGCAACATCAAAATGTGTACCATCTGGTATATTTCGTAAGGTACAAGAGCCCTGCCAAGTTTCAGTAGCATTGCTTCATTATTGGCGAAGATATTCTTAATTTTGTGTCACGCCACTGTACTCTCACAACCGGTGACGTCATCAGTGACCAAATTTGCATAAAAGGAAAACTTGAATATCTCTGGAACGAAAAACGATATCACAAAAAGAAAAACGCCATCTTACTCTGCTTTGAAAAGCCGTTTAAATGAGTGTAGTTTTTAAATGACATTTTTTCGGGTCATATGCACTTTAACAAGTACGTCCCATTTAACTTTTCAAAAACGTTCCTCTGGCATGTTTAGAAAATTCAATATGTTGAAGCAAATGAGCACTGTGCTTATTTCTTAGTTGTTCTTCACTAAGAAAACTATTACAGGGATGTCTGATCACTTAGAAGTTGTAAATTTTACTAAAGCCTTTTGCCTTGGACAGCCTTTGTCAATCTCAGCAGGGCCAAGCTGGCAAAGCAAGTCTGAAAGAACTAATGGAGAAAAGAGTATAAGTTACCCTACTAGCTTTCTTGGTATCAATAACTTCTCTCCGTTGTCTTTTGAAAGTTTTCTCTGTTCTCTTCTTGATATTTGGTTCTCGGAATATTACAGATGTTTTCGATAACCTAGTTAATCAGAAGCAAACATAAACAAAAACAAATAATTTAAAGAAGATTAACAAAAGAAAAAGTATCTGAACTTAATTAGCTCGCTCGACTATTTAGATCACTTGAATAACTAATTGAAAGCACCTTTGGCTTTCCCATCTTTTTCCGGCTATAAAATTTCGCTTGTCAGCCAGGTTTTATAAAAAAAAAAAAATCATTTTCAGTCAAGTAAGAACTCGTATCACGTTTGTCTTCTGTAAAAAAGGTATCAATTGTAAAATAACAGCAATTAACAGGTCCCCGAATCAAGAAGGACAACAAAAACTCTTCACCACTTGGCTTATTTGACGAACAAAAACAAATTCTCTGGTCTGATATTCTAAGTATCTCTACATAGCAACAGCTTGGGAACTACCATACATCTATAGCTAGACAGAAATATGTGTGGTAGAGGTAGTCTAGGACAATTAAGCTACAACAACAAACAAAAGATGACCTTTTTTATTATTATTTTCTTGTAGGATTATGCAGCTGGAAAGCGAGCTGAAAGAAAAGACGTTGGAATTGAAGAAGTAAGTGTTAGTTATCAAGATGAAAAATAAGGTGTGTAAATATTACTCATTGTAAAATAGCGAGTCTCACCAGGACTGGGACCTTTCAAATCCACAAATATGATTAGCTGAAATGACCACTGAAAATCGCCATGATATTGACCGTGGTCTAGGCTTTGCTATCTGGAGTGGTAACTAGACCAATCTTGCAGCTGCATTTGTCGTGAAGAAGGCTACAAAAGGCTTGTTATAAGAATCCAAAGACCTGTCAAGAAAAAAAAGGCAAATAATGCGAGCAAACTTCGGCAAGTATTTAACTTTAGTTTAGGCAGTCTAGACATCAGCTGGAGACAAAATTGAGAAGTTTTCTTCAAAACCAGAGGTCAAAAGCGTTTAAACTATTTTCTTTTTTTAATTATTCAACAGACTGTCTAAGGAAAAAGAAGAAAGCATCGCAAGTTCGAGAGAAACGTACTGCAATCTTCAAGAATAGTTTAAAAACAGGTATTATAAAAACTTTGAACTTAGATACTTCAAAAGCTCTCAGAGAAATAACCAAGGCCTGTTTGCTCATTATACTACAGTCTAACCTCCACTAACGGCCATCTCTTTACAAGTCCCGACGGACGGTCCATACATTCGTTACTATTTTAATCTCTGAACAGTGGCCACCACACCACAACGGCAACGGCCACTAATTAATAAACTGCCAAAAAGGGACTAATTAACCCCGGGATGTACAAGCTGACTCACATCCCTACCGTGATACAAGGGCCGTGGGTGGAACCCCTCTTGGGTTTTCATTCTTTAAAGTCACAGCCAGATAAATTCACATTGATTGGAACAAACAAACAGAGATTCTACCATGCAAGAACACGTATCCAGAAACGGCAGACACAACGAGAACATGCCAGAAAAATGTTGAAATTAAGGTAAGTGGCAGGCGAGACAAGAAAGAGTTGGTGAATTAACTTGCAGAAGTGGCGGAGACTGCAGCCCAATAGAACGACATAAAAACCCTCTACAACATCACCCGTCAGCTGTCAGGTAGGAGAGTAATTACCAACAAACCAGTACGTGGAAGGAATGACACTTTCCCCAGTGAGACATCAGACCAGCTCGATGAATGTAAGGAGTACTTCAGCAGCCTGCTCAATGGCACACCAGTTGTCAACCCACCGGAGATTAAGGAGAGACACGACCTGGACACCTCGGCCCCATCACCGAGGGAGAGGTAGTAGAGGTCATCAAGAAAACCAAAAACGGTTAGGCGCCAGGTCCACATAACATTCCACCTGAAGTCATGAAAGCAAAGACCAAATTGATGGGACATACCATACGCAAAAAGCAGACAAGCATCACACGCCAAGCCTTGGACAGGAACCCACACGGGAGACGGAGGAGATGAAGACCGTGTTTGGCCTGGAAAAGCTGGAAAAACTCTACAAACTGAATTTAAGAGCATCAGCATGACCTGGGAGGAGGTGACGAGGGCAGTTAAAGACCGAAAAAGATGGAAGCTGGTAGTCAGGGCTTATCTTCCAGAGGGAACGACGAGGAATAAAAAAAGATAGCCCTAAGCTTGCTATACAAAATGATTTCATATTTGTTGGTTGTGACGTCAAATGACGTCATTTGATCCGCCATTTTGCATCTACGATCTTTGATTTCACATTTTTTTTTTAAAAAAAAAAGGCACGTAATATAGGAAATTAATACAAAATCAAGCTAGAATGCCTATTAAATGTATGAGATGACTTTTTTGTCAAACCTTGCCTTGACATTCCAAACAGATGGACAGAATTGACATATCAAAATTTCCTCTAAATATGAATGAAAAGCTGCTGAAAGTTTCAGCGCCTTACAGTAAATCGTCTTTTCAAAACTTTTAAAAAACCTTGTGGATAAGGCATTCCCCCATCCCCCGTTGTCCCCTTGTTCGTTCCACGGTCACGATACGTTGCGGCGACCTACTACTACAGCTACTTTGGTCATCAAGCTCTAGGCTGACAACTCCGTTTTCTCGGCAGAACTCGAACGGATTAAGATTTCGCTGCACTTGTACGGCAACGGGATATGCAGCCTCTACGTGTCTCCAAAAAAAATGGCTTCGCTCATTCGTTCAAGGAAAAACCACACACTTTATTTTTCTCTTATTCGACATAAGCTTGATCAATGACGATGTTTTACTTTATGAATTCGTCTTCCCATGATCTCCGAGAACTTATAGTTTTGCCTTTTAGAACTGACTGTAATTCCAACCACAAAACAAAATAACATTCGCCAGGACGCATAATAAGTTCGATTTCTGCACGGACAGGGTGTTCGTACAACGTGAAAAACCCGGAAATACAGAACTTTTGATTCTTATAAAACGGATTTTTATTATCGAATACTTTATATTTGAACTAAACTGTTTAAACAATGAAAAAAACCGTTTTTTTGAGTAAACAGCAGGATTATACTCACGTAGTGAAAAGTAAGTGAAACTAGAAACTCAATAGTAGTAGTAGTAGAAAGCAGGAATAAGACGGAAAAGCCGTACTGGAACACGCGTCATGACATCACTGGAAGTGATCTTCACTATTTGCCACCGTACTAAAGCCTACCCGTACCATATCTTAAAGTCTCTGGTAACCTCTCGACAACAGCCTGACATCCAACGACTGACAAAATATACAAAAACCAAACATAAACAGAGACCAACGACGTGAGGTAGAGGCTCTACCTCACGTCGTTGGTCTCTGTTTATATTTGGTTTGTGTATATTTTGATTGTGTTAAGTATTTATAAGCTAAGGCAGCGTGGCCGAGTGGTTTACAACAAACATTTTCAAACAAATAAAAAAAAGCAACTCGGAAAAAATAAGTGTCGTATTACTCCCTTACCATAACGGCCAACTCTCTAAAAAGGCCGCATTCTTCTGTCTCTGGGATGGTCACTTAGAGGTTCGACTGTAGCACGCGGTTTAAGGGACAATATATGAAAGTGACAGAAATTGTTGTTAGCCTTTGAAACCATATTTGGTACAATGTAAAATTTATTCCAAATTCCCCTACGTGTACATACCATGTGAACTATAGTATTTACTTTTATCAATACTTAATTTCTCTTAGTACCGACGCGTATATTTTAAAGAATTTGACGCCTTGAACGGGGAAAAAAACAGAATTGATGGAAAGGTAGGAGTGTTTTTAAAAGTTTAGATATATTTTCGTTGTTCTCGTTACGTACTTTTTACAGCAAGTCATCATGATGGGCTGAATAGACTTGAATTTAAGTTGTTAAAATCTCATCTATGAAAACCATGTTTGTCGCTATTCCGACACAAAAGATTTTCACCGTTGAAAAATTATATACATGGTTCTTTGTAAAAAGTACAATGTTCATAGCTATTTCCTAAGATAATTTAGTCTAGTAGAATTTCACCGGTAATGGAACATCAGCGGCCCTAACGGCTAGCCGTAAGTAACAGCTACCCGAAAGCAACGGACCCTGTTACCTGCTAAATCCGAAAGTAACCTTTGCACCTACGTAACCTTTCCTCGTAACTTTTGCACATATGCACATGGTATTCAAGGCCATCTTAAATTTTTGAAAACTTAGGGTGGCTCTGTCTTTGAAAGTTTTGGAAACTGTTTTGAGTTTCCTTACACTGCGTCGTCTAAGGTGGCAGAACATACTTTCGCGCGCGCTTTTGCTGATGCAATTGAGCGAGCGTAAGGATTAAAAAAAAAAAGAACAACACGCCGTCAATAGAGCGATCTTTTTATTTACTCAACACCCGCACTATCTGTGTTATTTTCCTCTATAATTGAACGCAGTGTATTGACGGCTTTGGTCTTTTATTACAAAGATCTGTTAGAAAAGGTAACGATGCAAAGAACCGAACAATTCACAGCTTTTGTTTGTTACCGAAAGAAACGCATGCGCAGTCGCTAGCAAAATTGAGTCCTATTGTTTTTGCAGAAACTTGTCGATTTCTAACGATCCAGTCTTTAGAGCTTCAAGAAACCTGGCAAAAAAATAGTTCAGAAACCGCGTGAATGATCTATTAAGAAAAATCTGAATTTTGACATAGGGAATTTTCCATTATACAGAAAATGATTTACGGCGAATTACGAAAATCGCAGTGTTAACAGAAGGGATTTAATGTCAATTCTTAGTGGGCAAACCATGAAAACAATCTCATGAAACAAAAGCAAATTAGCTTTAGAAAATAGTTTAAAGGTAATAGTGAATTAGGCATAGGCACTTAAAAACTGTGTTCGGAATTTCGGCCACCTTAAGTTGTAGTGATTATAATTATAAACAAATCATTTCATATCGCTTTCACGGCTGGCTTAAGCGCTAAAATAATAAACCCCTGCTTCTTAATACTGCCAGCCGAAGTGTGTAAGTTCTTATTGTGTTAGTAAGGAAAGCTGCCTCTTAGACTGCTGAAATAGATTCCTCTGTTTCTCCTTTTGACTGTGTCAGTCATATGTTCGAAGTTTCAGAGCAAGATTTCGAAATATCACTAGACAATTTTTAAATAGAAAGAACATTTTTTTTACAAAACAAGTTTCCACATCCCTATTCAATTCAAAGTGAACAGACTGCAAATTGTAGTAGTTGCTAAAAAGGTATCTTCGGGTTGTAACTGTTCATCAGTAGAGTGCCTAAAATGTGCGCAATTCAACAATCGCAAATTTTCGACGGTTGTACTTTTACATTTTACTGTATACATGATTACGTTATTGGAAGACACTGGGAACAAAGGACTGCGCGCTCGGACCAACAGTAGAAACAGAAACAGAATCAACAAATAACTTACAAATCTAAGTGTCTCAGGCGTTGCTTTAGGGTTGGAATTTCTTATACAGCGCCAGCGCCTCTTTTATCTTAACTTGAAAACACGAGGGGGCAGAATCTAGAATTGTGAAAGATTCGTTAGAGCATGAGTCACGACAAGTACCTGCTGACTGCAAGTGTTCGAAAACATGCGAAGCTTTGTCACGTCCTACATAGGGAACTAGACACAACATATTTTGTAAAATCTAAAGTGTTGTTACCTTTTTAAAAATTCCTGTTACACTGCTGTGTTTACTTTACGATTCAAATCTTAAGCTAAAATGTATCGGTACGCAACTTCGAACCTCGGAATTCTGTCAAATGAAACCGAAAAGCCGCAGTACCCGCAGTTAAGAGTTTCATATGACAACTTGACAATTTAGCGATTTCACATTCACCCGGGACCCAGGTGCAGTCAGTGGAGAGGCGGGAAAGAGAAAGCGGTAGGGAAAAAATCGGATTGTGGAAAACCGGTCAAAGTTCTTTGTTTTTCTATTCATGCAGGGTAAACAAAAATTTTAAGCTCACGATACAGCTTTTTAAAGACATGTTTCGGCATGATTCCTAATGTCATCAGTTTAAGGAGGCTCGAAATAGTTTTCACTTTCCGCGGACTAGTTTTACAAATTCTCTTCCAAATGCAGTCCGGTTTATTGTATCAGTGTGAAATTTACCACAAAAATAAATGAACCGTCATAGAATCATTGCATCATATTTTTTCGAGAAAACCTGTTACCATGGCAACCATATAACACATTCACTTGCACTCCCAAAATCGAAACGTATTGTGTTATTAAGAAAACAGGTCGGTGAAATCTTCTCAAACTCCTATATTACATGTTATCAGGAATGTCAAATTATGTATGTTTAAAACAATTATGTAAGGCAGATGAAAGGAAAAACCTACCTTTCCACTATTGCTTTATATTTTTTTCCACCTACAGAATTTTTTAAAAAATTGGTATAGATATTCATCTGATTGATCTTAGTTGTCACTAAAAATTTGA
>CM042756.1:18775636-18785840 GCA_022496165.2 Catalaphyllia jardinei
CATTCTCTCTACTGAGATGGTAACATAAAATTTTCAGAGCATTCAAGCAAACCTTATTTCTAAGGTAATCCCAAGTTATTTTTATATCACATTCGGTTTTTAAAATCCTAGGAGGGTCTTGAAACAGCCAATCCTGTGGACAGCTTAAACTTATTTTTTTATCGTTAAGTTACCATATCACGCGCGCAGTGATTGACCGAATCACCGAGCTATATCAGAGAGCAAATGTACGCAGTGAGCTGATTGTTAACTTGGAAAATAACATTTTCCAAGTTGTAGGTATGGAGCGATTCACTCCATCACTTCCTGTTAGACATTTGGAAACCGGGGGGGGGGGAGCTTCCGTATGAAAAAGTCGCAAGGAATGCTCTTCAGAAAATTGGAATTTAACTCCTACGGGTCCTACGGGAGACTTATGTGGACGTTGCCTGAGCTTCATTATACCCCTAAAAGATACCACTTAAAACGGAATTGGTTCGATCACTAGCTATTGTTTAAGAGAGGATCCCGTGGGCACTTGACCCGTCTCGTGTAATCGAGAGATCAGCAGAAATCAAGCCTGAAAACCGAGAAATTAATAAATACGAATGTTTCTTTTAATTATTTCTTCTGGTGCACCCTTAACGATACTTTGACAGCTAAAAATGGTGATGTTTCGTCGTCAACATCGTAAGTGAGACCAGAATCCTTGATTTGTACCCGAGAGGACGAAAATTTGTCAACGTTTGCATATAAGAGTCCCCCCCCCCGGTTTTGAACATCAGACGTTTAAGGCCGCTTCATGGTCGCTTGCACTGTGTCAAGTTAGTTATTCTTTGAATTCTGACCTGAGTACTCAATATCTTATTGCAGAAATGCTCTACATTGAATAAATTCTCGCACGAACGCTTTTATAAACAGAAGCTACCTGTAATTATAGAAGTCTCTTTTAAGAGAATAGCTCATTTACCGAAAGTGCCCTTTCATACAGATTTAACCACACTCGATTGCCAAAAAAGAAAAAGAAGACACTGATCATGAAAGTCACAAAAATGACGAGCTGTATGAATTTTCGAATGATTCAAGTCGTGATTAAATGTTTTTAAAGGTCAACCGTCGCGAGAATTGAGGAGAATTCGAACTGTGTCTCGGTGTTTTTTTGTACGACTAGTAGTTTCCATAGGAAAATGAAGTTTATGAGGAAGATGTTTTTTATGTCATTTAGGAAGTATTGTAGAGGGATACTCAACATGAGCTACTAGATTAGAGTATTTCGCCAAAGGCTAATGAGCTTAAAAAAACGTACTGAAGTAAACTGTTCACTCGTGTGAAAACCTTTTATCGATGTTCACGGTTGACCGCGACCGCATCAGGTCACGATTAATTTATTACAATAAGGAATTATGTATCTAAAGGTCGTGACAGCAGAAAGCAAATCGTTATCTTTAAGAAGGTTACGACATTTTTAAATTTAAATTTCGAAGACATGTTTCGATGTTACGAACATCATCGTCAGTTAAAGAATATTTGAAAAACCGTTAGGACTATATAACAACTGGGCGAAACATGCATACATAATTAATTATGATTAAGTGACATATTTGAGTGAATAACAAAGTGTTGGAAAGAATATTAAGCCTAAAGGGTAAGTGTCAGATTGACGTGATGAACTTGCTGGTTTAAATTAGGTTTTTCCCAGTTTATGTGCATAGCCTCCTTAAGTTTAAGCTGAAATTTAGTAGGGGCGGAATCAAGGATTTCAAAACAATCCGCAGAGCAAGATTTACGACAACTTTCTGAGTTTTGTAAATGTTTGAAGATATGTGAAGACTTGTCTGAAGAGAGATGTTCACGGACGCGTGTGGAAAAATGACGACCGGTTTCGCCGATATAGCAAGCATTACAGCAAGCACAAGTAAATATATAGACCGCACGTGCACGAGGTTCTCTAGGGACAGAATCCTTCACTGAAAAAAGATTTCTTAATTTAAACGTGGTAAACACTAACTTGATGTCAAGATCAATAACGATTAACAAGGCGACGTATTTTGCTTTGAGCTACAGTAGAAAAACTGCCTAAATAAGGTAACTTATAAAAGTATTTTTTACCCTGTGAAGTGGTATTAGAGGAAGGAGGTGTTTGAGTGGAGCCATTTCGGTCGATGACTGTGTTTAAAAATCTACAAACGCATTTATCGATAAGATGAACGGGGAAAAGATTCTTGCGTAAAATGAAAACTAATTTAACAATGTCCTTGTGGAAGCCCAACCAAGTATTGTTAATTTTAAAAAAACTCTGTCAATTAATGTCCTGATAAGACCGATGTTCACTGAAATGCTCCTCCGTTAAACTGACAAAACTGCTTGTCAGATGTTTAAAATAATGCTCCTTGAAAATCGTTTTACGTTATTAAACTTACCGCTCGATCGACGTTTTACTGCGTGTGTGACACTCTGAAAGCTCATCCGCGGTCACGCTGTTACTCCAAACTGATTGGGTAATGCTAAAGAATGCATCCAATCAGGGTGAAGCAAGCAGCCTGACTGTTGCATCTCGGCCGCGGATGCTGGTCGCTCCGAAAGCTGCAATTCTCGAAAGTTATGTGGCGGTTAGCCTTTGGATTTTAAATGGATGTTCGATTGAATGCCGCGAAAAGAAGCATCAACCTTTCAGTTTATTTTGTGTTCGATTTGGAAGCCGGGCGATTCAAATTTCTGGGTGAAAATCTGCTTGGCGCTGGAGGAGTTCATTTTCCAAGTTGACTCATAGCCACTTTGATTTTAAAAAATTTTGCTTTGCAATTTTGACACAGCTGACCCATATTAAACGTTGCCTGTGACTCAGACAAAGGGACCATTTCTACATATGGTGTAGGTACGCTCGTTCGCTAAATAGCGAATTCCGGGTCATCTCCGCAAAGTGAAACTCAGCAACTGACAATTAACGCTCACTAGAGGAGTGATCAGTTGAAAGCTTGCTGTGATGTTGGAGTAGAAACAGTGGGAGAAGTTTAGTCTTTCCAACTTTGACAATAGTTCAGGCAATATCTCGCTGACAGCTTCCCTCAAATGCAGCTCAGCATTATTTTTATTTCATCAGGAAGCTTTGAGCTCTTTGATTTGCACTTTCCACTCGAAAATTGCACATTTTCAAGAGCCACGGATGAGGCCTCATCTCTCTAGACCGACCTTTAGATCCTTACTTTTAAAATTAAACTAACGAGGCAACTTTGAAGGAATCTTTCTTATGTCGAAAGCCACTCGAAACCGAAGGTTTAGCTGTTTGTGATTGACCGCACAAGGATTGTGATTATCTTGCTGTAGCGTACTTTATCAAAGAACAAATGCAAGCTGGCGTCACTTTTCCTCATGTGGAAAAAAAAGACAACAAGACGATTTTTTAAATCGTTTAACCGCGCTTTAAAATTGACTTGTTTCAGTCTTAGCACTATGTGTGGCACAGTCGGCCTAAACTCTTGCTGTGAGGAATTATTATGCGGACGTTCAGCTCGTGAAACGTGACATTTAATCTTTATGGGAACGTTCAGCTCGGGAAACGTGACATAGTTACCGCCGTCATCTACTGTTACATAACCGAATTTCATTACGCGAAACGTGACTCTCGCTGCCTTTCGTCATCATATGTGCTGAAGGGCGTATCCGATTACAGTCTGCGTGTCAGTAAAAAGCGGGGTAGGGTTTGGGTCGGGGTCTCTTTTTTTACATACTTTTTCACATACTCAAATTGGTCATGCCTCCGCTGTTGCTGAGCATTCGATGTCCACCGGTCACAACATCAAATGGGACCATTTCGAGATCTTAGCAAGTGGTCAATGTGATTTACAGAGTAAAATCAAAGAAACATTGTTAATACGAGACTTGAAACCCGCCCTAAATGAAAACGTCGGTAGTGAAAATCTCCTTACTTCTTTATTTACTCACACCAGATGTAGTTTCTTTTTCCATTGTTGTCTAGCTAGTTACCAATACCTCGCTTTAGTTTTTGTCTTTTTAAATCTCGTCATATTTTGTAACCGTCACTTCTGAGGATGTATGTTGTAGCATACGGAACGTCAAGTTTAATATACCATGCGAAACCTCATTGTTATGTTTATAACCCCTGTTTGTTTTCTCTTTCTCTTGAAATTGAAATGGCCGAAAAACAAGAATTTTTATGATAATAGTTTTTTATGTCTTTCTTTTAAATTTCTTTGAACCCAAATTCTGATCTCTCGCAATTTTATAAGCTGTGTATCGTTACAATATTTTCAGATATAAAGAATATAAAAAAAATGTGGTCGAGCTCATCTTAAACAGTCGCGTCACATTTTAGTCAAGACAGTCGAATATAGAAAGGACAAATTTCTTTTCCAGTTCATCGTTTTCTGCAATAGGAGGCTCTAAATAAGTCGAGTCATTGGCAAATTAAACGGAAGGGTTTTCAACTTTCTTGTAAAGTAGCGGACATACTTCTGAAAGCACCGGACGTGAATGTTTTCTTGGCGCCGTATATCTGCCAACTCTCCCGGTTTTCCCGAGAGTCTCCAAGTTTTTCATTAAATCTCCGGTCTCTCGGAATGCCTTTTGGGTGATTTTTGGAGGTTATTCCTGGACATTGTCTTTAATGACATTCTCAAAATGCAAAGATTTCTAGACGTCTCCAGATTTTTGTACTCTGGGGGTTGGCAGGTATGCGTAAGGCGCAAGCACCTAGGGTGGTCTGGGGTCATGCTCCCACAGGAAATTTTTAAAATAGAATACTCAGAAACGCCATTTCCAGCGTTTCTGGAACCAAGGAAACAGTTTCCTAGGCAATGCTGGCGCTCACTAAAATTCTCTTTGAAAAGTAAATTCGCCAATATTGATCTCAAAGTACCGGAGGTGGAATGGCAACCCTCAAATGAAAACCCTGCCTGAACTTACCATAAACACACCCGTTGCCTTCGGTGAGACCTCCCAATTAAATATCATATATAACATACTGGCCCAAACCAAGACCTTTAAATTACTAAAATACAAAAGAATGATTGACTTTCTTGTTTATTTTTTCCCTTAGTTAAAAGCAATGAAAGTCAAATGAACTGCTTGTTCTCGATAAAAAGCCTTTCGTAGTGGCAAGAGAATGGGAACGTGTTGTTCCGGCCTGTCGGATGTGATTATTTGATAATTGGATTAGTTTTTGTTTGGATTAGTTTTTGATTAAAATCGTGAAATGATAATTAGTGTTTTGAAAAAATTGTTCTTCTTCCATTTTTTCTTACATATTTAACTTAATACCACCTATCTCCAGCAGTGAAGGAAAAGAACATCGCCCTTAAAGTTTTCGAGAAAACAAGGAGATTGTGTTTATAACTTTATGAGAAAAACAAAAGTATGAAGTTACAAACGTCCGCGTGAAAAGTAAGATTGTCACGTTTACTCAACAAGGTCCAATGTTCTGATGCCAAAAATGATCATAGATTTTTTTTCGGTTTTGATATTGCAGGAAACCATTTCAACTTAACATCAACTAAGAAGACGTTATGAAAGGTAACCCTGAACTTGAAACAACCAGACACATAGAAAACTGTATAAATTTTATAAGACGCCACGAAATCTGCAGAGTTTGGGACGTTTCCTTGTTGCATTACCCTTCCCAACGCCTGAGAGTTTTTTGCTCCTTATGAGAAACTGTATTTCGCGAAGCGTGCAGCCACTATGTCACCTCAAAGTCTAATCGAATTAATTTGCGGTTTAACTCGCCGCCAGAAGTCTTCGGGAATACCATAACTCTTTTAACTTCAAGAAAATCTCCGCTAAAAAAAAAACCGGTTTTAACAATTGCCATTAATGCGAAATATTAAAATGCCCCTGAATACATTAAGAAATGATAGGTCTAAACATTTTTCTGGACGTGCCGCTAGATTGGTTTCTTGTCCTTCTTGTTTGCCAGTTTATTCTGACCGTGAAAAATATAAGTAAAGTCAAGATAGAACGAATAATTTTTTTCGCGAAAATCGTGAATCGGTAATTTAAAAGAAAAAATATTTTTTGGTGGCGCCAGTTCCGAAGCCTTGACGGCCGTTCTGTGAGAATCTTTGTAATTGTCAGTGTTCATTTACAACATACTGCAGGCTACAAAACCACCGCGGGTTATTCCCCTGCAAGTCCTGGCAAGTTCTTGTTTACCTCAGCAAATGCTAAATTTTCCTTCAAATCTCTTCGCTCACTTCGATGAGCCCAAGAATTCACTTGAATTGCCTTATCCCACAAAAAATGTTCGCAAATGTTCAAATAAATCAATGACCAATACTTCTGGTGAAATAAACTTGCAAAGTAAGCAAGATATTATTTGTCACGTAGCGAAAGTGAAACCTGCAACGTCAGCGAATTATGTGGCTGACGCAATACTTTTTTCAGCGTATGTAATATTCCCTTCGAACCCAACGCTTCGATAAAGCCAGAAAAATGTATTTCACACACAGTGAAGAAAAAGTAATCACCCGAACATCTACCTTCTTGTTTGTTGTCTGCACGCAGTCCTTGTTGATTCAATGATGACTATAGACACGCAATCAATTGATCAATCTGTAGCAAAACAATTGACAACGACTACACATGAGCTGTTTACCCCTTGTTGCCGATTGCACCATAAACCCTAGCTGTGGTGAAATCTTCGATGACGATGGTCTTAATCTGGAACTTTTTCTAGGATATGTCTGAGCATGAACGATACCAACAATTTGATAGCAAGGCTATAAACAACAGCTTTCTCTCTTCAAAGTTACGATTAAATTTAGTCGGTTTTCTTTACGAGTAAGGAGCTAGCAAAGTAGTCACGCAAGTCACATAAACTGTAAACGGCTATTTCTAGTACGGTGGTTATTTCCCTACAATGACGTAATCCTTGCACGTTCTGACACGTTCGTTTGCTTCGAATCGGGCGCTTCGATAAAAACAAAAGAAAATATATTTCAGACACAATAAAGAAAACAATATGTGTAACATCTTCGTGTATTAATGTTTCACCCAAGCTTTTGGCAAATAAACATTGCAGGTTGCGTGATTTAAAGTCTTGACCAAGATTTGGCCGAGCGGAGTCTTGGTCTGGTAACCGACTAAAAAAAATAAACCGCTAGCAGAGCTAGAACTGCGCACGCCTACGGCCGCGCGGTTAATTAAAGAAGTCTCGGATATGCTCTGCTCTGTTGTAAAGCACTTAGGAAGCGGTAGAGCACTCAAGCAAGGATTGAGGAGAAACACTTGGCTACGTCTCGAGTCCCCCTTACACTTCATTTGGGCTCTGTCTCTTCCTGCACGATTTACAACAGAACATGACAGTCGAGGCTTCTTTACGCTCTCATTGGTCAATAGGTGTGTTTAGATGGGTGTATGTAAACACGGTTGCGGCGTTTCAGATTTGCGCGCATTCTTAAGAATTATTTTATCAAAGCAATAGAGCGCTTTTTCTGTGTTTACAGAGCCTCATCTTAACACTCGGCGGGTTAGGAGAGTTCTCGAAAGTTATGAAAAACCTCGACTACGTCTCAGGTTTGCCTAACTGTCTCGAATTCTCCCAAACCTCATCGTGTTTAGATGAGGCTATGTAAACACGGAAAAGTGTTCCACTGCTTAAAGACAGCTTTTTTCTGGAAAAAAAAATTCAGCACTTATAAAATGTTACGAAACTACATCTGAGACCTTAGTGCCATATGTTCCATACCCTCACATTGAGGATATGACGTCACTTGTCGCATTTCACCATTACAACAATACAATACTTTCTACTAGAAAAAATAGTTCATAGCTTCGCGCCGCAGTGTAGGCACTCATATTTTCATCCCCTCGTAAACATCTATACAATGCACTTGGCGGAGAAAAGGGTATAAAGTGTAAAGAGAGCTGGAGTGGTCTTATCTAATAAAGCTTGTATATAAGCCTTGACACAAATATCCGGATATTTTATTATCATTATTATTATTATTATTATTATTATTTTGAGATATTTAGAAGTTTCCGAGAAATTTGGAACATTTTAGGCTATTAAGAAAATTTTTAGATGTTTAGAAAAATTTATGGCTTTTTTTGGCTGTTTTGCACCTTTTCCTCGCTGTTTTCTTAATCCAATGCAGCGGCTTCCCACTTAAAATAATATATTTCATATCACTAGCAGCCATTTGTCAAAATGGCGGATGCAGGAAACAATGAGTTTTACATCCATGTTGTTTCAAAAGTTGCTTTGTTTTCATTTACTAGTGTAGACAATCTCTGGCATACTTTTCAGTTCCCGTTAAGGAAAATTTTGGCCTAGGGATTCAAAATCGGCTTATTTTGAAAACAAAAATGCGAGATATTTTGAGATATCTAGAGGATTTGTCGAGATATTAAGAAAAACTTTTGGGATATTTAGACATTTTTGTGAGAATTTCAGGAAAGATATTATGGCGCTTTACGTGATATTTGTGTCAAGGCCTACTTGTATAATGGAAGACCTTGTCACACAACAGTTAACAAAATTCACAACTCATCTGTCAAAGTTAAGGATAATTTACACGTCACCAGTATCATTTTTACTGTTCATTAGTAGGTGGTACTTATAACAGTCCTGAGAACTAGCCCACAAGCTCCACCCCATCGTGTAATTTTGGTTGCTTAATTCTAACTGCACGGCAAACCTATTTCTTCCAATAGTCCAATTAATTTATGTGTAGTACCCTTTGCAGTTGCCAGGAGTTAACTCAACTAAGTGTTACCAAGGATGAGCAAGTGAGAGACTATGCAGAAATGTAAGAAAAATAGGCGTACTCCTGACCACTAGGAACGGTATGCAGCAGCGGATTGCAAATTTCGTGTGCTGTAAGGATGCTTACAAACAATTCGTCCAAATGTCTTTTATAATTCTTTTGTGCTATTTTACAATTGATTAAAATATTATTTGCTATCATTCAATTGTTCAAGTTTGTTTTTACACTGAAAAGTGAACATATATTTGTTAGGTAATTGCAACAGAATCTGTCTAGGCATACACCTGTTACATCCGGCGAGTAGCTGCAGATGGCCACTTCGCGTGTCTATTTTATCAAAAGTTGCACCTTAATGCAATTTATTACTTGTGTTTTATTCCCTTCCCTCTATAGCTTCGACCCTAGCTTCCCCGCGTCCCCGCTTCCCCGCGTCCCCGCGTCCCCGCGTCCCCGCGTCCCCGCGTCCCCGCGTCCCCGCGTCCCCTCGTCCCCGCGTCCCCGCGTCCTGCTCCCCCGCTACCCCGCCTCCCTGCTTCGCCATCACATAGCTTCCTCGCTTCCGTGCCTCCTGGCTTCCTTATTTTATTTTTTTTTGTTGTTGGGTTTGTATTATTATTTGCTTACTTATTTCCTTTCTTCCCTATGTCCTTCATTCCTCTCTTTGTTCCCTTTCTTTCTTATTTCCCTCTTTCTTTCCTTCTTTCAAATTTCAATGCCGCACGAGGCGGCCTCGTGCGGTATTTGAAATGTCGAGTTCATTGTTAGTGAAAGAGTGCAGGTAAATCCCGATAATTCACGAGCAATGAGTGCATGTACATGTGTTAACAACAACAACAACAGCTTTATTTATCCCTTATTTAGAATAAATTACATTAAATTACAGTAACATACATAATAAATAAATAATTTGAAAAAATAAGACAGCCTGAAATAACCTACATAAGTATGTGTAGCCCCAAAGAGTATCGTTTTTCAGTATATGGTCATAAATAGGGTATCAATTTTAGCTGATTTTTACCATTTCGGTCATAAATAGGGTATCAATTTTAGCTGATTCTCACCATTTCGGTCATAAATAGGGTATGGATTTTGTATTCTACCTTGATATGGTTATGTTTTTTAAGAAGCCACTTTTTCCTTCGTTATCGCAAAGAAAATCAACAAAAGCCCTTCACAAATTACGTTTACGGTAATTTAACTTTGGTCTGAACTACGGAATGTATTGTAACGCTGGTCAGAAACAGGGTTTTGATTTAAGAGTCATTTTTGGTCAGGTCATAAAAAGGGTAGGGAATATCGCAGATTTTGGTTATAAATAGGGTAAGAGTTTTGGGAAGCGGGCCGCACACCCCCACCCAATCTTTCTGAAAGCGGCAGCGATCGCAAAATTGCAATGTCAGAGAATTTATTTGAAAATATGGTCAGGGGAGTTGTGTAAAGTATTTTTAAAGTACTCTAGCAGAGATGGTTAGACATTGTGATTGAGTCTGTGCATTTAGGGG
>CM042756.1:18807979-18821979 GCA_022496165.2 Catalaphyllia jardinei
CAGAGAAAGTCGGTGTCCATTTAGATGGTGAATCGCGGCGGAGAGAAAGTAAGGGTACATATGAATGTTGTGCCGCGTAGCACTATGGATTGTCTGACTGACTTTTCGAGCTTATCGAGTCTATAACCTATAGGACATATTCAGCGTGTAATGCAGCTCCTGTTACTCCATTAGAGTATAAAAACAGAGAAATTGCGAAAGAGTTTGTTTGGATCAAGAGAAGATCAAGAGAGAATTGAATCCCCCATATCGTAGGCCTTATACTTAAGGTAATTCCGAGGATGTTACCTACGCGATGCATAGACAGCCCGAAGTCACTAGAACTATCTCGAAGTCACTTAAGATGAAATGGCAGGACTAATTAAATGTCGTGAAAATTCATTCCAAATGTTTTTATTTTCAAAAGACGTTTCATAGCAGAAATGCTTTCTACACTCTCATCCGTCCTTTGGTAGGTTAGGGTTCTTTTGCTTTGTGTTCGTTTGGCTGTTCATCATCATCTCATCATCCTTCTGTTTTAGATAACTCTGATAGTGATAGACAACTTAAGTGAATCTAAATCCTTGTGAGATTAGTAGCTTGAATATAAAGTCGTTTGTTGGTCGAGGTTGTCCTTGGCGTTGTTTTCGTTGTTGGTTAAACTCGCTTTTGCTGTGTGGGGGCGAGCATCTCTCTTGAAGGTTTTCTTTCGATTTGAAACGAAACGAAACGAAACATAAACAAATCCTCCAAAAAAACAACCACGCTACAGTGAGTACCATTAGTGGAAGAACTGGGCACCATGTTTAAAATACCTTGAAAGGAATTACTATGGGTATAAGGCCAATATCGTACATTCAATCTCGTACCTTGATAATCTCTTGTTGGGATTTATCTTGTAGTTTCTCGTTATTACATTGCACAATAGTTTCTATTTACTTACACGTCATATATTCAAAGACTGGCTCATCTCAGTGAAAAACAAGTACAAAGAGACCAGAGAAAGATCGAGGACACCACTTCTTCCAATAGGCCGTCGGAAGTGGAGGAAGCCTTTGCTGCATTTTTCGACGACGAAAGAATGGACGCATGCGAGAAAATGCAGGTGATATATGGATCCGAGGAAGAAAGTGAAGTTGGTATTTCTTACCCACGACTGGCTTGCATGATTTTTGAGGTAAAGTATCCAAAATAGCGCTCTTTCATTATAACTTTCGAACGTACAAGGAAAAATCATATCCCCACCAAGACGTGGCATAAGTAGTGGGGTGTTTTTTATGGATCCCCTAGATTTAAGACATATGTCATGACCTAATGTGACGTTGTAACAAATCATTAAGTTCGCATATTGGATCCTCCATCTTATCATTTCGTTTCTTAAAGTCAGAATAATGTTTGTAAAACTTAGAAACGGATAAGTATGGAATATGTTACTGACCTGGTACTCAGATACCTTGATAATCTGGTATCTGACGGATAAATAAAGATTTAGAATCACAGCGAAAATCCTTCTTTACAAATTTTCAATTTGTAATTGAAGGGACACTATCACGATGTAGCGCACGCGCGAACTTGACTGGTTTCTTTCATTGGAAAACAATAGAACTGTCACTATGTCGCGTCATGCCGACGCGACACAGTGACAGATAAGCGCTATTTATATCCCATTCGCCACTCGTGTTCATCTCTCGATTTATACAGGAAGAAAAGTCAACTCGCTCAACTAGTCAGGGAAAGCGACTTGGTTTTTCGTGTTAAACGAAAAATAAAAACTGTATTGACAAATGTAGTGGTGGAACACGTGAAAAGCCGCATGAGTAATGCAAAAACAAGGCAACTGTAAGTCCGTGGTTCATAACAAGCCTGAAAATACCGATGTGCAAATGTTATGATGGAAATTTTACTGATTTCATACACGAGTCCTTATCATATTTACAAAACTGTCCTGACAGCTAAAAACAAATAAATCGGAGTCAATCTCACAGAGTATACCTGAGCGAAGAGAACCTGATAGAATGTCTGAATATCAAGAAAGAAAACCAACGATTAAAGGTCTACTTGCTCGAGTAAAATGTCAACAAAGAAACGCTCGCACAAGCGTGATCCTTTCAGTCTTTCCCAAGCCTCGTGAATCGGTTTCTTTGCAAAAATCCTGCTATGTTACTGGTTCCATTACTTCTCAGTCCTTTCCCGATTTTCTAAACCTTTCTGAAAGCTGCCGGGAGAAAGCCGTCTCCGTCCAGCGCCATAACACTTCCCTCCACTCGAAGTTCCGTCAAACGGCATTGAAGTTAACACCGAAAGGTCTCGATTACACACAAATTGACACTTAACGAGAACCGTGTATCACTGATCTTTCATTCTGAGAGGTTTTATGGCAAAGCCAAAGTTGATTGAGGGTGATGCAAACGGATTTGTGAAAGCTCTATATCCATTCTCGCATCTTTGAATTCTTGACCTCCTGAATAAAAATCAAACTCTTGCGCATGCGCAAAAGCGTGAATGTGTTCCTTTAATGGCGGCGGAGTTTTAAAGCGTAATAAGAGATCATCTTTATGCATATGCATAACAAACTTCTAAAATGTTAAGTGCAAGTTGAGGTAGCCTTTCAATGCCGCTGCGGTTTATCATGATGGTTATATATTTTGTCGTCTTACGGACATGAACCGAGTGTCCTGCTGGAGCTACAAGGGGTAAGAAAAACCTTGTGTATGTGTTGACTCGCACACAAACAAACAGTAACCACTTACCTTATTTGCATTTTTCTGGCTATTTTTCCTGACAGACAGTCTATGAAGAGATGAAGGAAACAAAAGAAGCAGTGCTTACATTGTTTAAGGTCATAAGTAAAAGTATGACCTTGCTCCGACAATGGGTGTAGAATACGCCTCGAGAGCAAAGGTAAAGGGAAAAGAACTAGTGTAACTTTACTAGGAAATGACATCTTTAGAGCCAGTGTTATTTCATTTAATAGGAATAATTTTTTTGGATCACGTCATGGTCAACACGAACGAAATGCGGTGATTTAACGTCCATACCAACATTGAAACAGAGCAACACGTCAGATCACTGATCGAAATAGGAGGCAGCTAAGCTGACGTGTCAGTTTACTAAGGGCCTCTTCATATGACCCCGGTCAACCGGGCTGGCTCAGTTTCCGAGATCTTGCCTTGCCGCTCTTTCCTTCGTAAATTTTCGATGTGTTCAAATGAGAGGCAAGGCTGGCTCGGTTACCGAGATCTCGGTAACCGGGATGAAAATTTTCCCATAAGAACACTCCAGCCCGGGTAACAGAGACGAAACGTTTCAGGCAAAATAGCTTTGCTTTCGCAACATTGCCGCCAAATTTTTAATTTTAGTTTCTTCTGACGTCACGTAAAAACTATAAGAATTAGCCACTAAGCCACTACAGCCGCGAACGATACCGGGCTGAATTTCCCATATGAACACAGCAAAATTCGTCCCAGTAACCGGCCCTAAAATGTAACACTTAATGACTGGTTCCGAGCGGAGCAGTGAATTGACATTCCACCAAAACAAAATTCACTGCTTAGTCCCCCCAGGGACTAGTCATGGAGTGATTTGTTATATAGCAAAACAAAACAAAAGCAAATTTTGAAAAACGCTCTGAGATTCCAGTAACAATATTAGGCCACCTCCAACTGCACGGTCTGATCACTTGCAATAACAGTCAACATTTCTCTGGTAGCAGTGAACTGTTTCCCTTTTGGAGTCAGTGACTTTTTGCAATGTTGCCCGCTTATGGCATTTTCCGGCAAACTATTTCATTGTTAGATGTCATGTGACCATGAACTAGCCAATGAATGGGCACGCTGTAGCGGAAAAGCACTAACTATATTACAATTTAACTTAGGGTGCGTTTCTTTAAGAAAATTCAAGATTGGATTCTTAAATCCAAGATCTTTCGGATCGTGGTTCGTCAAAAGAACCGAAGAATCCACTCTGGAAGTGGATTCTTCGGTTCCTTTGACGCACTATGATCTGAGAGATCTTGGATTGATCTGTGTGGTAAAGAAACTCGGATTTTTTTTCTGATTTAAGAATCCAATTTTGAATTTTCTTTAAGAAACGCGCCCACCGTTTAATTTTCATGTGATATTATTGGCTACTTCACGTGGTGCAAAATTACAGGTCGGTTATTACGCAAAAACCCCCATCTGCGTCGAAACTTGCTGGAAAGAAACAAAGCCAGCCGGAGAGTTTACACTTTTCTTTCCTTGATTTCACTTGGAAGAAAAACAAACTCGTTTCGTGATATCCAGCGACGTTGACCATAAAAAGATGGTTGCAAATTCTCTTCCGGAAAGACAACAAAATTTGCTACTAACGTGTTTGAAGATGAAGTTAATAGTGAGTAAGTTTATAAATTATATTAGAATAAAGTTTGGATAGACAGATGCAAGAACTCACGGTGATCTGAATTCCAAATTATTGCTTCCGTTGCTTCGGCATTTGGCAAATCTGACCCACACTAAAAGTTGTGACTCTGTGGCTCAGACAAATGCTGTGGAAATGAGTTATTTGTTTGTATAAACATGCGTAACTGCGGAGGCCATTGTTGATAATAGTATAGTTTTTTAAGCTTCATTAAAAGAACACGTTTTTCCAACAAAACAGTAATCATGTAGCGAAAAAAAAAACCAAATTCATGGCCTAGACGATATGTTTGTTACAAAAGCAGAAATTAAACTTAAGTTGTAACACAACAAGAGAAAACATAAATTGAGCTGTGTCTGTGTATGATAAGGTGCTTATTTTGTAAAAATGCCTAAATAAACACTTCCACTTCACATGCAGTGCCATCCTCATTGCTGTAATATTCAAGGTTTAATTACAGGACATGTATTGGCTAGCTATTACACAGTATGTACATGCTACGTTGCACCGCATGGGTGATAACTTTTCTGACATTATTGATTTAAACTAAACCCAATCTTGCAGCTTTATAACCATTCCCCAAAGGAATTGTTTCATTTATTCTATATCTTATTTTGTTCGAAACCTTACGCACCCCAAGGCATTCTAGGACGGATATTATGATCACATTTTGTACGAGTAAATTTTTGTTAATTCATGCTTGTTTTTTCGACTGAAGGGAAGACGTTTGCCGTACAACATCTCTTTCAACATACCATACGGACCAGAACTGGAGTACCCCATTGATGTCTTTGATGCTCTTGTACTTTCTTTGAAAGAAACTGCGCACAAATGTGACCTTAAGTCCTTGGAACAAGTATGTTTCCAACTTACGCATCTATAGCAATAGTAAACGGAGATTATTTATGCCGAGTATTTTCCACTCTACAATACGACAAAAGTATTTTTAGAAGTATAATCTGTTTCTTGAGTTTTGTTTAATTTCTGTATGGCCTTTATTATAAGGGGAAGAAACAGGATACAACTTTTCTCTAGACGAAAGACGAGTGTTTTCTTTTCTGACAATAAAAGTTCAATGACGCCATTAGTTGTTATAGCAACTTATTAGCCAATGAAATACAGGATATGCAGCCTTGATAAGTAAGTGATTGTAGCCTTCTTTTTTTCCGACCTGCATGTACATGTATACTTGCAAGGAAACTTGGATTCCGTTTGGCCAGGGCGTAAGTATATAATATACTTGTTATACAACGCTTTCGAGTAGTATACACCGTAGCCTTTAGGCAAGCGGCAAATGGGATATTTAACAATTAGACCCATAGCCCGAAAGGACTACGTGTCAATAGCCCATGAGGCGAAGCCGAATGGGCTATTGACCCGTGGCCCTTGAGGGCGAAGGGTCTAATTGTTTTAGTATCACCCAACTTGTCGGAAAGAAAAGGCATTAACAAAGTTAGCAAATGCAAGTTCAAGAAATATTTATTTGGGGGAAAAAACGAAAGGAAAACCGGCGAATTTCGCTACTCAATGACTATTACTATTAGACCCCTAGTAGCGTAGCCAATCAAAATGCAGGATTTGCATTAGTCCACTAGTTGGGTGATACTAATCCCTGTTATTATATCTCTAAGTTAGTACGCGAGCTGTGATTGGTCAATTTAACGGGCCGTACTCTCCTGCACGGCCTGCTAAATTCAAAGTTTTTTGTTGCCAAATTATTGCGTGATTTATCCCCAAATTTTCTAAACCTATATAGCAAGCAAAAATTTCAAATTTTCTTTTACTCTAAATTGTTTACTGAAGCGTGCTAACGACCTAAACGATTTCAAATTTACTCGTTTTGCTTTTAACCTGCTTCAGAACCTCATGAGTAGAAATCGTTCCCAAACCCGTCAGACACACAATAGAGGTATAATAAATATCTTACTATAAACTCGTCTTCTCGGCCCGTACCGTAAATTACGGATCCTCGTTTTTCCTCTACGATTTATGACCCAAGCGCGAAGGGGAAAAATCTCGGTCCGTAACTTACGCTGCATGCAGCCCGCGAACTTAGTTAGTAAGAGGTATGTATCCCACGAGAAAGTGTTGCATAACTATTTTATACCATGCAATAGGAAAAACCACCATCAATGCAGTACATGATAGAAACGTTGGTTGCAACACATTTGAATACACAATGGCTTTCCTGCTTTGTGATTGTTTGTGATTTCTATGGCACGGTCATATACATTGTTGCAATGCATTAAGGTGTACCCACACATGCATTAACTCGGATTATTTTTTCTGCCTCACCTGGTTACATTATTCTTCAGGGTGTAAAGAGGAAAATTAGGGAGAAATGGCTACAATGGATCTCCAAGGAAAGATCATGCAGATTCTCATGCTCCGAGTGTTTGCTGGCTCAGCTCGACGACTACATAAAGGCGTGCATCCGACTAACATGGCGAATGGTTACCCAGGTCCCACCCATGCAACTCGAGTACCAGTCCGCCACTTTAAAAGATATTCACAGAAATCAACTGAGGGACAAGCCTCAGACAAAGAGCTGGAGATTGCTTGTTACTTGTGGCCTGCTTTACTAGATGGAGGAGGAAAACTTATTCGTGCAGGGGAAGTTGTTTGTAAGGTGAAGGAGATCTAGATACTGCCTACAAGTTGATTAGGCATGGTTATCATTCATAGCCCGAATGCAAAGACCTATGTTTCACATAAAGGCGCTATGTTTCACATAAAGATGACTTTGGTTTCTTTGTTCGCTATAATTTGTTTTTGAGCAAAACGTTATGTAATATTGGAATTAAAGGTAAAAACGGCTGATGTGTAATAACATGTGAGGTGAAGTAAATACTCAAGCTTGCTTATTGCTTCAGTGATCTTCAAGAGCAAAGCAGTGATTCGAGACATCGCCGGAGAAACAAGATGGCAATAGTTTAGTTGTTGCGTTTTTGCTTGTCCTAATTCCACGCCAGTCGCCACTAGGGAATTAAGCATAAGCACAAGCACAAGAACAATGTTCATATTTTTTTGTTTATATTATACGCTTGTGTGAACCAGGCTTTATGAATGACATACGTGAAGTTTCGAGCGTTAACCCTTCGTCGGAATATTCGCTCCGACAAAGAGCTAACGCTCGAAACGTCAACTTTCGAATCCCTTTACGGAGGCCAATTCAAATTATCAACCCGGCCAGTTGATAATACGCCCCACCGACGCAGCACCACAGTTTCTTTATTGTGTTATTATTGGTTGATTAGGGCTACACAGAACGGAGAGCTCACGGGTATGTTTTCCTAGAAAAACTTTAAAGATAATCTTATAATGTAAAGCCCCGGCCAAACGATCGCAACATTTCAACGCAACATATCACTACATTGTTGGGCCCAACAAGTTGCGTGCGTTTGGCCATCCTGTTGCAACATGTTGCGACATGTTGAGTGTTGTTGGCTTGAAATTGTAAATGGCCAAATTTTTTACGCAAAATTTGTGGATGTTGCATGATGTCGTAATCGTTTGGCTAGGGTCGTGCAACAATGTGCGCCCGGGCATGCGCTCTAGTTCGATTTCCAACGCCCAACATGTTTCAACACTTCGCAACGCGTGCAATATGTTGCGCCCAACAATGTTGCGATCGTTAGGCCGGGGCTTCATAAAGCTACATTGTCGGGGGCCTTTTGTTTGGCGAGTCCTTGTTTCAGCTTAACATAATGCACTTCGCGTGTAAACTTTGTCAACCTTGACAAATTTGAAAAGCTGTGTCAGTAAACTCAGTCTGTCTTTTCCCGTGTCTTTGTTATAGAAAAAAGATTTTTTGCATATAAAACTACCATCAAAAAAATCAAATCAAATTCACTTATAGAGCACCATACTCTACCAATCTAGTATTGGGCCTGAGTGATTCAGCCATTAAGTAGGCTCTCCCTCAGGCCAACCGGAAAGGTGCACGTTTGTTGTAGAAACAAAGTGGTAGAAACTGTGCCAGATGTATAAATGTTATTACTATTATTATTCAACAACTATCACTTTTCTCATAACGTTGGTAAGTCCTGTTGTCTGTCCTCTGTACACAAAACTTTAATAGATACGTTACCACTGATATACTTAGTTTGCTAAGTCTCGTCAAGATCTTGCAAAGTTATGTTTAACCACGCTTTCATAATTCACATCATGGACCACTAATTGAAATGAATCAGTTGAAATAATAACAGTAATAAAAATAGAATAGACAGCTAAATCATTCGGTACTAATTAATTTTCTCCGAACTGAGATCAGCAAACGTACACGTAAGTGTGAATTATATACATGCTAATAAGAATAGGGATAATGACACTAATGACTGGAGCAAAATTCCATGTCGTTCGACATCAATTAACCAAATTTAATCAATATAATAATTTCGGGGAAAACACTAACTTCAGATGTTGTTAGTATTACCAAGTTACCAAACGTTTCTATTTAGTTTACGACTTACGTTTGTATGTATTACTACGTTATTCCAATAACTAAGGCCTGTGCTATCTCGCATTGCCCGTTACTATGGCCTTACAGAACCTTAATCAGCAACTAGTATAGCGTTAGGCATTACAATAATGTATGTGTGTGTTATTTCGTAGCACTTCAGTTCTACACACTACCATTCTCGAAACGTGGGTGCACTACTCACTGAAAAAATTGACTCTGCCATGCAACTAGAAAACAAAGACCTTTTGCACATGTTTAAGTACCTTCAGAACACATTTGTTCATGCCTTCAAGTATGCTTTTACAAAAAATCTAGGGAGGCTGTTCCAGTGTTTTGGCTTGTCACGTCAATTACGGTGACGTTGATCTCAGACCCCCCAAAATACAAGCAGACTCTGATTTCGCGATCCTTTCCCTTGGAGATGTCGGGAGAAGAGACTAGTACCTTTCCTATGGATGGGCTAACTTCTGGGTCTGTTGTGAACTTTGCATTCGGATTACTTAAGGTATAAAATTCAACCTCGAACGACGTTTGAGCACTTGTTATGGGCGCGTAAGTAAAATGCCTTCTTTCTTGAACTTGAACGACATCGCCCTCTTTAACAAGAACGCTAAGACAGTCCTTGCAGTAGGTAACTCCCTCCAATTCTTCCTTTTTGTCGATGGGATGAATACTAGCATCAAACGGACGCCAAACCTCGATACCATAAGTAGTAGACATCTGCCGGGAAGCAATGATGCCAGGTCTTTGACCAAACATTACCGCTCCCTGAACAACAGCAATACTGGCGTTGTTAGGTACAAGGATGGTAAACTGACTGCTAAATTGCTTCTTAATGGCGTTCTGGAGTAACACGGACTCCGCAAATCCCCCAACGAGAAAAAAGAATTCCACTCTTTTCAAGGCACGGCTTTTAAGGAGATTTTTCAGGTGCTCCACGATCCCTTTAATCACTGGATCAAACAACTTTTTCATTGCCATGGATCCCAAACAGAAGTATTCGTTTCTGACAAACTTTACATCATCAACTGCACAGGAACTCGCAAACCGTTCTGCGAGATCATGTCCACCATACTCTGAGACCAGTGAAGTAAACGTGCGAGAAAGTCGAATTCGCGTTGTTTCACCCTCTGAAGCTCGACGTCCTCTTTTCTTCATTTCAAATTCGTTCATCAGCTCGAGCCATTCTCCGGGGTATTTGTCACGGAATATCTCAACAACATTAGTCCCAAAGAACTTCTTAAACAGGGACACGAACTCCTCGTCAACTTTTGTTCCACCGTGTGGCCCTCCCGTCACTTGATGGACTTCTTTAATATTGCCATTTGTCAGGATTTCATGAGCTGTGACATCTAATGTCCCGCCTATGAAAAATAAAGCAAGCTCTAATGCGTTAAGCAAGAATCGGTGATAAAAATGACAATTGTTATCAGTTTTAGATGTCAATGATTTGCAGCGTCGTTATCCCCTGCAGGCCAAAACCAGTGAATAGCACTTTTCGCGCTTCCTGTTGGCTTGCCAAAATTTAACGTTGAATTTGCTGGAACTTTTCGTGCTTATCTTCGAGCCCCGTGTCTGAGGTGACAGCTTGAGGCAGGATTTTTCCTTTCCATGAGGCTTCAGTGGCTTTGTGTTACCTTTTTATCCTCAACGTATGCGATGCTTGCATAACTTAACAGACTTCTTAATTTAACAATCTTGCAACCTAATATAAAAACGGTCTGAATTGAAAAAGCACCTTTATTAATTTTGAACAGTGTAAAACTACCCCATGTACAAATAGTAAGTCCTTGAAATCTCTTTTAAAGTTCAGTTGTTAAACATTTGCGATCATTTAAAATAACATAATACATATATGTCAACCTCACAGTCTCATTCTGATCAAATTTGCGGATTGCAGCGCCAATAACTAATGTTACATATATCTTATTAACCACGCGCTAGAAGCTGTAGTGAATAAGAAAAATCGGCCAGAGGTGTGGAAAAAAACGAAAAAAAAAATGAGCACACCGATATTCTTCTATTGAACTTGGTTTTGAACATACACAGACGAAGCGCGATGTTGACAAGGTTATTCTATATAAAGGAATGGTAGCCCACAAAACTACAAACAATATCCGCGCAGGATCGCTTAGACCGTTGAGCCCCGAGTAATACTTAACTGGACTGAGATATTGGATCGGCAAGAGACCAATCTAATGGCAAAATTTTAATTCTAGGCCCGCTGAACTTGCTTAGTCGCTTGATAGAACGTTTTCCGCTTGAAAGTCAAAACTAATTCTTGTTAAAAAAAAAAATACTCCCGCCTCTCTCTCTTCCATTCAGAAGTCAAACCAAACCTAACCATGAATCGTTCACTCCCCGATGTAGCTATACGTATAAACGTCGGTTTGGTTAATCACTGGATTGTCTATGTCAGTTCCTTGTAATTGTGATCTGTCAGAGTGATCTACTTTAGTTTTGTTTTTTTCCGGCACTCAGTTGAATACCAATGAGGTTGCTTTGAACCTTTTCTGCTGCTTTCTCTAATTGAAATCTATTATAATCCATCTAAGCGATTTTAATGTGATTGACTGAACTTAATTTCTAAAACAGCTTGCAATCGCTCTCCTCTACAAGTATAGAATTAGTACCTGACCGGGGATTGGAAGAGAAATCGAGTTCTTATTCCTCTAAGATAGCAAGATCTTTGATATCCAAATGGGCAGGTCTAGTGCGATAATAGGCATTCCGACCAACTGATCGCATGAAAGAAATGCTTTTCATACTCACTTATACAATTTCCAGGTATAGTTAATATTGGGGAATGGTTATGAAGCCCGACAAACATCAAAGGAGAAAACAAAGAAAGGAGGCCCACGACCAAGCAAAATATTTTGTTTTGCACTATGCACGAATTACGTAACCAAAACGTTTCTATTAGTTAGTTCCTCATTACAGAGTAAACAACTATTGTGTTTTGTGCACAGTCAAGGCCAAAAAAGAGAACGAAAACATACAACAATTGCAAAGAACTTTGCGAGGTTTCATCACCATCCTCTCTATTAACTTTGTTTCAACAACATTTTCGAAAAGTATTTTTCCAGTTCCCTTCCACTAGTATTCCTCGGACTTTTGGATAAATGGCAAACACAAGCGATCATTTACTGCTAGAGTAATATATGAGTATACAGGCAGAGAACTGGTGGGAAACAATTATGTAATTTTCAGAAGAAAGGAGCACTCATTACCTCCAATATCAATCACTAGGTATCTTGATCCAGGCCTTGCAAAGACGTCAGACACACTAGCATCTCCCTTCTTACTGCTGAAGTCTCTCATCTTTTTTTCTCGGCAGTATACAGAGGCGCATTCCGGTTCCAAGGCAATGAGCAGCTGTTCAGGATTGGCAGCTGATGCAATCCCAGCCTTAAAATAAGAAACAAAATCAGCATGCATGTGAACATGAAGTAATCACATACATCATTGGTTCTGCCTTGCGTTTTGGTTTTGGTAGATTAGATTTGAGTTGCATAGACGCATACCAAGCATGAGATTATTCGAAAGTAATGATAAGGCTTGTATTTTATCTTTACATTAACCTCCCTAAAGTTTGGCATGAAAGTGGAAAGGAAATCGCCGTATAACAGAACTGCATTGTATTGTAAACTGTAACCAGAGTGCAAACCTAACCCTCAAAATACAAAATAACTGTAGTCAGCATTTTATATATTGGAGGCCGTAGTAACTATTGGGTAAATATCAGATTTCCTGCATTATTTAGACCAGGTTATGTGTGGGGTGTAGGTCTGTAACACTGCGAAAGAAAAGCAAAATCGCAACTTCAGCCGCTATGCATTGCATAAATTAACACTGTGTTTTCCAAATCTTTCCCCTATAAGTGAGGCTCTATAGGGAGTTGTGGCCGGCTTGTCCTTCAATATGATGTGACGTCATGTGACGTCATATGACGTTTAATCATCACACGTTTGACCGCAATTTGATAATATTTACCTTATAAGCAGCTTCCCTCATGAACTGCTTAGCCGCGGGTTTCCAAATGGCAGGAACTGTTATAACCCAGTGGATGTCCTTGGCACTGTAATGTTCATCACCAGTTCTTTCTTGGATGATTTCAATGGCTTGATCTTTAAGGTATCTTATCGAGTGAGAAAATATATGTAGAGCATCCACTTCTCTGCCATTTCGTGCCATGAGTTTGGTATTACGGTCTAAAGTCTATTACAAATAAATTATGTTGGTTGGAATGTTTGAAAACAAATGAGCAGTAGTTTTAAAACGATAATGTTTCTCTTCAAGAATTTAATAAAGTATTACTATGCATCAGTTAAAACGAAAAAGAGTTTACCCGATGAGATTTCAAATGCTAGTTTTTTATGTACACAGGTAAGAAAATACAAATTTCAAAGGGCTAATGTTGCTAAAGCCGCTGAACTGTTTCTGAACTGTTTTGAACAGATAAATAATAAAGGGACTATATTTGTTAAAGGGTCTCCAGCATCGATACCAACCACTCAATCTATCGGTACTGGGGTAACCACTTGCATGACCTATAAGGGGATGTCCCAACAAATTTATGTAAGTTTCATGCTCCAGCGCAGATTTAAGATTTACCTCTGATTTATGAAGCTTCATTTTGAACTGTTTGAAATACAAATACTCCCTATCTTCCCCGCAAACGAAATTGGCATACTTCTCATCCGCTTCGTATCCAAACGAGTCAAACTGACCATCGGGACGTAGGAGAATAGAGGTCGGTGTTTTGAGAGTCGCACCTCCCTGGTCATGGCCCCATGCTTTGTTCATGTGAATCCCTCCTTTTCCTTCCTTTTGATTGAAGGCAAAGGCAAAGCCACTGTATGTTGTCCCGAAGTCGATGGCTACTACTGCTATGTAGCTTGAGCTATCAGAATATACCAAACCTTCCAACGCTGCGAAGAGAAATATTTTGTTTACAAACGTCTTGGAAATCATTTCTGCTTCGTACTACTTCTTCCCAAAGACGTAATAACACCCCAGATAAGTCCTCCGATCCGTGTTGAGGTGGCTTTTTTGTATTTTTATATATATATTATGGGAGGAAAAAAACACAAATAAACTACAAGTTCATCCCAACAAGCCTGTTTCGTGGTTGCCCACTCATCAGGGGATTTAATGAGAA